>BSBK01005789.1:0-600000 GCA_027943335.1 Chamaecyparis obtusa
TAATTGAGAAAAAAGGCTACAAGGCCTAAAACTTAGGGACTTAAGAACCTGATTGAAAATCCCTTGAAGGATTAGTGAAAGTGATCTAGAAGCATATTTTATAATGATGGAGAAAGAGGTTTGACACCTGATGACCATGCCAACGAGATACTGAAACATAGTTATTTTGGATAGAACCCACGAGTGCATAGAGGGTTGTGAAAGACTAATGAGTATTTAAAATTCATTGGTGAGATTCAGTGGAGTAGGGGATTGAAGCAAGAATCCTCTAGTTAGGGTAAAGATAAGTTGCCCTAGGAAGGCTAAGAAAGATCTGTAGAAAGAGAAACAAAGCTCTTATATTGGAATCTCCCCATCAATGCTATATCTCTTCTCTTTTATCACACAGACCTCAAATCAAAATACTTCCCTCATAAATCTTAATCATACATACATTTCAAAATTATCATCCAAATTGATCTTATATATCCATTACCAATAATTAATCACCCACTAGTTAGTCTAATGAACATTTCATTAAAAAAATGTGTATTAACTATTGACCAAATCTAATTGAAAAACATAAAGTGGACCTCAAATGATTGATGAAAAATCTTCCCACTTGTCATCTCAATATCCACAAACTCAAAAAATATTCAATAATACCTATCTAGTAGATTCACATAAATATCTATTATAGATTTCCACTCTTCATCATCTTTTATTTAAAAAAATTGATATTTAGATCTTCATAACTCAAGGATAACATAACATCAGGTACAGGAAATTAGGAATATGATAAATTATACCCTCATAATTCTTACTCTAGATTCACATGACAAAATACTAATCTAGGTGACTATTGTCACTAAAGATTACACCCAATTTGCAAAGTGTAAAACCAAACAATCCTATCAAACATGGGACTACTTTTAGGTTTTCTGCAACCTATTAGAAAGTAGACCTCTAGATTAGGGGCCGGCTTCCCCTTGGATCACTTGAAAATTAACTAACTTTTTGAGGAAAGGGAGAGAGTACATAAAACAAAACACTGAAACTAAACTTAAACTAAGTGATCCACCAAATGTATAGATCCACAGATTGAAGTAAAACTCACAATGAAACTTAATATAACTTGGTAACTCACAACTTGAGCCTATTTTCCTTGATAATCCTTGAAATAAAGAGGTACTTGGATTAAAAGAAGGGAAAAGCTTCCACAACTTAAAACCCAAATGTACATAGATTAGAACAACAATTCCAAAACACTATCCTGAACATTCAACTTGAAAAAACATGCAAAGTAAAGGGTAAAAGAATCACAAGAAATTTTACATGAATATTAATGGAAAACTTAGAAAATGAACAAGGAAAAGAAGGAATACTGCTTATATTCATGTGAAAAGGAGCCAAGTACAATAATCTTCTTCTCTAGAGCTACAAGCATTCACCTCCATGAAAGAGAGAATGAAGAACTCTCCTCAATCACATAAGTGAGAGGTATATAAAAAAAGCCAAAGGAATTTGCATTCAAATCCACTCAACCTCCCAAAAATGGAAAATTTTGCAATTAGGCCCATGAAGATGCTTGTTAAATCTGGATGTCAAATTTTTGAATTTATAGGGCTAAGGGAAAAGTGAAAATCCTAAAAAGGATGGTTAGTAAAGACTACACTATCCCCACTAAGTCATGCATTATAACTAGTATTCTGACAATGGTTTATAAAGACACCACTTGTCGATATCTTACAATAATAAGAGCAAGTGACTTTTACATTTAAATCTTTACCCATATGCCAATAATAAACGTGGATTTTAAACATTTTATTTAATAAGTTAATAAATAACTCTCAACCCAATTAAGGGGAAAGTGTATTTAAAAACCTACTATTTTAATAAAACCCATGTTTTTAAAATTACATCAGCACAAAAATTAAAACAATTAATAAATTTTCAACCCTAAAAGGGGGGAAACATATTAATTGAGCACTCGGATCAAACCCCTCTTTGAAGATGGAAGGGAAATTGCTAGCACCAACACCTTTACTAAACTAATTTGGGGAAGTTTTTATTTGAACTGGCTTTCTGCATCTTAGATTTAGGAAATATCCAGTCTTTTGAGTTTCGTGGCATCATCAATATCAGGTAGGCATTTGGGTTTTACTCTTCTGCATTCGATCTTTATGTTGTAAATTTCCTACATTTTGAAGGAACTATATTTTCATGATTCATGTTGATGCTTAGGGCCCATGAGATAGGGCATCATATTTTTAAATTCACTATTTCAATTTTATGGTACCTATGAGCTTCTTGGTTGTATGTGCTAAATTCACTATTGAATTTAGGACTTTGAATCTTAGCATCCATGGTCTCATTTTGATTGCTGACTATTTATTGCTTGATCATAAACCCACCATATTCAATGCTCAATGTCTCAATTTTATGGCATGCAATGCCTTCATTTACATTGATGCCTTTTGTTTTTGGTGTTGTAGTTCACTGCCAAATTTATGAGAGCCCGAGAGTTGGAGCTTGTGCATTGCATCTCGGTGACCTGCTAGTTAAAGGACCAAGGCCAGATACCTATGTATCTAGGATTATTGTGTCCTCTTATGAAATTCCTTGTTCTCTGCAGTTGTGTTTGAGGGCTCGAGCTTGCTGGAATTTTGTGTCTATGGTTTAATGGTGCCTGGAAACCATGAGCTAGACCTCTGACATCACCCTCCATTGAATCCTTGAATATGGATGGTTCATTTGACCCCACCTGAGAAATGTAACTGATAGGACATCCTCTCAAGAGTATGAATCTAGGCCATTATTCCTCAGTATGCATCTCATTAATAACCTCAACATTTTTCCCCTCATTGATGGTCTGCCATACCATTTCTTCTTCTGCAGTTAGAGGATCATCCTCTTCATCAGTTGGAACATCCAATAGGTCATCAAAGCTATCAAAGTGCACTAGGCCTTTAAAAATCATCAGTCCCTCCTCATGGTCTAGGAAATATGACCCTTGGGATTCATCCACCACTTTATTGAAAATAGGTTTAGATACTATAATTGGGACAACATTGACCTCCTGAAAAACAAACTCTTCCTCAATAACATGCAAGCTATTATATTTTTTAGGAAGATGAGGAACATCAACAAGAGTTGAGAAGAAAGCATAAATTATGGAATCAAAATCATCTTGTTGTTCCAAGTTAGCAACAATTATATCATCCTTCTTGTCATAATCAGAGAGCTGAACTAGTAAATCCTATATTACCTCTTCTTTCTCAATAAAAGAAGGCATTTTCTCAAATAAATCAATTAGGATATCACATTCTTCACTTGCTCCCTGATCCTTGTCTTTCTTCTCTAATCCATCATTATGTAAAAAATCTACTTGTTCCTCATGATCATCATGAAAAGGTACACCTAAAAGACAAAATTCATCCTCTTTCTGGTGGCCTCAAATGCTATCAGGTGTAGGCAGCTATTTACGAATTGGCTCATAGGGCTTTATCTGCTAGAGGATAAGCTCATTATCATTTAGGAAGTAAAACCCTTTAGGTGTCTCTTCTATAGGAATAAAATGACGTGACTGGAAATTTGGGATGGGCTCATGAATAGGCTCTAAAAATGCATGGAGGTTAGGACCCTGTTGACTAAGATTGTGAACTAAAGGAGAGATCCTAAAGCTTTGAATTTCAATAGATGTGCTAGGGGACTTACCAAGCAGGAAAATTGTGATTTGAGCCTTGTGATTCTCTTGTCTAGTCTCAAAAGCCTCTAGGTCCTCCTTTTCCAGACTTGCATCCCATTGCCTTGGTGCTTGTTCCAACAAATCCTTAATCAAATGATCCTTTTTCTACAATTTTTTTAGCAAGCATTTCTTGCTCATGATCATGAAATTCATCATTTCTTCTGCCAACTCTTTTTGGAGATCCTCCTCATTTTTTGTAGCTGTCAAATAGATGACCCTTATTAATTCTTGATGATCTTCAAGATTTTTCTCATAAACCTTTTCTTGTGTCAAGATCAATTGGTTATTTTCTTTAAGGGTATGTTCATAAATTTCTATCTTGTTCTCTAGCTGGCTTGAGATCCCTTCTTTCTAAGCCACCATCTCCATATACTACCTTGAGATATCTTATTTTTGATCCCTCGTCTCCATATAGTCTTTCATGAAAGAGCTCATCTCTTCTAGAAAATTTTCCAACCAATCATTGGAGTTTGTATTTGAAATGGGGTAGGACTGATTCTGAGGATTTTAATGGTGACCCTCATAGGGTGGTTTATAGGAATGCTGCCAAGATACTGGATGCTGGGTGGGAGGGTATGGTAGTGCATGCTATAAATTTTCTTTTGGTGGGCCATTTTGGCTATATGTTGTTGCTTGGCTAGCTTGATATGGCATGAATGATGGCACATGGGTAGTTTTCTCATGATATGGGGGGTCATAGGGTAAATATGCATTAGTAACTGACATGCTTATTCATCAAATGAGCTGGTAAAAAGGATATTTTATGAAACTTACTAGCACTTGGACTAATTAAACCAGTAGATTTTTCTCAGAGTCACCATGGTGTTTGGAACAAACTACCTCTAAAGGCTTATTTCATTTAGGATCACACCAAAATCTTAGTGAATGATGAGGTACACCATTGTCCCACTGGGTGTGCCAAAAACTGTTGTCACTAACGATTGCACCCAATTTTCTAAGTGTAAAACCCAGCAATCTTGTGAAACATGGAACTACTTTCAAGTTGTGGGCGACCTATTAGAAAGTAGACCTCCGGATTAGGGGTCAGCTTCCCCTTGGATCACTTGAAAATTGACTAACTTTTTGAGGAAATGGAGAGAGTACATAAAACAAAAGACTGAAACTAAACTTAAACTAGTTGATCCACTAAAATGATGGATCCACAAATTGAAGAAAAACTCACAATGGCACTTAATATAACCTAGTAACTCACAACTTGACCCTATCTACCTTGATAATGCTTGAAATAAAGAGGTACTTAGATTAGAAAAAGGCAAAGATTCCACAACTCAAAACCTAAACATACATAGATTAGAACAACAATTGCAAAACACTTTCTTGAACATTGAACTTGAACAAACATGCAAAGTAAAGGATAAACAAATCACAATAAATGTAACATGAATATTAATGGAAAACTCAGAAAATGAACAAAGAAAAGAAGGAATACTGCTTGTATTCATGTGAAAAGGTGCCAAGTGAAATAATCTACTTCTCTAGAGATACAAGCATTAACCTCCAAGAAAGGGAGAATGAAGAACCCTCCTCAATCACATAAGTGAGAGGTATATAAAACAAGGCAAAGGAATCTGCATTCAAATCCCCTCAACCTCAAAAAAATGGAAAAATATGCAATTAGGCCCATGAAGATGCCTGTTAAATCTGGATGTCAGATTCCCCAATTTATAGGGGTAAGGGAAAAGTGAAAATCCTAAAAAGGATGGTCATTAAAGACTACCCTATCCCCTCTAAGTCATGCTTTATAACTGATATTCTTACAATAGTTTATAAAGACACCACTTGTCGATGTCTTATAATAATAAGAGCAAGTGACTTTTACATTTAAATCTTTACCCCTATGCCAATAATAAACATGGATTTTAAACATTTTATTTCCTAAGTTAATAAATAACTCTCAACCCAATTTAGGGGAAAGCATATTTAAAAACTTACTATTTTAATAAAACCCATGTTTTTGAAATTACATCGGCACAAAAATAAAAGTAATTAATAAATTCTCACCCCTAAAAGGGGAGAAACATATTAATTGATCACTCAGATCAAACCCCTCTTCGAAGATGTAAGGGGGAAAGCCATCCCCTAATTCATAGGTCTACTTTCTGATAGGCCGCCCAAAACCTAAAAGTAGTCCCATGTTTTATAGGATTGTTGGGTTTTACACTTACCATATTTGGCTACAATCCCAGGGTATGTGTAGGATCATGGTATGCCAAACTAAGCCCTTAAGTGGCAATAAAAATTTAGAAAATTAGGTTTAGGCAAGTTGACATAAAAATTTGAACAAGTTCTAAATATTATATCAAAAATATGTAACAAGAGAATCTGTAGAAAATTGAATTTATTTTCTAAGATAGTAGGCCTTTTTAAAAACAAAAAATTCTATATGTTGAAAATTTCAAATTTCAATGTAGTATTATGAAGATTTCAAGAAAAAATAAGTAAGTGTATGTCTGAGCACCTTAAACACAATCAAATTATATTTCTTTTACATGATTATAGATATAAGTAATAGACTCATGTCCATATGTGACACACATTTTTTTGTAATTTCTTTCCAAGTAAATAATTAATTATGATTTTTCTTCTACAACTTTTCTAGAATACAAATACTCTTGTGTATGACCACATTAACTTGGTCTAAACTTTATCAAATTGAAAAGTTTTTTAATTTTTCTTGTAGTAGGAAAATCATAGAATGTGACCCATGTTTTGAATTTCAAAAATGTTAAATAGTTTGAAATTTATAGCTATTTTCCAATAATTCTATCAATCAGGACTAGAAAGATAATAAGTAGGTGTATGTCTGACCAGGTTAAACAAAATCAAATGATAATAATTTTTTATAAGATTCTAGATAAAAGTAGTAAACTCATGTTTGGATGTGATGTATATTTGTTTGTAATTTTTTTCCAATTAAGTAATTAATTATGATTTTTCTAGTACAAATTTTCCCGAACATAAAAACTCTCATGTCTGACCACCTTAACTTAGTCTAAAATTCATCAAATTAAAATAATTTATTATTATTATTGTATTATTTGAAGCATATAATGTGATGTATATTTTAGATTTCAAAAATGGTATACTGTTTGAAAGTTATAGTTCTTTTTCAAAGAATCTATCAATCAAGAATTTTTTTTCACATCACCACTTTTTGGCATACCATGATCCTGCACATACCCCCCAAGTGACAATAGTGACCCTATCGAACCTTTTACAAAAAAGCTATCAAGTTCTCTATATGAGCTTAATACTAAGCCAAATAAGCATTTTGACTTTCGGTTTGATCAAATTGAGTTATAGAAATGTTATCTACATAAAGTTAGTTTCCATCAATGACAACATCTAAACCCTATGAGAAGTGTCCCGTTTCAAATGTAGTGAAAACTCTAGATAATAAGAATGAATATCTAGATCATTATCCATCATGTAGAAAGAAAATATACAAAATAAATATCACATATTATGCTTGAAATATTTGATGGAGACAAAGAATACAAGTCTAGTTTCTTCGACTCCTTATCTCTTCATATCTCAATATTTAAAAAAATTTACTATTTCTTTTTGTCTCATCTACATACCTTCAAACTCATTCTAGCTAAATTCAAGAACATTCAAGTTGTAGGGAATTCCTAGAATTTTGTGTGTCATAGAGCAATTGACATCCAACTTAAGCTTATTTCTGAGGAGTCCCATACTCGTGGATCAAAATATTTAGCACATGCATAGACTAGCTTGGGGTAGGGATGTACCGGAGAAACTAGAAATTTGAACAGACTTGAAAACCAAAGGTGTCATTACAGATTACTTGAAGTTTTCCCTTTTTACAAAAATATTATTATTTGTAGAGCTCATTCTAAGATTTCCTTTGGTTTTTTGAAAAAAAAATTGGGTTAAAAATATATTTGGCCCAAAATGAAACCATAGAGGCATCTCAAGAGGAAAATCTTTGGGAACCATATGATTTGTTTGTTCATAGTTGGGTCCTGGTTTAATGGGCATGGATGTAAGGGAGGAACCTCCAAACACATCCATGTAGCTAGCTTGAGAAGCTTCAACTATTTGTTGAGACTTAAACTGTTCTACAACCATGACTAAGATGACTTTATTCTTAAGAATTTGTTTGGCTTTCTATTTTGTTCTAAAGGCCTCTCTAATTTGAAAATGAACAAACCATGAAATAAAGATGCAAGGAGTTGGAAAGTTGTAATTAAATAAGGCTTCCATTTAAGAAAACATGAAAATAAACTGCTCATTGGTTTTCATTACACACTATTAGTGGGAAGAGAAAATTAAATTAAATTATTAGAAGTTGATACTACATTCAATGATATGTTTTTTGTTATAACTAATTTATTTACATAATGAAAAGGAACACTCATCTAAAACTTGTTGTATTCAAACTTCAAAATTTTGTTAGAAATTATTAATTAGGGTTTCAATACGGAATAGGTTATCTAACATTTTCCTATCCTCCATTTTCTATTGGAACTCCCTTGGAGACTATTGTGATCTTTCTTTAGAGATGTGTTCCAATTATTATAGATATTTATTATTTTTCCCATAGTAGTTTTAGTCATATTTTACTTTAGTTAGATACATCGGTAGATCTCTTAATTTATTTTAAGCTTCAAGTATGAGAATAGATATTATTTAGACAACTAAACTATCACAATAATACCTTTCAATGTTGTAGATATTATGAATAATCAATTTGGCATGATAGAGTCTAAAATGAAAGTAACATAAGCAACCCTCATAGTCAAAAGATATTAAACCTTGTGATATAGCTATCAGGAAAATATCTCAATATCCTTATGTTTTATATGAATATAGCTATTAAACCTTGTGACTTGCTATGGAAAATATCTCCTGCTTATCGATATTAAACCTATTCATTTAACGATACTAGATTATTTATTTATGTCTTTTCAATAATGATTTTTATCTTTGTTTACTCTTTAAATTCTTAGAACCATATTTAAAATACATAATCACATGCTTTATAATGACTCCTGAAAATAAATTTTGAAGATAATTTGAGGGACTATAAATTTTCTCTATGTAAGAATTTGAGAAATATTACTTTCTTGTGAATGCTAGCTCTCATAGATCATATGGTAGAATTCTCTTACTTCACAATGATATAATATTTCAAATCTTAAAATTTCCCTTATGTTGGATGTGGTAACATGAGTTCCACTATTGTTACCCACACTACATGAACTTTCATATCTTATTATTCCCATTTTGAGAGATTAGGCAAGGGATTGATTGCACTTTGTTAACTAATAAAAACTCAAGGTAATCTAACAAATTTCCCTTTTAGATATTAAAGGTTATTCATGTGGCCTATCTAGGTAAACAATAACTTTTTAATTTAATTTCTATCAAATTAGCTTTAAGCTGATATTTTTTATGTATATATAGGTATGATGTTTTGTTCCAATGTAAAGTTTAAAACAACAATAGAAATCAAAAGAGAATTTGAAGAACTCATGGCTATACGTTCATCTTACAACTATAAACTTAAAAATATATAATCTCTAAAAATATATATACGGTCATTGATGTCAACTATTCCCCTAGTATTCCTAGTATTTTCCTAAGTACAAATATGATGATAAAGGTTTTGTGATGAGTTTTGGTTGTAGTGATCCTTATGAGAGACTTTGGAATATCTCTAAATGTTAAATGAATGACCTCTACTGTTGATGTAGACTGGTAAGAAAGGTATGAATGTTAGTAGTGTAACTACTAGAATGGTTAGTTATAAGTGATAGGTGATTTGATTGGTTTGTCAAATCTATTATGAATTAAATGGAGTGGTCATAGGAGAAGATTTTTCATAGTATGTAGAAGCTATGGTTGTGATCGAAACTAATTTAGATGATTGGTGTGTAGGATAAGTAATTAGTGAGAAGAGACATAGTTGTTAACAAGTTAAATTATTTGTACTCTCGAGAGACCGTTGATAAATATTTGATTTGTGATCAATGTTGAGGTTGTGGTGGAATTGGTTGAGTAAGTCATAATCTAGTGACATGTCTTCATAATTGGAGGTAATGATCTATCATTGTATTGTTTTATGCTCGCATATGGAGAAGATTCTAGAGGAAGCATCTCTTTGGTCAAAATGTGTTTGACCCCTTGACAAAAAATTCTCTGTAAATTATTGTATTGGTTGAGATGGTCTTGGAAAATTCTTTTGTAAATTGAATTTCATTTTGTGGTACATTGGATCTAAGAGGAATATTTGGAATTTAAATTTAGGGCTTGATTAAGGAAGTGTACTTAGAGTTCAATGTATAATGGATAAATTTGAAAGTTATGTGTGTTGATATTGTGTTGGGAAAGTATAGTTGTAAAGTGGAAGTTGTGATCAAGCCAGTGAAGATTTAACTGTGCTAAGAAGAAATTGTGTGCTTTATTGGATCTTATCAAGCATAGGTAGTGCTATTCTATAGATCATTCTTTATTTTATTCCCTACTAGTTGCAGTAGTCAAAATATCTTAACTAGGTAGATCATAGTAGCTCCATATTGTAAATCCTTTAATGAGGTGGCACATTAGCTTGTGTCTAAATTCCTCTAGCAAGGATACTATTAATAGGGTAAATATCCTTACAGGGTTAGTGGTAAATCCTTTAATTTTGTATCACATAACAATACTTTTGTAAAATCCTAATAGGGTTAACCTCCTCATAGAGCATACTTCAGAAGACTACATCATTTAGTATGTGCCTATTCCCATGATAATTTTCTCCTGATTTAGGTTTCCACAAGATTAATCTATGTGTCAAATGTTTCAATTTTATGTGGATGTGCTTATATTTATGATCCTCATTTTTTTCTATTAAGTTAATCTTGTGAATGCTATTGTAAATTTTAAGAGGTTAAAAAGTTGTATAATTGGTCAATTACTGATTCACCCCCTCTCAATAATCTGATCTTAGGACTAACAATTGCTATTATGATTTTGGTCCTCTATTATCATGAAGCTTAACCACCCAAGGTAAATAACTAAAGATGATTAGAAAAGGAGGTCATAAACATACAAGAGAGAACTACTAAATTTAGTGTGTCCAGATGAAGTTCTATCTTAATGGTATGGGTGATCATTTTTAGGATCATGTGGTTACTAGTATACTATGCCTTCAGGAACCCTGACTAGAGATCAATTGAATATTATGTTGGCCTAACCACCAATGTCTCCCTTTAGGATTCGTGACATGGTTTAAACACCTCCTATGTTCTATAAGTCTAGTGGTTGTATCAAGCATTAAAAGGTTAGTCTTTTGGTGCAATGGAAACCGCTAGTTGTAACAAGTGGTATCATAGTTTGGTCACAGGTTTGAATCCCCTTAGGTGACACTAAGGGGGGGATTGTTGGACTAACTACCAAAGTCTCCCTTTAGCATTTGTGACATGGTTTAATAGCCTCCTATGTTCTATAAGTCTAGTGGTTGTATTGGGCAATAAAAGGTCGATCTTTTGGTGCAACGACAACCACTACTTCTAACAGATTAGGTAAGAACATACTATTACTATGGAAGATATTGATAGTACTCTTTTAGATATAGAGTTTATTGATGTCAAAGACTTGTATGCTTCTTATGAGATGTGGGAGAACTTTAAGACCATCTATAGTGGAGGTCCACATCTGCAAAAGGAAAAGGTTGATAGTTTGAAAAGAAAGTACGATGACATGAGGATGCAAGAAACTAAAAAATTTGAGAAATACAACTAGAGAATAAAATAAGTTGTTGCTACTATCTAAGGTGTTGGTTGTAATATTCTTGAGGAGGATGTGGTAAGGAAAGTGTTGATAACTTTATTTCCATAGTTGATGCAGGATCATCTTGGGTCCTTGGCAATCCTGTGTCACCAAAAACATATTTGAGTTTGTTTGTGTTGCTTGATTCCTACTTTGACCAAGTTGGTTTAGTGTTTCTTAGTTTCCTTTATTCACTAGTGTTGGTCAGTTATCTCTTTGGCGCTCGGTGATGCTTATCTGGCACTCAGTAATCCTTGCTTATCGATGAGTTTCTTTTGAGTTTTTGTTGAGGCTGACTTGTGCATTTATTATGGGTCACAGATTTAATGTTAGTATCCATTATTAGGAAGCATGTGGACCTATATCTGGTCATGCCTTTCATTGATTGTCAATTTGAAGGCTAACTTGATTCGGTAGACTCTTGTATAAATGTAGTTGTTTGGTTAGAGTTTAGGGTAATTTTTGATAGGAGATAGAACATAGAAGAATTGAGATTGTTCATACATCCTCACATGTTTGAGGACTTCTATATTTCATTGTAATAATTGGCCTTAACCAGGAAGGCCTTACAGCTTGGCATGTATTAATCAATTTGAATAATAATATATAAAAGTGATCATGCATTCTCTCTCTGTCTCTCTCTCTCTCTCTCTCTCTCTCTCTCACTATTGTTGTTATTGTTGTTCTTGTTATTGTTTTCTTTCACGTGTTTTTGAGCAAGGTAGATCTTATAGGGCATGCCACTCCTTGGCCCCTCCATGTTTCCCTCTTTCATTAGGTGGTATCAAAGTGAGGTGAGAAATAGATCTAGGTTTGCGAATCTAGATTTGTAGGTTCCTTCTTGTGAAGCCCTAGTTGAATTATTGTGGGGTAGCAGATTGTGATTTGACATACAATTGTAGAGGGTTTTCAAGATGGTTTATGGGAGTTGAGATATGGATCTAGGATTGGCAGACATGTTGAGACAGCTTATTGCTACATTAGAAGCTATTGAAATAGCCCAAATAAGAGGCAGACATCTTGAAGATGTTATTGATGATGAAATTAAGCTGGAACAAGGTGATGCAGAACCTACACCTGTGATGGATAAAGGTAAAGAAATATTTTTGAAGTCTTTGACAAGTTTGAAGTCTACACCACATTTTAATCCTCCTAAGTATGGTGGAAAATTGGATTCTGATGAATTGGTGGACTGGATCATAGAGATAAAAAATTACTTTGAGTATGAAAATATGCCTGAGGAAAAGAAGGTGAAAATTGCAAGAACAAAGTTGAAAACTCATGCATCCTTATGGTGGGAACATCTACAGATGGATAGAAAGAGGAAATAAAAAGACAAAATTAAGGTATGGAGTAAAATGGTGAATCAAAAGTCTAAGGTAGAAAGATAGCTTGGTTAAAGAATATATTGAGGAATTATATATAGATTAGATATTAGATCTAGACATAATGAAGATGATGTGGAAAGAATTGCTAGATACCTAAATGGTTTGAGAGTTTCCATCCAAGAAGTGATCATTTTTGTTAAATTGGAGAACATTGAAGAGGCTTATCAATTTGCATTGAAAGATGAGGAGAAATTGAAGAAAAGACATGAGCAGAGACAAAGAGGTAGAGGTGGTAGATTCCCTAGAGGAAGAGGTAGATCTAATGGTGAAAATGGTAGATCTAAACCTGAAAAGATAAATCTAGATAAAGCCAAGGCTAAGTGGAAAGGTGAAATTTTATCTAGAGGTAAAGGTAGTAACTACCAAGGTGGTTATAGCAAAAGTGGTTTCCAAGGAACTTGTTACAATTATGGAGAAGAAGGACATAGGTATTTTGAATGTAAACATGCAAGTAAGAAGGCTGGTAGTAGTAGAAATGCCTTGGTGCAAGAAGAGTCACTGAATGAACTTGAGAAGGAAAATAAATTTATGGAAAGAAGAGCACTATGGAATGAAGGTAAAAAGGAAGATTTGGTAAGGAAAAGTTTATTCAAGACCAGATGTAGAGTTTCTGATAAATTTTGGAAGGTAATCATTGACATTGGTAGCTTGGAGAATCTAGCATTTGAGGAAATGGTCTCAAAATTGTAGCTGAAAAGGTTGGAACATCCGAAGCCCTATAAAATTTCATGGATCAAAGATGAGCATACACTCTTGGTAAGTGAACAATGTTATGTGAATTTGAAAATTGGAAAATACTATGATAAGGTGTTGTGTGATATCATGCCTATGGATTGTTGTCATATTTTGTTGGGTAGACCTTGGCAATATGATAGACATGCTATATATGATGGGAGATTGCATAAATATACTATTTGGGCTGATGGAAGAAGACAAATCTTGTTACCTTTGATGGAAGAACCTATTAGTAATGTTTTCACATCTATGAAAGTTTGTTTGATGGAAGGAAGAAAGTTTGTTAATGATTTGAAGAAGAATGATGTATGTTTTTATGTGATTCCTAACAAATGGAGTAAGAAAACAAAGGATGGTGTTCCTGAGGAGATTGATAAGTTACTCACCAAGTATAGTGAAATCATTTCGATAATGTACTTGATGGTTTTCCACTGAAGAGAAGCATTGATCAGTGCATGGATCAGTGCATGGATGCAAGAAACTAAAAAATTTGAGAAATACAACTAGAGAATAAAATAAGTTGTTGCTACTATCTAAGGTGTTGGTTGTAATATTCTTGAGGAGGATGTGGTAAGGAAAGTGTTGATAACTTTATTTCCATAGTTGATGCAGGATCATCTTGGGTCCTTGGCAATCCTGTGTCACCAAAAACATATTTGAGTTTGTTTGTGTTGCTTGATTCCTACTTTGACCAAGTTGGTTTAGTGTTTCTTAGTTTCCTTTATTCACTAGTGTTGGTCAGTTATCTCTTTGGCGCTCGGTGATGCTTATCTGGCACTCAGTAATCCTTGCTTATCGATGAGTTTCTTTTGAGTTTTTGTTGAGGCTGACTTGTGCATTTATTATGGGTCACAGATTTAATGTTAGTATCCATTATTAGGAAGCATGTGGACCTATATCTGGTCATGCCTTTCATTGATTGTCAATTTGAAGGCTAACTTGATTCGGTAGACTCTTGTATAAATGTAGTTGTTTGGTTAGAGTTTAGGGTAATTTTTGATAGGAGATAGAACATAGAAGAATTGAGATTGTTCATACATCCTCACATGTTTGAGGACTTCTATATTTCATTGTAATAATTGGCCTTAACCAGGAAGGCCTTACAGCTTGGCATGTATTAATCAATTTGAATAATAATATATAAAAGTGATCATGCATTCTCTCTCTTTCTCTCTCTCTCTCTCTCTCTCTCACTATTGTTGTTATTGTTGTTCTTGTTATTGTTTTCTTTCACGTGTTTTTGAGCAAGGTAGATCTTATAGGGCATGCCACTCCTTGGCCCCTCCATGTTTCCCTCTTTCATTAGGTGGTATCAAAGTGAGGTGAGAAATAGATCTAGGTTTGCGAATCTAGATTTGTAGGTTCCTTCTTGTGAAGCCCTAGTTGAATTATTGTGGGGTAGCAGATTGTGATTTGACATACAATTGTAGAGGGTTTTCAAGATGGTTTATGGGAGTTGAGATATGGATCTAGGATTGGCAGACATGTTGAGACAGCTTATTGCTACATTAGAAGCTATTGAAATAGCCCAAATAAGAGGCAGACATCTTGAAGATGTTATTGATGATGAAATTAAGCTGGAACAAGGTGATGCAGAACCTACACCTGTGATGGATAAAGGTAAAGAAATATTTTTGAAGTCTTTGACAAGTTTGAAGTCTACACCACATTTTAATCCTCCTAAGTATGGTGGAAAATTGGATTCTGATGAATTGGTGGACTGGATCATAGAGATAAAAAATTACTTTGAGTATGAAAATATGCCTGAGGAAAAGAAGGTGAAAATTGCAAGAACAAAGTTGAAAACTCATGCATCCTTATGGTGGGAACATCTACAGATGGATAGAAAGAGGAAATAAAAAGACAAAATTAAGGTATGGAGTAAAATGGTGAATCAAAAGTCTAAGGTAGAAAGATAGCTTGGTTAAAGAATATATTGAGGAATTATATATAGATTAGATATTAGATCTAGACATAATGAAGATGATGTGGAAAGAATTGCTAGATACCTAAATGGTTTGAGAGTTTCCATCCAAGAAGTGATCATTTTTGTTAAATTGGAGAACATTGAAGAGGCTTATCAATTTGCATTGAAAGATGAGGAGAAATTGAAGAAAAGACATGAGCAGAGACAAAGAGGTAGAGGTGGTAGATTCCCTAGAGGAAGAGGTAGATCTAATGGTGAAAATGGTAGATCTAAACCTGAAAAGATAAATCTAGATAAAGCCAAGGCTAAGTGGAAAGGTGAAATTTTATCTAGAGGTAAAGGTAGTAACTACCAAGGTGGTTATAGCAGAAGTGGTTTCCAAGGAACTTGTTACAATTATGGAGAAGAAGGACATAGGTATTTTGAATGTAAACATGCAAGTAAGAAGGCTGGTAGTAGTAGAAATGCCTTGGTGCAAGAAGAGTCACTGAATGAACTTGAGAAGGAAAATAAATTTATGGAAAGAAGAGCACTATGGAATGAAGGTAAAAAGGAAGATTTGGTAAGGAAAAGTTTATTCAAGACCAGATGTAGAGTTTCTGATAAATTTTGGAAGGTAATCATTGACATTGGTAGCTTGGAGAATCTAGCATTTGAGGAAATGGTCTCAAAATTGTAGCTGAAAAGGTTGGAACATCCGAAGCCCTATAAAATTTCATGGATCAAAGATGAGCATACACTCTTGGTAAGTGAACAATGTTATGTGAATTTGAAAATTGGAAAATACTATGATAAGGTGTTGTGTGATATCATGCCTATGGATTGTTGTCATATTTTGTTGGGTAGACCTTGGCAATATGATAGACATGCTATATATGATGGGAGATTGCATAAATATACTATTTGGGCTGATGGAAGAAGACAAATCTTGTTACCTTTGATGGAAGAACCTATTAGTAATGTTTTCACATCTATGAAAGTTTGTTTGATGGAAGGAAGAAAGTTTGTTAATGATTTGAAGAAGAATGATGTATGTTTTTATGTGATTCCTAACAAATGGAGTAAGAAAACAAAGGATGGTGTTCCTGAGGAGATTGATAAGTTACTCACCAAGTATAGTGAAATCATTTCGATAATGTACTTGATGGTTTTCCACTGAAGAGAAGCATTGATCAGTGCATGGATCAGTGCATGGATGCAAGAAACTAAAAAATTTGAGAAATACAACTAGAGAATAAAATAAGTTGTTGCTACTATCTAAGGTGTTGGTTGTAATATTCTTGAGGAGGATGTGGTAAGGAAAGTGTTGATAACTTTATTTCCATAGTTGATGCAGGATCATCTTGGGTCCTTGGCAATCCTGTGTCACCAAAAACATATTTGAGTTTGTTTGTGTTGCTTGATTCCTACTTTGACCAAGTTGGTTTAGTGTTTCTTAGTTTCCTTTATTCACTAGTGTTGGTCAGTTATCTCTTTGGCGCTCGGTGATGCTTATCTGGCACTCAGTAATCCTTGCTTATCGATGAGTTTCTTTTGAGTTTTTGTTGAGGCTGACTTGTGCATTTATTATGGGTCACAGATTTAATGTTAGTATCCATTATTAGGAAGCATGTGGACCTATATCTGGTCATGCCTTTCATTGATTGTCAATTTGAAGGCTAACTTGATTCGGTAGACTCTTGTATAAATGTAGTTGTTTGGTTAGAGTTTAGGGTAATTTTTGATAGGAGATAGAACATAGAAGAATTGAGATTGTTCATACATCCTCGCATGTTTGAGGACTTCTATATTTCATTGTAATAATTGGCCTTAACCAGGAAGGCCTTACAGCTTGGCATGTATTAATCAATTTGAATAATAATATATAAAAGTGATCATGCATTCTCTCTCTTTCTCTCTCTCTCTCTCTCTCTCTCTCACTATTGTTGTTATTGTTGTTCTTGTTATTGTTTTCTTTCACGTGTTTTTGAGCAAGGTAGATCTTATAGGGCATGCCACTCCTTGGCCCCTCCATGTTTCCCTCTTTCATTAGGTGGTATCAAAGTGAGGTGAGAAATAGATCTAGGTTTGCGAATCTAGATTTGTAGGTTCCTTCTTGTGAAGCCCTAGTTGAATTATTGTGGGGTAGCAGATTGTGATTTGACATACAATTGTAGAGGGTTTTCAAGATGGTTAAAGAATATATTGAGGAAATAGCTAGACAAAATTAAGGTAAAAAGGAAGATTTGGTAAGGAAAAGTTTATTCAAGACCAGATGTAGAGTTTCTGATAAATTTTGGAAGGTAATCATTGACATTGGTAGCTTGGAGAATCTAGCATTTGAGGAAATGGTCTCAAAATTGTAGCTGAAAAGGTTGGAACATCCGAAGCCCTATAAAATTTCATGGATCAAAGATGAGCATACACTCTTGGTAAGTGAACAATGTTATGTGAATTTGAAAATTGGAAAATACTATGATAAGGTGTTGTGTGATATCATGCCTATGGATTGTTGTCATATTTTGTTGGGTAGACCTTGGCAATATGATAGACATGCTATATATGATGGGAGATTGCATAAATATACTATTTGGGCTGATGGAAGAAGACAAATCTTGTTACCTTTGATGGAAGAACCTATTAGTAATGTTTTCACATCTATGAAAGTTTGTTTGATGGAAGGAAGAAAGTTTGTTAATGATTTGAAGAAGAATGATGTATGTTTTTATGTGATTCCTAACAAATGGAGTAAGAAAACAAAGGATGGTGTTCCTGAGGAGATTGATAAGTTACTCACCAAGTATAGTGAAATCATTTTGATAATGTACTTGATGGTTTTCCACTGAAGAGAAGCATTGATCAGTGCATGGATCTAATCCCTGGAGCTAGTTTACTGAATAAGGAACCTCATCAGTTAACACCTATCGAGAATCAGGAATTGAACCGATAGATTCAGGAGTTGTTGGACAAAGGTTTAATCAGATAAAGTTTGATTCCTTGTGTAGTACCTGTAGTATTGGCACCGAAGAAGAATGGAGAATGGAAAATGTGTACTTATTCCAGAGAAATCAATAAGATAACAGTGAAGTATAGGTTTCCTATACTGAGAATGGATGATATAATGGACAGTTTGACCGGAGCAAACTATTTCACCAAAATTGATTTGAAAAGTGGGTATCATCAAATCAGAATCAGAGAAGGTGATGAATGGAAGATTGCTTTCAAGAAAAAATAAGGTTTGTATAAATCGTTGGTTATGCCTTTTGGTTTAACTAATGCACCGAGTGCTTTTATGAGGTTGATGAATGAATTTTTGAAGAAATTCTTGGGTAAGTTTGTGATTGTATATCTTGATGATATTTTGATATTCTGTAAGACTAGAGAAGAACATTTGTTTCATGTTAGACAATTTTTGCAAAGATTGAAAGAAGAAAAGTTGCTGATAAATCTAAAAAAGTGTTCATTCATTAAGGAGGAGATTGTGTATTTGGGATTTGGGATTTCAGCTGATGGTTTGAAAATGGATCCTGAAAAAGGTTGAAGCTATTTTGAATTGGCCTACACCTCTAAATGCTGGTGAGGTAAGATCATTTCATGGTTTGGCAAGTTTTTATCAAAAGTTTATAAGGAATTTCATATCAATTTGTAATGCTATGACTGAGACTATGAGAGGAGATCAAAGAGAATTCAAGTGGACACATGGAGCTGATAAAAGTTTTGAGAATCTGAAGTAGAAAGTTGTTGAATTGCCTATTTTGGCATTGCCTAATTTTTATAAGGTATTTCAAGTGGACTGTGATGCAAGTGGTAGTGCTATTGGAGCTATATTGAGTCAAGAAGGTAAACCTGTTGCTTTCTTTAGTGAAAAGTTGAATGATGCTAGAAGGAAATATTCTTTGTATGATCAAGAATTCTATGCTATTGTTCAAGCACTAAAGAAATGGAGATATTATTTGATGTCGAATGAATTTGTGTTTTATACTGATCATAAGGCTTTACAATATTTGGGTAGTCAGAATAAGTTGAATCAGAGACATGAAATGGGTTGAGTATTTGCAGAGTTATATATTTGTGATAAAGCATAAGAGTGGAGTCACTAACCGAGTTGTTAATCCATTAACTAGAAGGAGATGTTTGATGACCGAGATGAAAATTGAAGTTCTTGGTTTTGATCACATGAGAGATTCTTATGAGTTTGATCCTGATTTTTTTGAGCTGTGGAGAAAGTGCAGAGCACCTACTCAAGATCAACATAGTACTAAATGGGATGAATATTTTATGCAAGGAGGTATGTTGTTTAAGGGTATTTAGTTGTGTGTACCGAGAAGAGCAATGAGAACTAATTTGATAAAGGAGAAACATAGTAGTGGTTTGGATGGACATTTTGGTGTTGATAAAACTTTGAATTTTCTTAAGGAGAAATAATTTTGGCCATAGTTGTATAAATATATTCATAAATTTGTGAAAAGTTGTGGAGTTTGTCAAATTACAAAAGTTGTAAGTCAAAATACTAGATTGTATACACCAATTGTTGTACTTGAGAAACCTTGGAGTGATATTAGTATGGATTTTGTTCTTGCCTTACCAGAGATAGTAAGAGGTAATGATTCTATATTTATTATTGTGGATAGATTTTCTAAGATGGCACATTTTATACCTTGTAGAAAGATATCAAATGCAATACATGTAGTACATCTTTTCTTTAAGGAAATTGTTAGATTGCATGAATTATCAAGGAGTATTATCTCTAACCAAGATAGTAAATTTTTTTGATAGTTCTGGAAAACTCTTTGGAGAAAGTTTGGTAATGAGTTGAAATATAGTTCTACATTTCACCCACAAATTGATGGATAGATAGAAGTTGTGAACAAAAGTTTGGTAAATATTTTGAGATGTTTAGTTGGAGACACACCGAGTAATTGGGATTTTATGTTGGCACAAGAAGAGTTTGCATATAATAATTCAGTGAATAGGAGTACTAGAAAAAAACCCTTTGAGATTATGAATGACATATAGCTGAGAGGTATATCTGATTTGAGGGACATTTCTTATGAAAGAAAGAGAAGTGCCAAAGGAGTAAATTTTGTTGAGTACATGAAGACATTACATGAAGATGTGAAGCTAAAGCTAGAAGAGAGTAATCAGATTTACATACACAGAGCTGATAGATCAAGGAGACATAAGAATTTTGATGTTGGTGATGAAGTTATGGTTCATTTGAAGAAAGGTTTATTTCTTGTTGGAACATATGGGAAACTGAAAATGAAGAAGTTTGGACCTCGCAAGATTTTGAGAAAATTTGACAGTGGAAATGTGTATGAGATTGAGTTACCTAATGACATGGATATATCACCAATATTCAACATTGTTGATCTATATGAGTATCATGAACTAGATAAATACATGATAGCACCGATGGATTATCCTAAGAAGTAGAATGAAGAATTTGAGCAAATTTTGGAGCAAATAATTGGCAAAAGGACAAGAGGAAAAAAATATATAGAATATCTGGTATAGTGGAAGAATATACCAATTGAAGATAGCTCATTGATTTCATAGTTTGAGTTGGATGCAGCTTAGACCATACCTATTTCATGATTTGGAGAATCATTTCAAACAAGCCCAAGTGTCTGATGCAGGAGCATCTCAGGTCCTTGGCAATCCTATGTCACCAAAAACATATTTGAGTTTGTTTATGTTGCTCAGTTCCTGATTTGACTAAGTTGGTTCAATTTTGATTAGTTTCCTTTGTTCACCGGTGTTTGTCAATTATCTCTTTGGTGCTTGATTATTTCGCTGGTGCTCGGTGATGCTTGTCTAGCGCTCGGTTGGCCTTGCTTACCAACATGTTTCTTTTGAGTTTCTATTGAGGCCGACTTGTGCATTTATTATGGGTTGTGGATTTAATGTTGGTATCCATTGTTGGGAAGTGTGTGGACCTAGATCTGGTTGTCCCTTTCATTGATTTTGGATCTAGAGGCTGACTTGATTTGGTAGCCTCTTGTATAAATGTAGTTTTTTGGTTAGAGTTTAGGGTAAGTTTTGATAGGAGATAGAAGATAGAAGAATTGATATTATTCATAGATCCTCGCATGTTTGAGGACTTATGTATTTCATTGTAATATCTAGCCATAACTGGGAAGGCCTTATAGCCTAGCATGTATGAATCAATTTTAATGATAATATATGAAAGTGATCTTGCATTCTCTCTCTCACTATTGTTGTTATTGTTGTTGTTGTTTTCTTTTGCATGTTATTGAGAAAGGTGGATCTGGTAGGGTGTGTCATTCCTTGGCCCCTACCTTTTCCCCTCTTGCGTCAATAGTAATGTATTAGGGTTCTAGCTATACAAAACCTTAGATCTCTAGGAACTTTTACTATTACTCTTGATGCATTAATAGAGAAATTAGTTTCATTTGAGCTATGTGATTTTGATAATAGTATGCTAATAGTTTATGTCAATTCATCTTTGATTCTTTCACCATATAGGAAATGAAAGGAGATATATAAGAATTCTTTAGCATATTACTCTAATGATAATGAATCTATCATTTTTGAAGAAAGAGAACATGAGTAATTGGAAGCTTTATTTCCTAAAAGAATTCCTAGAGGTAAAGGTAAATATAAGCGTAAGTTTCCTTTGAAGTGCTTTGCATGAAATAAGATTGGACATATCGTCTCTATATGCCTAACAATGATAGGAAGGAGAGACCAAGAAGATTCAAGGATAATAACAAGAAAGAATACTACCAAGATAAGGAAGGTGTTACTTATGAGGAATCTAATGGAAGAGATGTAGAAGAAATTTTATTTGTTGTAGTAAAGGAAGAACTCTCAGAAGAAGGTGAGAAATATTTATTTTCTAACATGACTCAAAGTGGTGGCCATATTATTGATAGTGGGTGCACTCACCATATGACCAATGATAGAATAAAATTTAGGATGATGGAAGAATGTGATGGTGGCTTAGTAAAATTTGGGAATGATGGTCTCTATTTGGTAAAAGGTAAAGGATCTATTTCTTTGAATGATACAATAAAGTATGATGATGCTTATTGGGTGGATGGTATGAAATAAAACTTGTTATTTGTTTCTTAGTTTATTAAAAAAGGATATAGATTGGAGTTCAATGAAGGTATCTATAGGATTATTGGGAAATTGGGAGAATTAATTCCTATTGGTGAAAAAACTAAATGTAAATTATTCCATCTGAATTATACTATTGAGAGTTGTCTAATTGCTAGGATAGAATATTTTTGGTTATTGCATAAGAGTTTGTGCCATTTAAATTTGTATAACTTGATTAAAGTATGTAAGATGAACATAGTAAAAAAATTTCCTAACCTGGTGAAACCTTATAATATAATGTTTAAAGAATGGCACCTTGGGAAGTTAACTAGTTCTACTTTCATTAGTAAAAATTATTCTTGTGAAAGTATTTTAGATCTAGTTCATACTGATCTTTGTGGTCCAATCAGAATGTAGAGTTATTATGTTGATAGATATTTCATGTTTCTTGTTGATGATTATTCTAGAATGATGTGGGTTGTATTTCTAAAGGAAAATTTTTAATATTTTTACATGTTTATGATCTACAAAGATATAGTGGTAAAGAAAACTGGTAAGACCCTAAATGTATTACATCAGAAAGAGTAGGTGAGTTTAATTCACATGAGTTTGTTTTATATTGTGAGGAACAATAAATTAAAATGAAGATGTGAGGTCCACAAATACCTCAGTAGAATGGTATTGATAAAACAAGAAATAAGATCTACCATTGATTATGTTAGGTTATTAATGATTAAGAAGGGTGTTGCATAGATATTTTGGACAGAAGCGGCAAGCATTACAGTTTACACATTCAATAGAGTTTAGTTGAAGAAATGTACAAACAAAACTTTGTATGAGTTGTTGCATGGTCCATCTCCATATTTAAGATATTTGAAAGTTTTTTGGAGTAGATGTTACATACAGAGAGATGAAAATATAGTTAAGTTTCACCTAAGAGGTGAAGATGAGATATTCTTAGGATATTCCACAAAGAGAAAAGTCTACAAATAATTAAATAAGAGAACAAATAAGATACTAAAAAGTGTTAATGTTAGAGTAGATAAAATTTCTAATAAAAATGATGAATCCAACAAGAAGGAACCTGAAGATTATCATGGGTTTGTATATGTACAACTAGTGCAGAAGGAAACTATAGAAGAATCAATGGAGAGACAAACTAATGAATAGGAAATGATTCAAATAGTTGAAGAGACTCCTACATTTGAACTGGTGTTACCAAGGTATGTGAAATTCAATCATTCCCCTAATCAAATTATTGATGATATAAATGATGGTTTTATGACTAGAATAAAGGAAAGATAAAGTACATGTTTTCTATCTAAATTTGAGACTGAAAGAGTGAAAGATGCATTAAAAGATGAAGAATGGGTGAAAAATACAAAAGAAGTATAGGAGAAAATTGATAAAAACAAAACTTTGACATTATTAGAGAGACTAGTGGAGAAGAATGTGATTAGTTCTAAGTGGATTTTCAGAAATAAGCTAAACAAGAAAGGTCAAGTGGTAAGGAGAAAGGAAAAATTGGTGTGTAAAGAATATGCACAAGAAGAAGGCCTGGACTATGTTGAAACATTTGCACATGTGGCCAGAATTGAAGGTGTAAGGACTTTCTTGCATATTCTACTTATAAAGGATTCAACATATATTGAATAGATGTTAACTAATGTTTTCTTAATGGTATATTGGAGGAATGCATATATATTGAACAACTTGAAGGATTTTCTAGTTTGTAAGGTAAGAACATGGTGTGTAAATTAAAAAAAGATTTGTATGGGTTGAAACAAGCACCTAGGGAATGATATGAGAGATTTGACTCACATCTAGTTTAGATTGGTTTCCTAAGGACAAGTAATAACAGTAATTTGTATTTGAAGACTGAGAAAAATGACAAGTTGTTGATTGCAAGAATATTTGTAGATGATATCATTTTTTGTGGCAATGAAGAGATGAGTAGATCATTTTAAGGTGAGATGTGAAAATAATTCAATATCTAGAATAAGTAAGATTAAGTTATGCAATGGATTCTAGGTTCAATAGATGAAAGATTGTATCTACATCACTCATCCAAATATGTGAAAGAGATATTAAAGACTTTTGAGTTAGAAGACTCAAAATCAGCTGGTACTCTTATGGTAACCAATTGAAAACTATTAAAAGAAGATCATTATAAAGAGGTGGATGAGACAATTTATAGGTCCATGATTGATAAGCTATAGTATATGGTGCATAGTAGACCAAACATAGCACAAGAAGCTGGATTAGTGACCATATTTTCTTCTAATCCTAAGGAATCTTATTTAATTGTAATAAAGAGCATGTTCAGATATCTTAAGGGAACTGAAGATTGTGGTCTCTGGTATGGACATAAAGGTGATTTATCTTTGAATGTGTTTAGTGATGTTAATTGGGTAGGTAATGTTGATGATTAAAAGAGAATGAGTGGAGGTGTAATATTTCTCAGAGATAGACTTGTATCATGGACAAGAAATAAGTAGAATTGTATATCTCAATCACCAACTAAAGCGTAATATGTTATTCTTGTAGTTAATTGCACATAGGTAGTATGGATAAAGAAGATTTTGGAAGAATTTAGGAGAAGGTAACTAGATCGGTGGTTATCTATTTTGATGATACAAGTACCATTAATATTTCAAACAACCCAATGATGCACTCTAAGACTAATCAGATAGCTATAAAATATCATTTTCTTAGAGACCATGTGCATGAAAATGAAGTGGGGTCAGAGTATGTCCCAACTAAGGGTAAGGTTGATGATATTTTAACTAAACCATTTCCTAAGGATAGACTTGTGTATCTAAGAGCTAGGTTGGGGGTCATTCCCCTATCTAATTATAATTAAAATAAGATGTAGTCACATCAATCCAAGTGTATCTAATGAATATCTTTATATTTAGATTGATGTTGTGAGGCCAGTCCTTAGGAGGAGGAGTTTATTTAGTAGTGTGTTGTGATTAGTTAGATTCAACAAAGAAGATATTAGGTGTGTTTGGGACCTTTTGCATTATTGACAAAGAGGGAGAATGTGTGTTTCATAAAAAAGAGAATGAGTTGTAGAAAGGAAGTGAAGATGAGAGAATTTTAGTGAAAGAGAGAGTAATTCCAAAAGAGATGAAAGAAAGAAGTGTGAACATCTTTTTATTCCTAGTATTGTTGATGTTGAGAAGGCTTGTGCATAATGTATCATGTTAGAGAGAGGAAGATAGTTTTTCCATCAATGCCAAAGGAAGAGATTGTTGGCATAATTGATGCAATGATGGTAAGTTATTTCTTGTATTATCATGATACAAATCTAATTGCATGATGATAAGTTATTATGTTGTCATTGATGTCAAGTATTGACCTAGTGTTCCTAGTATGTTGCTAAGTATAAGTATGATGATCAAGGTATTGTGATGAGTTTTATTTGTATCTTGATCCTTATGAGAGACTTGCAGATCTCTCTAAATGTTAAATGCATGATCACTATTGTTTATGTAGACTGATAAGCAAGGTATGAATGGATAAAATTTAAAAGTGTGACTACTAGTATAGTAAATGATAGGTGATATGTTATTTGATTGGTTTGTAAAATCTATGATGAGATATGTGGCATGGTCACAAGAGAATCTTGTTAATGTTGTCAAGTGGTCAGCATATACACATATAGGCACATGCACATCTATGTAATGTTATCATTTATGGAAAAAATTATTCTTTTTATGATCACCCATATTAGATATCATGAATATGTTTGAATGAAAATGTTGAATGGAAAAATTCCTAAGTCCACAACTCTTCCAGGAACTGAGTCTAACAAAATTTTTTAGAGATTTTCACAAATCATTTATTAAGGCTCACGATCTTAATGACATACTTACAAGATACTAATGAACACATGTGGGAGGTCACATTACTTCATAATGAAGGAACAAATAGATATGTTCAATTGATTAGATGTAGAGATAGGCAACAAAGCATTACTTGTTATCGATCACTGAGGCCGACCTTGTGAGCATTTGGAAAGATATTTTTGGATACTATCTTGGATTTCAAGTTGACTAAGGATTTTAGTGAAGTGTGCAATTGTGCTAGAATTAATATGATGTTTAGCTAGAGTAATGTCGACTAGCTTCTGTAATTTTACCTCTAATAGGGTATAAGTATATAGACACTTTTTTAAAAATGAGTGATGATGATAATAATGATATAGATGGATTTTAGATGAAAATTATGAAGACATCTAAAAAGTAGAGAAGAGATCAAGAGGAAGGAGAACAAGATGATTTATTCTAGGAATACTTTGTCAACTCTTTGTATTTAGGACAACAGATTTGGTGTAAGTGCTATTACACCAATTGTACACCCCTAACAAGATTTGTTCACCTTTAGTAGGGCTAGGACCTTTAACGGGGTCAATTCCTTATCTAGAATATCTTTATATATATCCACTAGTAGGTATTTTCCTATAATGTATTAATCAGCTCCTAAATGGGCTGGAACTCCTAATAGGGTTTCAAGATGCATAATGTATAATTTTTTGGGTACCATCCCAACTGGGGTTTTCCCTTGGCCAGGGTTTCCTAGAAAAAAACTATGGTGTTATGAGTTCTTCTATGTTTTTCTTTATTACATGGTTATTCATTTTATGTTATATCTTTATCTGTTGGTTAAAGAAGTTAAAGAAGTTTAATAATTCAATTAAGTACTATAAAAATGATTCACCCTCTCTCTCATTATTATCAAATCCTAACAATTGGTATCAGAGCATCAAACCCCTAAAGGAAAAAAATTAATAGGTTTGCGGAGATCAAGATGTATTTGGAAAACATGAAGAAGAATTATGAAATGGCTTTGGAAGATGTTGACATTGCTAATGCAAATAGAGTGGATCTAAAGTACAAGTTAAGGAAAGTAGATGACTTTATCAAAGTTAGAGCAACAAATTGAATATGAGAGAAATTGAGAGAAGATCTTATGGAAAAAATAGATGATGACTTATCAAACCAAGATTAGATTAAGAAACTGAAGCATGAAGAGGATTCGTTGAAGGATTAATTGGAGATCAAAAAATTGAACTTGATAAAAGAACTTCGTGTTGAAAAAGATGTAAATGAAAAATTACAAAATGAACTATAAAGTACAAAGGACATGATGAAAAATTTGGAAAGAAAGTTCAATACATTAAAAAAAAAAATGACAAGGTAGAGAAATACTGCATCACCATTACTTGTGAAATTGATCAGACTAAAGGCCTCATACAGAAACTTCATGAGAGTATATAAAAATTGAATGAACAAATTAACATACACAAGCCTGTTGGGTTGATGGGAGTAGTATTTAATGACAATCCCAATTAGAGGAAAGATAGATTTGTTGTAAACCTTGACTCACCTAAGAAGTTAGAATATGAGATACCTCCTTGAAAGGAGAATGCAAAGGATTGCAACCATGAAGATCAATCAAAGAAACCAATAGAAAAAGGTATTCCTCGACCCAAGTTTACTAGTTTTTTTATTTTAATTGTGATTTGTATGGACACAATTTGAGAGAATGTAGAAAACCAGATATGAGATCTAGAAGACCTACATATGATCACTTAGATGATTATCTTAAGAAGAAAAAGAATAAAAGTTTGAATGAGGCAAAGATAGAAAAAGGTGAATGTAGTAAAAATGCAAAACATAGACAACTTGAAGATAAGGAAACCATTAAAGGAAATAATATTGTATAAGATGGTGTTTCTAATAAGGATGATGAAAAGATAGTTGAAGAAATTAAGAAACCTATTACCAGACCTAAAGATTGTATGTTTCAAATGCAATAACTTTGGTCATATTGCCAAGTATTCTAAGTTGCAAATTGATTATAGCCAATTGAGACCTAAGAAGAAGGTGACATGTTTCAAGTGTAACAATGATGGACATGTAGTGAAGTATTGAAGATTTTAAGGACTAGTAAAGAAGTCCTTCAAACTATTTGCAAAGGAAAAAGAACTGAATGAAGAAGATAGAGAGCTAGCATAACTAAAAGAAAAGTCTAAGGAGAAATAGGTCAAATAGAAGGGTATGTGTAGGATCATGGTATGCCAAAAATTGGAGATGTGAAAAAAATCCTCTTTTCACTTGTCCAAAAATGTGCTAAAAAGCGTGTTGACTAAACCGCAACCTCTGCTATCCATTCACCATATTCCTTCACATATTCCTTCATTCACGTTTCCTCCATCCTCTCACCACCCTTCAAGGTGTGTGTTGATGTTGATCTTTCCTTCCTTTCCATCTACCCTTTCACAATCCTTCCATTCATTATCCTTCTACCTTCTATCCTTTTCCCTCATTTGCCTATTCCTCCTATCTTGCAACCTCACTCGCTTTACATAAAACCTTATCCTTTATTTTTCTCTTCCATCTTCATTTATCTATCAACATCTTTGAGAATATAATTTTGAATATTTGGCATATCATGGTTTATCCTTTCAAGGAGCATTATCTAAAAATCTTGGCTTCTTCCAAAAAAAATTAAAAAAATAGAAAAATTCAAAACAAAAAAAAAAAGAAAAAATTGAAAATGTGCCTTGGTGGAAACTTGGAAATAGGCACCTTGGTAGAAAAATTAAAGAGAAATAAATTTGTCCTATGGTGAAAACCACTCCCTTGTGGTGCCTTGGATAAGTATCATGATGAAAACCTGGCAATCAGGCATCATGCGTAGTTTTTCTACATATTTCATCCATTTTGTCTTCTCTATGTTATCTTTTTAGCTATCTTACGATGATCTTGCTTTCATTCCATTCATGTTTAGCCTTCATATTTATTTTCCTCCATTCATTCTAGCCTTTCTCTATCCTTTTCCCCTTTGGTCTTGATCTAATAAAAAAGAGTAAAACATGATGTTATGAAGCCTCTTGACATGTCTACTCCTTTAGACTACATCCTTTCATTCTTTTGCATTACGCTTTTGTGACTTATCCTATGCTGGCCTTTCATTGCTTTTCCAAATGTGCTTTACATGATAATTTTTCCCTAGCTTGGGTACTCTTGAGCAGTTTTCCCTTGAGGATTTCTACCTTCATTCTCCTTCATTCTCTTGTCTTCCATCTCTTCCACCAGCTTGCTAATCCCTCTTGTTCTCCACCTTGCTAGACATTGGGACTACACGATATGATCTTGCTTGGGAGTTTGATGCCCATTATGTTTGGAGGCATCCTTTGTACATACTTATTGATCTTGAAAAAATCCAAAAAAATGATATATTTTCTAAATATTCTAAAAATTGGAAAATGTCCTAAAAAAATGATCATCTTAGTGAAAACCTAGCAATAGGCACTTTCATATATCTACAAAAAAATTATATATTCCAAAAATAGCCAAAAAATTCAAAAATTCAAAAAAAAAAAAAAAAAAAAAAAAAAGTGCCTTGGTGAAAATCTGGAAATAGGTGCCTTGGTAGCAAAAATACAAAAAAATTATAAAAAGTCCTGAAAAAGAAAAATTGCATTAAAATCCAAGTGGTGAAAACTTGGAAATGGGTCCTACTTGAGGCCTTTGCACCCTTGTTTCTTAGCATGCATCCTCAATACTTAGCCTTTCTCCATCATGCCTTGTCCTTGTTTCCTTGGTTTGGAATTGGTCTTTGTCCTTGTCTAGGGGGCATAACTATGTTAGCTTTGGTCTCTCAGATGTGTTAGTCTTTAGGATACCTCACAAACAGTGTTTTTCAACACCACCCCAACTATGTTTTTCAACACTTCTCGGCTTGGTCTTACCAAGTTTTGTCATGTGATCTTACCTGCTTAAAAGCATTCAATCTTTATCCTTGAAACTCAGTATCAGTTAACACACTTAAATTTTTAAACACAACACTTAATGCTTGAGCTATGTCATGATCTTTTCTTTGTGTCCTAACTGTTATTTATTTTTGTTGAGTGTCCTTGTCTAATAAGTCTCTCCAAGATGCATAGCTAGAGGACTTTGGGCATGGGGCATGTTTTTATTTGCTTTCTGCTTGTGGGTGTGGTCTTGAACCTCTTGAGTGTCTCTTGTTGTTCCCTTGAAACACTTAGGAGATTTGAGGCATTATTCTTGACTATTTTTGCACAACCATTCTTATGGTCATCCTGGCATCTATGCCTTGATGCAATCATGGTTTTTCTATATTAAATTGGGTAATCTAACATCGAAGTCATCTTGAACTTTATGTCTTTGATGCTTATGTTAGAATATTTCTACATTCCAATCCAATATAAATCACATTCATATCTTCATAGTTGTGCTTGTGAATAGTGATGATTGTGTGATTTTCTAATCTCTGTTAATAATGGCCCAATGATAAAGACAAATTCCTTAACATTCTCTAATGAATGATGAACACAAAATCCTATGTTACAATTTCTCTATTGCAAGTACACCTTTGCATTTTTAGGTAGCTTGCATTTTTAGACTTCATGTTAATTTTTATTTTTAGGCTACATTATGAGTTTGAGAGGGTTTTCCTTCATCTTTCTTTTGGACTTTAATCAACTGTGGTCACATTTTGATCTTCATTTTCTTATCTTCTTTCATGATTTCAATCAAAATTTCCCATCTTAAACAGTGGATTGATTTTGGGGCATTCTCTTTCTTGAGGCAAATTCTCTTTCTTCTCTTCATTTCTTTTCACCTCTTCCAAACTTTGATCTTCCATTCACTTCCCCCCACTTCTTTTCTTCTAATTCAACCTTCGGGCATAATCTTTCATGCTTAATGATCTACCTTGGTTCTGTGATTTTTATATCTTTCATCTTACATCAAGAACCTTATCTTTAGTTTGATTTGATCAAATTTATCAATTTATTGTTTCTCCTCTATCTCATTTCAATTTCGATCATGAGGGGGTAGTAAGTATCAATTAAAAATTTCTTGAGACTTGACAATTACCTATTTATAGGGGTGTTGCCCTTGTCTTTTTCAATCATCTTATCTTTGTCCTAATGTGTTCCCGTTCGTCAATCACACGTCTGGGTTTTTTTTTTATACCAAATCGATCTCACACTTCAACTTCATTCTTTGACTACATGTGTTCCCATGAAGATCACACATTAGTCAAAGAGGGGCAAATGTATGAACCCTAAAATGGTCGCCTAGACTTTGGGCCCCCATTCATCATTTTATCAATTTCCTAAATCAATGTTTTACAATATTTTCAATTCAAATTAAGTTACTTGATCAAATCATAATTAATTCAATTATTTAAATATTTCCTAAGGTTTGGTCATTTTATTTTAAGCCTTATTTAATTAAAAAGAGAAAAAATAAAATAATAAAATAATCTTATTTAATTAAGAGAACATGCTCGCTTTTAATTAAATAAAAAATCTTTAATTAAATAATAAAATCACTTTATCCTAAGTCACATTTAATTAAAAGAACAAATCTCTTTTAAATAAATAAAAAATCTTTTAATTAAATAATGGTAACCACTTTGCTAAAAATAATAAATAATAAAAGAAAAAGACTTTTTGTCTACACATTGAATGCACACTTCCAAGATGAGTGGAATCTCCTTTTGCCTCTTAATCTCTTCCACACATCTTTTTGCCTCTTAACCATGTCTATTGATTTTGCCTCTTGAGAATCTTGAGCACATGGATCAACCAAGATTTAATCTCCTCCATTGCTCCTTTCTTTTTGCCTCTTAATCTTGACCGTCCATTCATTTCTAATTCTTTTATAAGGATACTCTCATCTCATTCTTAATCATCCATCTTTTGCATCATCATCTCTTGCATTATCATCCTCTTGGAGTCTCTCAAACTTAGCATCTTGGAGTCTTGGCATCTTAACATCTTGGAATCTTGGAGTCTCTCAATCTTTGCATCTTGGAGTTATGGTATTCTTAGATCTCTCATATTGAATCATTGCATCATAATTTTCAATTTCTTTCTTGCATCTAGCTTAATCCATCTAGCTTAGAATAGCTTTCATTTTCATTTGCATGTATACTTGATGATCATGGAAACTAGAATTCTTACTTTTCCTCTTTGAATCTCTCATTTTATGGTGTACTTGAATAGGCACAAACTAGGTCTAATCTAAAAGCCTCCATTACAAACCCTTGCACTCCATGAATAGAGAGCTATGAGTCACCATTTGAGATCTCATTTTTGAGCAATCTTGGATTTAATGACTCATAGAAGTGTGTCAACATTTTAGCACACAGTAAGGTGTCATAAGCAGTAGTAGGACCCATTAATGGGTCTTAAGACACCTTAATACACCTTACAACCCCTTAGGAACCCTAAGAATACATCTTAGAGTTCCTAATATACATTAATGGGTCTCAAGGGGTTATAGAATATATTATTGTGCCTTAGGAGTCATTAATGGATGCTAGGACCCCTTAAGACACCTTATGACCCCTAAGATGCACTCTTAAGATTTCTAATCGGTTGGAAGGTGTCATAAGGGGTTGTAGGACCCATTAAGAAACCTTAGGACCCCTTAGGAACCCTAAGAATACATCTTAGGGAGCCTACTACACATTAATGATTCTCAAGCAATCATAGGCCATATTACTATTCCTTAGGACACCATAAGACCCCTTACAACCCTTAAGATGTACTCTTAGGCCTCTTAATGGGTCTTAAGGTGTCATAAGGGTTTGTAGGAGCCATTAATGGATGCTAGGACCCCTTAAGACACCTTACAATCCCTATGATGTACACTTAGGCTTTCTGATGGGTAATAATGTGTCATAAGGGGTTGTAAGACAATTAATGGGTCCTAAGACCCCTTAAGAAATATTATGACCCCTAAGATGTACTCTTAGGCTCTATAATAGGTCATAGGGTGTCATAAGGGGTCGTAGGATCCCTTAAGATACCTTACGACCCCTAAGTTGTACTCTTAGGCTTCCTAATGGGTCGTAAGTTATCATAAGGGGTTGTAGGAGCCATTAATTGGTCCTAAGACACTGTACAACCCCTAAGATGTACTCTAAGACTTCCTAATGGGTCGTAAGGTGTCCTAAGGGGTTGTACGACCCATTAATGGGTCCTAGGACCTATTAAAACACCTTACAACCTCTCTCTCTCTCTCTCTATATATATATATATATATATATATTTAATGTGTTATATATATATATATATATATATATATATATATATATATATATATATATATATATATATATATATATATATATATATATATATATATATATATATATATATAATTATGGGTATGTGTAGGATCATGGTATACCAAACTATGGCCTTAAGTGGCAATGAAAAATTAGAAAATCAGGCTTAGTCAACTTGATGTAAAAGGTTGAACATCTTATGAACCTTATGTGAAAAAGTTGTAAAACAAGAATATATAGGAAATTGAATGTAGTTTCTAAACTACTAGCCCCTGGTTGAAATTTTTTTTGTCTACTTGTTCAAAATTCTAGATTTCAATGTAGTACTACAAAAATTTAAGGGAAAAGATAAAGAGTATGTGTATGTCTGACCACCTTAATCATAATCAAATGATGATATATTTTCTCAAGATTCTAGATATAAGCAGTAGACTCATGCCTGGATGTGACGCATATTTTTTTGTAATTTTTGGTCAAATGAATAATTAATTATGAATTTTTTGCTACAAGATTTTCAGAATAAAAAAAATTTCACGTTTGACCACCTTAACTAATTCAAAATTTTACAAAATTCAAAACTTTTTTTTTTTTAATAGTAGCCGAAGCATAGAATGTGATGCATGTTTCAGATTTCAAAAAGGTTAAATGGTTTGAAAGTTAATGTTGTTTTTCAATCAGTATGTCAGTTATGACTTTAAAGATAACTCAATTGAAAAATAAGTAATAATTACTTACTGAACTCAAAATTTGATAGCAATTATATTGTGGAAAGCTGATAATGTCTTTAAAAAAACTTTTTAGTTTCATCAATTTCGGGTGAAAAAATAGTCGTCAGCTACATGGTCAAAGTCTCAGTATCAAGAACTGCCTCCTAAAACATGCCTAAAGGGTTGACCACCTATGTTTGGTAATTCCCAAATAAATACCAAGCCTAATTGAATATCTAAAATTTTTGGATATCCGATATTATCAGATATCTGATGTTTCCCGCCTAGTTCAAAATTTCATTTAGACTACTTTTTCCAATTTCAAGTTACATATAAAATTCTTAGTTGCTGGATTCGCATCATAGGCATCAGATCAAGGTTCAGGTTTGGTCTGGGTCTAGATTTTCTCTAGACATATTAAGTGCTTTGTGCCTTCATGTAACCCTAAATTGATAGGAGGATTTATAAAAATATAACATTTATTTAATTTATTATAATTTAACTTATATTTGTATAAATACCAGTTAAATACATTCCAGGATGTTTGAGATAGGTTTCAACTTCATAGGAGTTGAGATGCAAATTCTAGACTTTGGGGGTTTTTGAAAAATTCCAGACTTATCCAAATTTTAGGATTCAATAAGCCTTCAGCAGGGTTACCTCCCATAATCCATCATGGCTTTCTAAGGTTAAAATGAAGCTAGAAAAAGGATTATTAAAGGGTTTTAACTAGTTTTATCACAAATCACTTGGTTTTGACCCCATCTCTATGACAAACTTATCTTAGCTCTCACCCAAATCCCAAGGTATGTGCAAGATCATGAGGGGCCAAACTATGCCCTTAAGTGGCAATAGTAAATGTTACATTATATATCATATATTATATATTATTTTATATGTATAATATATATTAGAATTTATTTTACAACTATGTACGAAAGGTTGGAAGATTAAAGAAAAATCATGGATGGTTATTGAAAGAAGCAAAGGAAATCAATCAGCCATTTAAAATTCATGGGTGGCCAATAAAATAAGCTATTTTGGTAGAGGGAAGAGCATAAAACTTTTGCTAATTTTCAATGGCCTGAAGCAAAGGGAGTAGCTCTACTTCCTGATGTATTTTAGCTTGCCCATCTATACAGTTTGATGAAGAAGGGTGTGAATTTTCTAATTCCTATTGCTCCAATTATTACCAATTTGTGCCTCCTAAATACTGTGAAGATTTCCATACATGTCTTTCATACAAACTTCACGGGGTTAAGGAAGAAAAAAAATACTTAGGGCATTCAAATGTGTCAAAAGGGGTCTTAGGGACTTCCTATGGGTCCTACTACACCTTATTACTTGTACTAGGACCCCTAGGAAGTCCCCATGACCCCTTTTGAAATATTGGAACCCTCAAGTGTGCCCTTAGGGGTCGTAGGACCCCTTCAAATACACTTGAGCATTCAAATGCATCAAAAGGGGTCATGGGGACTTTCTAGGGGTCCTAGTACATCTTATCACGTGTTACAACCCCTAGGAAGTCTCCATGACCCCTTTCAACACATTGGAACCCTAAAGTGTGTCCTAAGGGGTTATAGGACCCCTTTGGACACACTTGGGCATTCAAATGTGTCAAAAGGAGTAATGGAGACTTCCACGGGGTCCTAGTATGCCTTATCATGTGTTAAGACCCCTCGGAAGTCCCCATGACCCCTTTCAACACATTGGAACACTCAAGTGTGTCCTAAGGGGTCCTATGACCTCTTCGGACATAGTTGAGGGTTCAAATGTGTCAAAAGAGGTCATGGAAATTTCCTAGTGGTCCTAGAACACCTTATCATGCATTAGGATGCCTAGGAAATCCCCATGACCCCTTTTGACACATTTGAACCCTCAAGTGTGTCCAAAGGAATTATAGGACCCCTTTGGACAAACTTGAGCATTCAAATGTGTCAAAAGGGGTCATGGAGACTTCCTATGGGACCTCGTACACCTTATCATGTATTAGGACCCCTAGGAAGTCCCCATGACCCCTTTTGATAGTTTTGAAGCCTCAATTGTGTCTGAACGGGTCCTATCATGGGGACTTCATAGGGGTCCTAGTACACCTTATCATGTGTTAGGACCCATAGGAGGTCCTCATGACCACTTTTGAAATATTGGAATGCTCAAGTGTATCCTAAGGGGTCATACAACCCCTTTAGACACACTTGAGTATTAAAATATTTCAAAAGGGGTAATGGGGACTTTATAGGGGTCCTACTACACCTTATCATATGTTATGACCCATAGGAAGTCCCCATGACTATTATTGACACATTGGAATGCTCAAGTGTGTCTTAAGGGGTCCTACGACCCCTTTAGACACACTTGAGGCTTCAAAACTATCAAAAGGGGTCATGGGGACTTTGTAGGGGTCCTAGTACACCTTATCATGTGTTAGGACCTAGAGGAAGTCCCCGTGACCCCTTTTGACACATTGGAATGCTCAAGTGTGTCCTAAGGGGTCATACGACCCCTTTAGAGACACTTGAGTATTAAAATCATTCAAAAGGGGTCATGAGGACTTTTTAGGGGTCCTACTATGCCTTATCATGTGTTAGGACCCCTAGGAAGTCTCCGTGACTGCTATTAACACATTGGAATGGTCAAGTGTTTCCTAAAGGGTCCTACGACCCCTTTGGACACACTTGAGTATTCAAATGTGTCAAAATGGGTCATTGGGACCCCTTAGGACACACTTGAGCATTCAAGTGTGTCAAAAGGGGTCATGGGGACTTCCTAGGGGTCGTAGTACACCTTATCATGCATTAGGACCCCTAGAAAGTCCTCATGACCCCTATTGACACATTAGAATGATCAAGTGTGTCCTAAGGGGTCCTACGACCCCTCCGAACACACTTGAGCATTAAAATGTTTTAGAAGGGGTCATGGGGACTTACTAGGGGTCCTAGTATGCCTTATCACATGTTAGGACTTGTAGGAAGTCCCCATGACCCCTATTGACACATTGTAATGATCGAGTGTGTCTTAAGGGGTCCTACGACCCCTTCAAACACACTTGAGCATTCAAATGTTTCAAAAGGGGTGACAGGGACTTCCTAGGGGTCCTAATACACCTTATTATTCATTAGGACCCATAGAAAGTCTCCATGACACCTATTAATAGATTGGAATGCTCAAGTGTGTCCTAAGGGGTCCTACGATCCCTTCAGACATACTTGATCATTCAAATGTTTCAAAAGGGGTCATTGGGAATGCTCAAGTGTTTCCTAAGGGGTCTTACAACCCCTTTCAACACATTGGAGCATTTAAATGTGTCAAAAGGGGTCATGGGGACTTCCTAGGGGTCCTAGTACATGTGATAAGGTGTAATAGGACCCCTAGGAAGTCCCCATGACACCTATTGACACATTAGAACCATCAAGTGTATCCTAAGGTGTCCTATGATCCCTTTGGATACACTTGAGGGTTCAAATGTGTCAAAAGGGGTCATGGGGAATTCCTAGAGGTCTTAGTATGCCTTATCATGCGTTAGGATCCCTGGGAAGACCCCATGACCCCTTTTGACATAATAGAACCCTCAAGTGTGTCCTAACGGGTCCTACAACCCCTTAGGATACACTTGAGGGTTCTAATGTGACAAAAGGGATCATGGGGACTTCCTAGCTATCCTAGTATGCCTTATCACACATTAGGACCCTCAGGAAGTCCCCCTGACCCCTTTTAACACATTTGAACCCTCAAGTGTGTCTGAAGGGGTCATAGGACCCCTTTGGACACACATGAACATTCAAATGCATTAAAAGGGGTTATGGAAGACCCCTTCGAAGACACTTGAAAAGTTCAAATGTGTCAAAAGGGGTGATGGGGGCTTCCTTGGGGTCCTCGTATGCGTTATCAAACATTAGGACCCCTAAGAACTTTCAATGACCCCTTTTGACACATTTGAATGCTCAAGTGTGTCTGAAGGGGTCCTGTGACCCCTTTGAACACACTTGAGCATTCAAATGTGTCAAAAGGGGTCATGCAGACTTACTAGGGATCCTAGTACACCTTATCACATGTTAGGACCCCTAGAAAGTCCCCATGACCCCTTTTGACACATTTGACCCTCAAGTGTGCCTTAAGGGCTCCTACAACCCCTTCAGACACACTTGAACATTAAAATGTGTCAACAGGGGTCATGGGGACTTCCTATGGGTCCTAGTATGCCTTTTCATGTATTAGGCCCCCTAGGAAGTTCCAATGACTCCTTTTGACACATTGGAACCCACAAGTGTGTCCTAAGGGGTTGTAGGATGCCTTCGGACACACTTGAGCTATCTAATGTGTCAAAAGGGGTCATGGAGACTTCCTAGGGGTCCAATTATGCCTTATGACATGTTTAGACCCCTACAAAGTCCCCATGACCCATTTTGACATATTTGAACCCTCAAGTGTGTCTGAAGGGGTCATACGACCCCTTCTCACACACTTGAGAGTTCAAATGTGTCAAAATGTGGAATGGGGACTTCCTAGGGGTCCTAGTACCCTTTATCATGTTTTTGGATCTCTAGGAAGTCTCCATGATGCCTTTTGACACATTTTAATGCTCAAGTGTGTCCTATGACCCCTTCAAATATGTTTGAGCTTTCAAATGTGTCAAAAGGGGTCTCAGGGACTTGCTAGGGGTCCTAGTATGTCTTATCACATGTAGTACCCCTAAAAATTTCCCATGACCCCTTTTGACACATTGGAACCCTCAAGTGTGTCCTAAGGGGCCATAAGACCCCTTCAGACACACTTGAGCTATCCAATGTGTCAAAAAGGGTCATGGGGACTTCCTCGAGGTCCTAGTATACCTTATCACATATCAGGACCCTTAGGAAGTTCCCATGAACCCTTTTGAGACATTTGAACCCTCTAGTATCACTGAAGGGGTCATACGACCCCTTAGGAGACACTTGAGGGTTCAAATGTTTCAAGAGAGGTCATGGGGACTTCCTAGGGGTCCTAGTACACATTATCACCCCTAGGAAGTCCCCATGGCCATTTTTTACACATTGCAATGTTTGAGTGTGTTTGAAGGGGTCCTATGACCCCTTCAGACATACTTGAGGTATCCAATGTATCAAAAGGGCTCATGGGGACTTCCTAGAGGTCCTACTATGCCTTATCATGTGTTAGGACCCCTAGGAAGTCCCTTTACCCCTTTTCACACATTTCAACACTAAAGTGTGTCCGAAGGTGTTGTAGCACCCCTTTAGACACACTTTAGCATTCAAGTGTGTCAAAAGGGTTCATGGGAATCTCCTAGGGCTCCTAGTATGCCTTATCATACATTAGGACCCCTAAGATGTCTCCATGACCCCTTTTGACACATTGGAATTCTCATGTGTGTCCTATCAGGTCCTATGACCCCTTCAGACACACTTGAGCATTCAAATGTGTCAAAAGGGGTCATGGGGACTTCCTAGGGGTCCTAGTATGCCTTATCATGTGTTACAACCCGTAGGAAGTCCCCATGACCTATTTTGACACATTTGAACCATCAAGTGTGTCCAAAGGGGTCATACGACCCCTTCTGACACACTTTAGGGTTAAATGTGTCAAAAGGGGTCATGAGGAATTCCTAGGGGTCTTAGCACACCTTATCACCTATTAGGACCTTTAGGAAGTCCCCATGACACCTTTTGACACATTTGAATGCTCAACTGTGTCTTAAGGGGTCCTATGACCCCTTCAAACATACTTGAGCTTTCAAATGTGTCAAAAGGGGTCACAGGGACTTCCTAGGGGTCCTAGTAAGTCTTATCACATGTTAGGACCCCTAAGAAGTTCCCATGACCCCTTTTGACACATTAGAACCCTCAAGTGGGTCCTAAGGGGTCATACGACCCCTCTAGACACACTTGAGCTATCTAATGTGTCAAAAAGGGTCATGGGGACTTCTCAGGGGTCCAAGTGTGCTTGATCACATATTAGGACCCCTAAAATGTCCACATGACCCATTTTGACACATTTTAACCCTCAAGTATATCTGAAGGGGTCATATGACCCCTTCAAATACACTTGAGGGTTCAAATGTGTCAAAAGGGGTCACGGGGACTTCCTAGGGGTCATAGTACCCCTTATCGCATGTTAGGACCACTAGGAAGTCCCCATGACCCCTTTTGACATATTTGAACACTCAAGTGTGTCCCAAGGGGTCATACAATGCCTTCAGATACACTTGACCTTTCAAATGTGTGAAAAGGGGTCTCGAGGACTTCTTAGGGGTCATAGTACACCTTATCATGCGTAGGACCCCTAGGAATTTCCCATGACCCCTTTTAACACATTGGAACCCCCAAGTGTGTCCTAAGGGGTCATAGGACCCCTTAGGACACACTTGAGCTATCCAATGTGTCAAAAGGGGTCATGGGGACTTCCTAGGGGTCCTAGTATACCTCATCATGCATTAGGACCCTTAGGAAGTTTCCATGACCTCATTTGAAACATTTGAACCCTCAAGTGCATCTAAATGGGTCATATCACCCCTTAGGAGACACTTGAGAATTCAAATGTGTCAAAGAGGGGTCATGGAGACTTCATAGGGGTCCTAGTATGCCTTATTATGCATTAGGACCCCTAAGAAGTCCCCATGACCCTGTTTGACACATTGGAATGCTCGAGTACACTTGAGGTATCCAATGTATCAAAAGGGGCCATGAGGACTTCCTAGAGGTCCTAGTATAGCTTATCATGTGTTAGGACCCCTAGGAAGTCCCCATAACCCCTTTTCACATATTTTAACCCTCAAGTGTGTCAAAAGGTGTCATAGGACCCCTTTGGACACACTTGAGTATTCAAGTGTGTCAAAAGGGGTCATGGGAATCTCCTAGGGGTCCTGGTATACCTTATCATGTGTTAGGACCCCTAGGATGTCCCCATGACCCCTTTTGACAAATTGGAAAGCTCATGTGTGTTCTATGGGGTCCTACGACCCCTTTAAACACACTTGAGAATTCAAATATGCCAAAAGGGGTCATGGGGACTTCCTAGGTGTCCTAATATGCCTTATCATATGTTAGGACCCATAGGAAGTCTAACCCATATGGACACACTTGAGCATTCAAATGTGTGAAAATAGGTCATGGGAACTTTCTAGGGGTCCTAGTATGCCTTATCATATGTTAGGACCTTTAGGAAGTCCCCATGACCCCTTTTGACACATTTGAATTCTCAAGTGTGTCCTAAGGGGTCCTAAGACCCCTTCGGACAAACTTGAGCTTTCAAATGTGTCAAAAGGGGTCATGGGGACTTCCTAGGGGTCCTAGTACATCTTATCATGTGTTAGGACCCCTAGGAAGTTCCCATAACCCCTTTTGAGACATTGGAACCATCAAGTGTGTCCTAAGGGGTCATAGGACTCCTTCAGACATAGTTGAGCTATCCAATGTGTCAAAAGGGGTCATAGGGACTTCTTAGGGCTCCTAGTTTGCCTTATCATGTGTTAGGACCCCTAGGAAGTCCCCATGACCCCTTTTCACATATTTGAATCCTTAAGGGTGTCTGAATGGGTCATACAACTCGTTAAGAGACACTTGAGGGTTCAAATGTGTTAAGAGGGGTCATTGGGACTTCCCAAGGGTCCTAGTATGCCTTATCACACATTAGGACCCCTAAGAAGTCCCTATGACCCTTCTTGACACATTGGAATTCTCAAGTGTGTTCAAAGGGTGCTACAACCCCTTTGGACACACTTGAGCTATCCAATGTATCAAAAGGGGTCATGGGGACTTCCTAGAGGTCTGAGTACACCTTATCATGTGTTAAGACCCCTAGCAAGTCCCCATGACCCCTTTGGACACATTTGAACACTCAAGTGTGTTTGAAGGGGTCGTAGGACCCCTTTGGCCACACTTGAGAATTCAAGTGTGTCAAAAGGGGTCATGGGGATCTCCTAGGGGTCCTAGTATGTCTTATTATGTGTTAGGACCTAGGATGTCCCCATGACCCCTTTTGAAAAATTGGAATGCTCATGTGTGTGTTATTGGGTCCTACGATTGGTTCAGACAAACTTGAGAATTGAAATGTGTCAAAAAGGGTCATGGGGACTTCCTAGGGATCCTAGTATGCCTTATCACAAGTTAGGACCCCTTAGGACATACTTGAGGGTTCTAATGTGTCAAAAGAGGTCACAGGGACTTATAGATGATAATATTTAAATTTTATTTTGAAAGGGGTTACTGAGATTTCCTAGGGGTCCTAATATGCCTTATCCCATGTTAGGACCCCTAGGAAGTGCCCATGACCCCTTTTCACACATTGGATAGCTCTACTATGTTTGAAGGGGTCGTAGGACCCCTTCGAACACACTCAAGCATTCCAATGTGTCAAAAGGGGTCATGGGGACTTCCTAGGGGTTCTAAAGCATGATAAGGCATACTAGGACCCCTAGGAAGTCCCCATGACCCATTTTGACATATTATAACCTCAAGTGTGTCCTAAAGCTATGACCCCTTAGGACACACTTGAGGGTTCTAATGTGTCAAAATGGGTCATGGGGACTTCCTAGTAGTCCTAACATGTGATAAGGCAAACTAGGACCCCTAGGAAGTCCCCATGACCCCTTTTGACACATTGGATAGCTCAAGTGTGTTCGAAGGAGTCCTGCAACCCCTTAAGACATAGTTGAGGGTTCTAATGTTTCAAATGGGGTCATTGGAACTTCCTAGGGATCCTAACATGTGAGAAGACATACTATGACCCCTAGGAAGTCCCCGTGACCCCTTTTGACACATTTGAATGGTCAAGTGTGTCTAAAGAGGTCATATGACATGTTAAGACATACTTGAGGGTTCAAATGTATCAATAAGGGTCATGGGGACTTCCTAGGGGTCCTAACACATGATAAGGCATACTAGGACCCGTAGGAAGTCCCCATGATCCCTTTTGTGATGTAGGAGCATCTCAAGTCCTTGGTAATCCTATGTCACCAAAATCAATTTGGATTTTGTTTGTGTTTCTTAGCTCCTTCTTTGACTAAGTGAGTTGGTAGTTGGTCAGTTTCCTTTGGTTACCGAGTGTGGTCAATTATTTCATTGGTGCTCAACATTGCCTATCTTCTGCTCATTTATCTTTCTTACCGATGGGTTTAGTTTTAGTTTCTGTGGTGTCTGACTTGTGCATTTATATTGGATCATGGATTTATTTTTGGTATCCATCATTGGGATGCCTATGTTCCTAGATCTGACCATTCCTTCCATTGATTATGGATTTGAACGCTGACTCGGCTCGGTAGCTTCTTGTATAAATGTAGATGTTTGGTTGTAGATTAGGGAGGTAGTTTTGGGGGATAGAAGATAGTAGACATTAGTTTGGAGATTTGTAATAGATCCTTGCATGTTTGAGGACTTCTGAGATTCATTGTAATATCAAGCCATAATCAGGAAGGCCTTATAGCCCAGCATGTATGGTTCTATTTGATGATAATATATGAAAGATCTGGCATTCTCTCTCTCACTATTATGTTTTTTTCTTTCTCATGTGTTGGGTAGGCTTAGATCATCAGGGTGTGCCATTGTTTGGCCCCTCTTGCATCCCTTCCTTGCATCAAGGGGTGTTATAGCAAGGTTAGATCTTGATCTAGCTCTGTGGATCTAGGTTTGTAGGCTCCTCTTGAAGCCCTAGTTCAATTGTTGTGGGGTAGTAGATTGCAATCTAACTTGCAATTGCAGAGGGTTTTCAAGATGGTTCATGGGAGGTGAGATGTAGATCCAAGATTGGAAGATATGCTAAGGTAGATTGCTGCTAGGTTAGAAGTTGTTGAAATAGCCCAAAGAAGAGGCAAACATCTTGAAGATGTTAGTGATGATGAAATTGAAGAAGAACAGGTGAATGTAGAACCTGCACCTATTATGGATCAAGGTGAAGAACTATTTTTGAAGGCTTTGACAAGTTTGAAGTCAACTCCACATTTCAATCTTCATGAGTATGGTGGAAAGCTAGATTTTGATGAATTGGTGGACTGGATCACCGAGATGGAAAAGTATTTTGAATATGTAAACATTCTTGAGGATAAGAAGGTGAAGATTGCAAGCACAAATTTCAAAAGTCATGCATCCTTATGGTTGGAACATCTACAATTGCATAGGAAAAGGAAAGGAAAAGACAAAATCAAGGTATGGAGTAAAATGGTGAATAAATTGAAAGGAAAGTTCTTACCTTGTGATTATCAGATTAACCTAGTTTGGAAAATGCAAAGTTTGAGATAAAAAGATATCTCGGTAAAGGAGTATACTGAGGAATTCTATAGATTAGATATCAGATCTTGACATGATGAAGATGATGTAGAAAGAATCTGTTGAACTACAACTGATTTGGAATATGATTGAAGAATCTATGATTACAAGATCATTGAGGAGTTGCTAATTAGATATGTACTATGATTAAATTAGTTTTTATGTTGTCATTGATGTCAATTAGTTTGACATCACTTATCTTGTAAGTTACTATACCGACACATCTAAAGAAAGGTGAAAAAGATGAAGAACAGAGGAATCTACATGAGGAAAGATGTATATGTTAGATGAGGATAAGGAATACACTAACTAAATTGTTGATGAGTCTATGACTTGATGATATTGACTTTATTATATTGCATTCATCTTTGATGAAGAATAGAGTTGAAAGACACAAAGTAGTGTTGTCAGTAAATGAAGCATTTCTAGTATACACTGACAGAGTATAGTGTATACCGATCACAGTATTAACCGAGCAGTGTTTACTGATGCATTTATTTGTTAACCAAGTGGAACATAATGAATTAAATGATTAGTTTAGCTGATAAGATTGATGAGCTGACAAGAGTATAACATTGATATAATAGATAATGTTTGTTACACAGATCGACGACTGACAAAATTCAGGGAAGATCTAACAGAGAAGATTGAAATGTGTTATTGACACAAGTACCGAGAAAGTTTGAAGTGGAAAAATCTATGAATGTGGTTAAGCGGAAAAATCTAATGGTGGAGAAGAAAATGATTTACTCATCTATATAAGAGAACATAATTTCTTTATGAAAGAATGCTGGAAGAAGAAGAAGCTACAAGAATATCATGTGAACAAGGTTTTCATGCATTCTGATCATACTAGTTAGTAAGAACTGAGCTACAAAGAGTAATTATTGACAGACAGTGAGTTGATACAGTATTGAATCTTAAATGATATATTGATCAAAAGGATTTGTATGGACTAAATATTGATCTGTAATTTGCAATTGAAGTTGTATTAAGGTAGGTCATTTACTGTTACATATTTAACTATTGTATACAGTCAAAATCTCTTTATCGAGTGGACTCTAAAAGTCTTATGATGTATCATTCATAGAATGAACATTGTTATCCTGTCAAACCCATAGTGAACGCTAGTTGGACGATAACTTCTAGTGTAAAATTCTCTAACAAGGTCACACCTAACAGTGTGTTTGTAAACCTTTAATAAGGTTGGGTCTTAACCGACCTCACTTCAAAAGAGTAAACAATTTTGGGTTGGTGCTCCCAGGTGGATTTTCCCTTTACAGGGTTTCCATGTTAAATCTCTTGTGTTATATGTCGATTGTGATATTTGTTTGTTATCATTCTTTACATGTTGCATGTTAGATTTGATCGGTAAACTATTATAGTATTAGACTGGTAATTGGTAAAAGCATAGACAGTGAAATTTTTATTGTTTACTGATGAGCAAAAATAGAGAAGTTGTTTTGAATTATACATTTTATTTTGGGACACTGGATAACTAATTCACCCCCCTCTCAGTTATTCTAACAATTGGTATCAGAGCGTTGGTTGCTTGGAACAGAGTTTTAAGGAATTAAGAATAAAGGTCTCAAGATGTATAAGAGGGAAGTATCAAAACTGAACAAAGAGAACTTCATAGTATGGAAAAGTAGAATGAAGTTGCACATATCTAGAAATGGGAACACTGCAGTAGATCTAATGGAGAATGGCTACATGCAACCGCCCACTAGTCCCTTAACTCTTGATAAACTAAAGGAAAAACATGAACACAATGTTACTATGATGGAACTTGCTGCTGCTTGTACTGACACTGAATTTGAAGATATCAAGACATCATGACTGTCAAAGGAATGTGGGATAAATTAACACAAATATACAGTGGAGATCTGAATGTGAAAAGAGCCTAAGCTAAAATTTTGAGAGGTAGATTTGATGATATGAGAATGAAAGGTGAGAACATTGTCCAATATTCAAATAGACTCAAAGAGGTGGTACATGCTATTAGAGCATTTGATGGAGTAATTGATGATGAGACTATGATAAGAAAGATTCTCAGAACTTTGCTACCAGTTTATGCAATCAGGATTTCTGTAATTCATGAAACAAGAGCTACATCCAACCTTACTCTTGACACTTTGATTGGTAAACTTAAGACGTTTGAATTAAACAACTTTGATAACAATGTTTTTCCTTCTATTGAATCCACTTTCATGTATTCTTTGAAGATTGGAAAGTCTAGCAGGAATAGTAAAAATTGTGATAGTGATGACAATACTGATGATGAACTCGATGAGCTTGAAACACTTATGGCCAGAAGATTTCCCAAAGGAAAATGAAGGTATAGAGGTAAGCTACCTTTAGCATTCTTTAATTGTAAATAAGTCAGTCACATCACTGCTAGATGTCCTCAGAAGAAAGATGATGATAGATCCAAAGACCAATCTAAAGGAAGCTATGGGAGAAGAGTCAACAGAGGCTACCGACACAACAACCTAGACAATTTAGATGAAAATGGAAAAAAGGTATGTTACATAGTTGAAGATATTGAAACTAAATCTGATTCTGATGATGATATAGAAGTTGTATTTGTTGCCATGAAAGATGATTCAGAAGAGGAAGAGAAACATGAAGAGACAACGCTGATTTCTAAAGTAAGTAGAAATGATACATGGATCATAGACAGTGGTTGTACACATCATATGATTGGTGATGTAGAGAATTTTGATCATCTTGTTGAATATAATGGAGGATTTGTGAGAATGGGAAATGATGCACCTTATATGGTAAGAGGTAAAGGATCACTGATGATCAATGTTAGACTATAATGTGAAAATGCATACTCGGTAGATGGAATGAACTATAACCTGTTAAGTGTGGCTCAATTAAACAATTCAAGCCACCGACTGGATTTTGAGAGCAAAAAGGTGAAGATCTATGATGATGGAGGAAGACTTGTCAGAATTGGTACACAATCCAGAGGTAATCTATTCTATCTTGATATGGATTAGTCTTCTTATTTATTAATAAAGGAAGAAGATGCCTGGTTGTGGCACAAAAGGTTATGCCATGTGAACTTTGACAACATGATCAAGATTAGTAGAAAGAAAAGATTTAGAGGATTGCCTAACTTAACAAAACTTGATCATGCCATGTGCCATGAATGTTAGAAAGGTAAGATGACTAAGTCTAGTTTTAAAATCAAAGACCATTCAAGAAAGAAGATACTTGAGTTGGTTCATACCGATCTATGTGGTCCTATGAGAACTCAAAGCTATTTTGGTGATAGATATTTTATTCTTTTTGTTGATGACTATACTAGAGTGATGATTGTTATGTTCCTAAAAGAGAAATTTGAAGCTTTGAAAATGTTTAAGTTGTACAAAGCTAAGGTAGAGAAAGAAACCAAAAAAGAAATAAAATGCTTAAGATCTGATAGAGCCGGTGAAGTTACCTTTGATGAATTTACTAATTTTTGTAATGAGCATGGAATCAAAAGATAGGTATCTGCACTAAGGACACCTCAGCAAAATGGCATTGCTGAAAGGAGGAATAGGTCTATAATTGACTGTGCTAGAACATTGATGATATAGAACAATGTTGCTTAGACATATTGGAGGGAAGTTGTCAGTACAACTATGTATGTTCTTAACCGAGTATAATAGAAGAAGGACTCCAACTGAACACCTTATGAACTATGGTTTGGACACCAACCTACTGTAAGTTATTTCAAAATTTTTGGAAGTAAATGCTTTATTTTGAAAGATGAGAGAAATGGAAAATTTTATTCTAAAGGAGATGAAGGAATATTTCTAGGATATTCCACTACAAGTAAAGCATATAAATGTTTGAATAAGGTTAAAAATAAGATAGTTGAAAGTACTAATGTTTGTGTTGATGAGTTTGATAACAAGTACACAAAGGAAAGTACAAAGGAACTGGAAGACTATGGTAGACTCACTTACATTGAACATCTAGAGTATCTACCGACACCACAAACTATGAGAACTGGTTAGCAATGAAATAATGTAGCACAACAGACAACACAAATCAATGAACAAGATGGAGCTATCGATAAAGGAAATGACCCTGAACAGGATGAGCAAGAAAGGAGAAATCAAGTTTTGGCTATTTTTGTTAGAAGACATCATCTTGAAACACAAATCATTGGAGACAGACATGCTGGAATGCAAACTAGAAGCAAAACAAGACAAGGTACATGTTTAATTTATGAATTTGAACCTAAAACTGTGAAAGTTGCTTTAGAGAATGAAGAATGGGTTAATGCAATGAAGGAGGAAATAGAGAAAATAGAGAATAACAAAACCTGGTCCTTAGTACCCCGACCAAAAGATAAAAATGTTATCAATACTAAGTGGACATATAGGAATAAACTGAATGAAAATGGTGAAGTCACAAGAAATAAAGCTAGATTGGTGTGCAAGGGATATGCACAGGAAGAAGGCATTCACTATGGTGAAACATTTTCACATGTTGCTAGATTAGAAGGAGTTAGAATGTTACTTGCATATGTTGCACATAAGAAATTCAAAGTCTATCAAATGGATGTGAAGTCAGCATTTTTAAATGGTATACTTGAAGAAGAGGTCTACATTGAACAACCTGAAGGATTTGTTGATCCCAACAATAAAGACATGCTATGTAGACTACATAAAGCTTTATATGGAGTGAAGCAAGCACTGAGAGCATGGTATGAAAGACTGCATACTTATTAAGTATTGGATTTGTTAGAACAAATGAAAACAACAATCTGTATGTGAAAGGTGATACTGATGGTAATATTATCATTGCTAAAATATTTGTTCATGATATTATCTTTGGAGGCTCAGACCTTGTCTGCAAGGGATTTGTTGATGAGATGCAAAAGGAATTCAAAATATCTATGTTCGGAGAGATTAAGTTCTTTCTTGGACTACAAGTGATTCAACAGAGTGATGGAACATTCATCACACAATCTAAATACATAAAGGAAGTATTGAAAACATTTGACATGGAAGATGCTAAACCTATGGGAACACCGATGGCTACTAGATGTAAATTGAAAAAGGAGGATGAAACTATAGGGGTAAACCAAACACTTTACCGATCCACAATTGGTCAGTTAATGTACGTAGTTCACAGTAGACCAGATATAGCACATGCTGTGGGAATTGTTGCAAGATTTTCTGCTAATCCTAGAGAATCACACATGATAGCTACAGAAAGGATCTTAAGATACTTGAAGAAAATAGAGAATTATGGATTATGGTATCCTAAGGAAGGGAAGTTTGAACTAAAAGTTTACACCGATGCTGATTGGGCTAGAAATGTGGATGATAGAAAAAGCACCACCAGAGGAGCATTTTTCTTTGGTGAAAGACTTGTAACCTGGACAAGTAAAAAGTAGGCTTGTATTTCTCAGTCTATAGCTAAAGCAGAGTATGTTGCTGCTGCTACAAACTATTCAAATATTGCATATATCAAACAAGTGTTGGAAGGAATGAATGAGGTAATCACTGACCTGGTGATTATATATTGTGACAACACTAGTGCTATTAATATTTCAAAGAATCATGTGATGCACTCTAAGACAAATCATATATCCATTAAGTATCATTACTTAAGAGAACAAGTGCAAAAGAAGCAAGTAAAGTTAGAATTTGTCACATCTAAAGAACAACTTGCAGATATTTTTACAAAACCCCTACCGAAGGACACATTTGAATACTTGAGGACTAGACTTTGGGTTCATCCCCTATCTATTGGTCACTAAGGTGATTTGGATGTTGCATCAACCTATTTTTATCAGAAGATCATTCATGTTGATGTAGCATAGTTCACACTTTGAATCATGTTCAAGGTTGTGATTAAGTTTGAGAGCTTGAACCGATTGGAATATCAGTATTCAGAGATATAGATGAAGAAAAAATTGTTTGTTTATTGTTTCTTTGGCATTTCTATCAAAGGGAGAGATAAACAATATGAGAAGGAATAAGATATAAAAAGGAACAAGCACCAACAAGAATTATCTAAGGGAGAGACAATCTGAATGAGACAGAGTATTGAAGTTCAGTTACAGAGAATAGAAGCAAGAACAGGAGAACTGAAAAGATCACAACTACAGATTGGTAAAGCTATATTATCTAATGCCAGTTAGTAACATAGTGATTAAACATATTAATTCTATTCGACTTACAACATTTTATTCACAAAGTTGTAGAATATATGTTTGGTATGTGTATGGTACATTTCATATTGCTTTAGTTGCCATCAATGACAAAGAGAGAGATTGTTGAGCTACAATTGATTGAAGAATCTATGATTACAAGATCATTGAGTTGCTGATTAGATATGCAATATGATTAAATTAGTATTATGTTGTCACTGATGTCAACTAGTTTGACAACACTTATCTTGTAAGTTACTATACCAACACATCTAAAGAAAGGTGAAAAAAATGAAGAACAAAGGAATCTACATGAGTAAAGATGTATATGTCAAATGAGGATAAGGAATACACTAAGTAACTTGTTAATGAGTCTATGACTTGATGATATTGACTTTATTATGTTGCATTCATCTTTGATGAAGAATAGAGCTGAAAGACACAAAGAAATGTTGTCAATAAATGAAGCATTTCTAGTATACACTGACGGAGTATAGTGTATACCGATTGCAGTATTAACTAAGCAGTGTTCACCAATGCATTTCTTTGTTAACTGAGTAGAAAAAAATGAATTAAATGATTAGTTTAGTTGATAAGATTGATGAGCTGGAAAGAGTATAACATTGAGGTAACAGATAATGTTTGTTACACAGATCAACAGCTGATGAAATTTAGGGAAGATCGAATGGAGAAGATTGAAACATGTTATTGACACAAGTATCGAGAAAGTTTACAGTAGAAAAATCTATGAATGTGGTTAAGTGGAAAATTTTGATGGTGGAGAAGAAAATGATTTACTTGTCTATATAAGAGAGCATAATTTATTTATGAAAGAATTATGGAAGAAGAAGAAGCTGCAGGAATATCGCGTGAACAAGGTTTTCATGCATTCTGATCATACTGGTTAGTAAGAACCAAGCTACAGAACAATTACTGAGCTACAAAGAGAAATTACTGATGGACAGTAAGTTGATACAGTATTGAATCTAAAGTGATGTATTGATCAGAAGGATTTATATGGACTAAATATTGATCTATAATCTGCAATTGAAGTTGTATTAAGGTAGGTCATTTACTGTTACATATTTAACCACTGTATACAGTCAAAATCTCTTTACCAAGTGGACTCTGAAAATCTTATGATGTATCATTCATAGAATGAACATTGTTATCCTATCAACCCCATAGTGAATGCTAGTTGGACGATAACTTCTAGTCTAAAATCCTCTAAAAAGGTCACACCTGACAACATGTTTGTAAACATTTAACAGGGTTGGGTCTTAACCGACCTCACTTTAGAAGAGTGAACAATTTTGGGTTGCTGGTCCCAGGTGGTTTTCCCCTTTACAAGGTTTCCACATTAAATCTCTTGTGTTATATGTTGATTGTGATATTTTTTTGTTATCATTCTTTACATGTTACATGTTAGATTTGATCGGTAAACTATTATAGTATTAGACTGGTAATTGGTAAAAGCACAGACAGTGAAAGTTTTATTGTTTGGGAGTTTCCATCCAAGAGGAAATTAGTATGGTCAAGTTGGAGAGCATTGAAGAGGCTTATCAATTTTCTTTGAAGGCTGAGGATAAATTGAACAAGAGACATGAATAGAGACAGAGAGGTCAATGTGATAGATTCCCTAGATGAAGAGGTAGATCTAATGGTGAAAATGATATATTTGAACCAGAAAGGACAAATGAGGACAAAGGCAAGACCGAGTGGAAAGGTGAAATTTCTAGAGGTAGACGTAGTAACTACCAAGGTGGTTATAGCAGAGAAAGTTTCTGAAGAACTTGTTATAATTGTGGAGAAGAAGGACATAGATCTTTTGAATGTAAATAAGATAGTAAGAGGGCTAGTAGCAGTAGAAATGATTTTGTGCAAGAAGAGTCACTAAATGAACCTGAGAAAGAAAATAACCTAATGGTAAGGAGAGCACTATGGAATGAAAGCAAAAAGGAAGATTTGGTAAGGAAAATTTTATTCAAGACCAAATGTAGATTTTCTAACAAATTTTGGAAGGTAATCATTAATAGTGGTATCTCAAGGAATCTGGCATCTAAAGAGATGTCACAAAATTGTAGTTGGAAAGGTTGGTACATCTGAAGCCCTATCAGATTTTATAGATCAAAGATGAGCATACACTCCTAGTAAGTGAACAATGTTATGTGAATCTGAAGATTGGAAAATACTATGATAAGGTGTTATGTGATATCATTCCTATGTATTGTTGTCATATTTTTTTGGGTAGACCTTGGAAATATGATAGAAATGCTATATATGATGGGAGATTGCATAAGTATACTATTGTGGCTGATTGAAAGAAACAAATCTTGTTACCTTTGATGGAGGAACCTATTAGTAATGTTTGCACATCTGTGAAAGTTAGTTTGATGGAAGGAAGAAAGTTTTTTAACTCATTGAAGAATAATGATGTATGTTTTGCTGTGATCCCTAACACGCAGAGTAAGAAAACATAGGATAATGTCCTTGAGAAGATTGATAAGTTACTCACCAAGTATAGTGATATTATTTCTAATAATGTGCCTCATGATTTGCCACCGAAAATAAGCATTGATCATTGTATGGATCTAATCCTTGGAGCTTGTTTACCGAATAAGGCACCTCATCAGTTGACACCTATCGAGAATCAGGAATTGAACTAATAGATTCAAGAGTTGCTGGAGAAAGGTTTGATCAGAGAAATTTTGAGCTCTTGTGCAGTACCTTCTATATTGGCACCAAAGAAGAATGGATAATGGAGAATGTGTATTGATTCCAGAGCAATCAATAAGATAATAGTAAAGTATAGGTTTCCTATACTGAGAATGGATGATATAATGGATAGTTTGACTAGAGAAAAGTATTTCAAAAAGATTGATTTGAAAAGTGGGTATCATCAGATTATAATTAGAGAAGGTGATGAATGGAAGACTATTTTCAAGACAAATGAAGGTTTGTATGAGTGGTTGGTTATGCCATTTGGTTTAACTAATGCACCGAGTACTTTTATGAGGTTGATGAATGAAGTTTTGAAGAAATTCTTGGGTAAGTTTGTGATTGTATATCTTGATGATATTCTAATATTCAATAAGACTAGAGAAGAACATTTGTTTCATGTTAGACAAGTTTTGCATAGATTGAAACAGGAAAAGTTGTTGATAAATCTAAAAAAGTGTTCATTCATGAAAGATGAGATTGTGTATTTGGGATTTTTTATTGCAGTTGATGGTTTGAAGATGGATCTTGAAAAGGTTGAAGCTATTTTTAATTGGCCTACACATGTGAATGCTAGTGAGGTAAGATCATTTCATGGTTTGGCAAGTTTTTACCAAAAGTTCATAAGGAATTTTAGTTCAATTTGTAATGCTATGATTGAGACTATGAGAGGAGACAAAAGAGAATTCAAGTGGACACATGGACCTGAAAAAAGTTTTAAGACTCTGAAGTAGAAGGTTGATGAATTACCTATTTTGGCATTACCTGATTTTAGTAAAGTATTTCAAGTAGAATGTGATGCAAGTGGAAATGCAATAGGAGTTGTGTTGAGTCAAGAAGGTAAACTTGTTTCTTTCTTTAGTGAAAATTTGAATGATGCTAGAAGGAAATATTCCATGTATGATCAAGAATTCTATGCTATTGTTCAAGCACTGAAGAAATGGAGACATTATTTGATACTGAGTGAATTTGTGTTGTATACTTATCATAAGGCTTTACAATATTTGGGTAGTTAGAATAAGTTGAATCAGAGACATATGAAATGGGTTGAGTATATGTAGAGTTATATATTTGTGATAAATCATAAGAGTGGAGTCACTAACTGAGTTGTTGATGCATTGAGTAGAAGAAGATCTTTGATGACTGAGATGAAAATTGAAGTTCTTGGTTTTGATGAGATGAGAGATTCTTATGAGTTTGACCCTAATTTTTCTAAGCTGTGGAGAAAGTGCAAAGCACCTATTCAAGATCAACAAGATACTAAATGGGATGAATATTTTATTCAGGAAGGTATGTTGTTTAAAGGTATTCAATTATGTATACCGAGTGGAGTGATGAGAACTAATTTGATAAAGGAGAAATATAGTAGTGGTTTGGATGGTCATTTTGGTATTGATAAAACATGGAATTTGCTTAAGGAGAAGTACTATTGGCCACAGTTGTACAAATTTCAAAAATCTATGAAAAGTTATGGAATTTTCCAAGTTGCAAAAGGTGTAAGTCAGAATACTGGATTGTATACACCGATTGTTGTTCCTGAGAAACCTTGGATTGACTTTAGTATGGACTTTGTTCTTAGCTTATTGAAGATAGTAAGAGGTAATGATTTTATATTTGTTATTTTGGATAGATTTTCTAGGATGACATATTTTATACCATGTAGAAAGACATGAGATGTAGTACATGTAGCAGATCTTTTCTTTAAGGAAATTGTTAGATTGCATGGATTACCGAGGAGTATTATCTTTGACCAAGACAGTAAATTTGTTGAATACTTTTGGAAAACACTTTGAAAGAAATTTGGCACTAAGTTGAAATATAGTTCCACATTTCACCCAAAAACTGATGGATAGACTGAAGTTGTGAACATAAGTTTGGGAAATCTTTTGAGATGTTTAGCTGGAGACACAATGAGTAATTGGGATTCTATGTTGGCACAAGAAGAGTTTGCATCCAATAATTTAATGAATAGAAGTATTGGAAAAACACCATTTGAGATTGTGAGTGGCACATAACCGAGAGGAATATCTAATTTGAGAGACATTGCTAATGAGAATAAGAAAAGTGTTGAAGGAGTAAAGTTTGTTGAGTACATGAAAATATTGCATGAAGATGTGAAGTTGAAGTTGGAAGATAGTAATCAGAAATACAAAGACAGAGTTGATAGATCAAGGAGACAAAACTTTTGATGTTGGTGATGAAGTGATGGTGATGAAGTAGAATGATGAAGTTGAATAGATTTTGAAGGAAAGAGTTGGCAAAAGTACAAGAGGAAAATAGTATATGGAATATTTGGTTAAGTGGAGTAGTAGACCGATGGAAGATAGTTCATGTATTTCATAGTCTAAGAATCATTTCAAAATAACTCCGGGTGTCTAATGTAGGAGCATCTTGGGTCCATGGCAATCCCGTGTCACCAAAAACAATTTGGATTTTTTTGTGTTGCTTGGTTCCTACTATTGGTATCTTTTCCTTGCAGGACCAAACTTGAATCAAAAGGTGGGCTTGATCCTCAAATTAGTTACTCAAGTTTGACAAGAAAATAGAACTAATTGATGAGTATAGAGAACATCCTCCTTCTTCTTTGACCTCCACATCACTCAGGCGGGTACTACCTTATCTACACACTCAAGACACCTCATGATAAACCATAGGCCTGTAGATAGATTATTGTGGAATAGTCTTCAAACTTCATCATTCTAGATCAAGGAAGACAAGCATGACATATCTTTGACACCTCAGCTCATACATACATGAAAACTAATCCTAAACTAGTTATCTTTGTGAAGAAAACTCCACTTGCAAACACATAGGCAATGCAAATAGACCAATCAAACACCCTTGATGTATGATTAATGAATTTAGAATTCAAATGGAGATAGTTTGGTAACAGTAAGAATATATTGAATCCTCATACATAAGACAAATCAATTACAATACATATCATATTCTCTCAGCCAACAAAGGAGAAAAGAACACTCTATATGTAGAAAAGTAGAGAAAATCTACAGGAAAAGGACCCTCAATGGAACTAGTTCTCAAAATTTTTTAGAAGGAACCCTTATAAAATAAAACATTTTACCATTTATACCACTAGCTACCTTGGAATCCTAAATAGGTTAGGATGCAACAAGCTTCAGATAGCTAGGGTAAGGGTTAGGGTTTCAACCACTAGACCAACTGAAATGATCATAAAGTTATTACAGGGGTGGAAACCCAGCCAACCAGGAGAAAGAAAATCCTGGAATGATCCTCAATCATGAAAAATTCTCTAAGAAAGTACTGAGAATCATGAACAATGCTCAAAATGTCAACCCTGCAACACACCTTGAGCACAAAACCATATAGTAAAAACCCTCTAGATGATCACTTAACACCATGGACCACACTGCAACAACAAGTGCCACCAAACCAATCAAAATCAATAGTTAAAACCATAAATTCTGGTACTTCCTATCACTGGAAACCCTCTGCAAATTTGAAAATGAACTCCAATGGTCAATTCCAAGGCACCAGTAGCAAATCAGTGGTCCTCATTTGAATCTCAACCATGTTTAAGTCCTAACCGTTAGATCTCTCTTTTTCGCGGTCTTTATGACTTATCTCTTAAAAGGGCCCCAATCAAATTTAGTGAACTGGCGACAAAGGTTTTCACCAGTTCATAGAACACTTTTTACTTCCCCCAAATGATTTAGTAATTACACAACCTTATTTACTTAATCGCCAAGACTTTTAGAATGTCACCATTTTATCATGCGAATGAGCGAACCCTTTTGAAAATTTATCAGGCCGCTAAACATTTTGTTAGGATCACTATACCTTTAGACCAAAACCTAGGCCTGCTTATAAGAGAATCAATGGTTGTCTCATCTTTACATGTGTTAGAAAAGACCCCTCAGATTATACACTGACCATTGATGCTTTGACACTATCAGAACAACTGCAACTCAAAAAACCTAGCCCCGCTGACATAATATCTAGTCATTCACCTTTGGACCAATAAAAAACCTCCAAATTAGCTCCACTTAACACCGAGACCACCACCAAAGATATGTTTGAGACAAATGAGATCAATGACTGGTGTAAGATCTCAAGCCTCTTACAGATTCCATGAGAACTTACACCTGTCATTGGATGGATTACGGATATCAGGACCCCCTGACCCATCAAAAAATTAGGTCCCACTGACACATGCTGAGTAAGATTCAAAATCAATGGATGGTGCATGATCTCAAAGGGGAAGAATATTCCTTAAGATCATGCACTGACCATAGATTGAAAATCCTTCACTGTAGGCCCCACTAATAGGATCCCTCTTAGTAACACACTGACCAATGAGAGAATGCCAACTGTGCCAACATGGCAGTGGACTTGCATGAAAAGAAAGGCAATGTCACCTAATGAGATCAATGGTGGTCTTAAGATCTGAAGCCTCAGACACATCGCTTGCAAACATACACCCACCATTAGATGGAGATGGTGTCAGAGCCAGGCCTAGGGAAAATAAAGGCTTTCGAAACATAGGAAAAATTAAAGCTCATGACCTAGAAAATTAAAACCACTGGGCGCTGGGAACTTAGGAAAGATTAACCGGTGAATTAGGAAATATTTAAAGGGGACCCGCCGACACATGAAACCTAGCCACAAACATGGTAGAGTTGGTCATTTTAAATGACACATGAAAAATATAAGGTTTTAAGTGACCTTCAAAAAGGTAATGCGAAAATAAAATAAGGCCAGGGTAATTTTAAATTTAAGGACCCAGCGGCTAGATTTTTTTAAATTTTTTGCCAAGGGTTTAGCCAGAGACATGAAAAACATTGCAAAGACTAGGGGAAGAGAGCTAGAGCCATGAAATTTTTTGCAGGGTACTAACAGTGGCTCTAGTTGGGGATGAGTGGCTCTTGTAGGCACAACAAGAATCTAGAATCACTGGGAGAGCAGACCACCCACAAAAAAAAAATAGGGACCTCAAAAACTGGCAACCAAACCAGAAAGAAGGGAACAGGAAAGGGAAAGACAACTGTAGAAGGATTTAAAATTTTTTACAAAAATTATACAATTTTATTTAGTGGCCCTAGGCCACCAAAAGAAAATCAATGCCCCTCCTGAATTAAAAATCTAATTCTCATCCACATATGTAACCAGACATCTAAAAATTTTATGACCATCTTTCTGCCAACATATGTGAATACTCATGGGCTAAAAAATGAAATTGTATTGATCACTACCCATTTTTCCAGTCATAATCATCATCATACTCATATTCATATTCCAAGAAGTAAGGAACATCTCTTACTTCTTGTGGACTAGAAACAATAAAAGGATCAAGTAGTGCATCAGAAAATAAAGCATAATGATTATCATGCATTACCACATAATTACCTAGCTAAAAAGGACCTAGATCCTTTGATTTGCCTTCATGAATTGCTTCAGCTACTAAGCAACTCAGTTCCTCAATGATGTCTTCATGAACTGAACCATGAACCAAGTGAAGGTCTTCTTCAAAATTTTTGTGATAGTAGGACAACTGGTCCGCATAATTATTTTTACAAAAAGAATTTCTATCTCAATCATTGAAGACAAATTCCTCAACACTATCACCATCAGTATTATATTTAGCAAAAGAAGGAAAAGGGTTTGAACAAGAAACTTGTTCATCAATAGAATTCTTATGATAGGAGAACACACTATCATGACCTTCAACTTCTTCTGTAGAGTCACTACATGAGGGGAAATTTAATATACATGGGTCCTCAGGGTCACTTTGAACACTAGCCTCATTATCAATGTCAAAGGATAAATCATAGGGGAGCTACAAATCAAAATCCACAACAGGTGCACACCTTTGAAATTCTTCAGCCAAGAGTGCTAAAATCTCCTCATTGCTTAGTGGACTTTGGGCCATACTTTCATCTTTCTTAGCTTCACCCCTATTGCAAACAACTTCCTTGTCCAAGACAAGAAAAGAGACACCTAGCCTTAGATCATCTTGTGTGGATAAACCAATGTAGGAATCATCATCTACATCATATTCATTTTCTTTCCACTCACACAAAACATCATCAAACCAGGATAAGAAATAAGAATTTTGATATTGAAAAGAAGAAAAGTCTACAGACAAATTAGAAACATTATCACTCTCAGATCCATCTTCAACACTCTCATATGCACTGACCTTAATGTCAGCTTCATAATCAATATTTTCAACATAATGAGAATCAACATCAAAACTACTAGCTTCCACATGATCAACATAGAGAAAAGCCAGTGCCCTCAATCTCCTGTCCCCCATTAACTGCCAGTTCTTAGCTTTCAAGGACATAACCCCAAGTGCATCCTCAAGACCAAGGCTATCATCACTAAGTATCTAATCTCTGACACATATGTAATACTCTTCCCACAATGCATCTGACCAACTGGTTGACTCATGAAAACAAAGATCCAAGAATAAACCAATGAACTCAGATTCTGAAAACTCAACATCATCAGGAAGCTCATTATATACATCCCAAAATCTATCATAGAAAAGAGATATGTATAGATCCTTTCTACATCCTACTTTCAATCTCATCAATGACATGCAATCCCTAAGGATGCCTTGCTCAAGGAAAGCAAGCTCCTCATCAAGCTTACCCATCAAACTTAATGCAATACTTCCATAAAATTTTGTAGAGATGCAACTAAAAACTTGAAGTATGCAAACCTCTACTCACACCTTGTCCTTTCCTTAGTGCTTGATCACTTAATAAGGAAACATTTCAGATCTTTGAGAAATACTTGAGAGTTTTTTAGAAGAAGACTTTATTGACTGGAAGGCAGGGCATATCTAGAGCTCACCATGCAGCTCCATCAGATTCTTTGTTGTGTAGAGTCACCATCTCTTTGAAGAGAAAAATTTTGCTTTTCTTTGTACCTCTTCCAATCAACCAAAACTACACTAGGATATCACACTATCTATCAGGAAATGCACTGATCAAACAGAGACTCAGAGTCACCACTCAACACTTAGTGAGAAAATTTTACAAGTGTGATTTTTACTTTTGACTCTATGATCATTTAACCAGACTCTGGGATGATCCAGCCAAGCAAGGAAGCTTGCTATCTTTTACTTCTTCCCTAGCAGAGTCACCAATTTTTTGGATCCTTTCCTTGCATGACCAAACTTGAATCAAAAGGTGGGCTTGATCCTCAAATTAGGCACTCAAGTTTGACAAGACAAAAAAACTAATTGATGAGGATAGACAACATCCTCCTTCTTCTTTGCTCCACATCACTTAGGTGGGTATTGCCTTATCTGCACACTTAAGACACCTCATGATAAACCATAGGCCTGTAGATAGATTATTGTGGAATAGTCTTCAAACCCCTTTAGGTATCCTCTACCTCAATGAAACCAAGATATCATGCAATAGCCCTACTTGCATAGAATGAGTCTAAAGACCAGAGACCTATACTAACAACATGAAAGGGAAAGAGTGGAACTGAAAGTAAATGAATTGAAGATGGGTTGAAGGACCCTTGAGATGTCCTAAGTCCTTGATAGACCAGTGCCTTATCCAACGGGCCATAGAGTCAAATACCCTATTGCAACAAAGAGCTATGAAAGAAGAAAGCAATACATTCAAATATGCTGATGCCTTACACCAATAACACACCATGACCAAACCTCACTTTAACAACCCACCTGTGTATCCAAGTATGTTATTACCCATCCAAAAGATTTTAACCCTCCCCTTAGAAGAGACCTATAAATTGATAATACATTAACCAGCATCCACTAGATGACAAACATGACATATCTTTGACACCTTAGCTCATACATACATGAAAACTAACCCTAAACCAATTATCTCTATGAAGACAACTCCACTTGCAAACACATACAATGCAAACAGAACAATCAAACACCCTTGATGTATGATTAATGAATTTAGAATTCAAATGGAGATAGTTTGGTAATAGTAAGAATATATTGAATCCTCATACATAAGAAAAATCAATTACAATACATATCATATTCTCTTAGACAACAAAGGAGAAAAGAACACTCTATATGGAGAAAGTAGAGAAAATCTACAGGAAAAGAACCCTTAATGGAACCAGTTCTCAAAATTTTGTAGAAGAAGGAACCCTTACAAAATAAAACATTTTACCATTTATACCAGTAGATGCCTTGGAATCCTAAATAGGTTAGGATGAAACAAGCATCAAACAGCTAGGGTAAGGGTTAGTGTTTCAACCACCAGACCAACTGAAATGATTATAAAGTTATTACAGGGGTGGAAACCCAGCCAACCAGGAGAAAGAAAATCTTGGACTGATCCTCAATCATAAAAAATTCTCTAAGAAAGTATTGAGAATCATGAACAATGCTCAAAATGTCAACCCTACAACATGCCTTGAGCAAAAAAACACATAGTACAAACCCTGTAGATGATCACTTAACACCCTGGACCACACTGCAATAGCGAGCACCACCAAACCAATCGAAATCAGCTGTTAAAACCATAAATTCTGGTACTTCATGTTGCTGGAAACCCTTTGCAAATTTGAAAATGAACTCCAATGATCAGTTCTGAGGTGCCAGTAGAAAATCGGTGGTCCTCATTTGAATCTCAACCAACTTTAAGTCCTGACCGTTAGATCTCTCTTTTTCACAGTCTTTATGACTTATCTCTTAAAAGGGCCCTAGTCAAATTTAGCGAACTGGTGACCAAGGTTTTTGCTAGTTCATAGAACACTTTTTACTTCAGCCAAATGATTTAGTGATTACATGACCTTATTCACTAAATCACCAAGACTTTTAGAATGTCACCATTTTATCATGTGAATGAGCAAACCCTTTTGAAAATTTACTAGGCCGCTAAACATTTTGTCAGGACCACTATACCTTTAGACCAAAACCTGGGCCCGCTTACAAGAGAATCGACGGTCATCTCATCTTCGCATGTGTCAGAAAAGACCCTTCAAGTTAAACGCCAATCGTCAATGCTCTGACATTGTCAGAACAACTGCAACTCAAAAAACCTAGCCCCACTAACATAATATCTAGTCATTCACCCATGGACTAATAAAAAACCTCCAAATCAGCTCCACTTGACACTGGGACCACCACCAAAGATACGTTTGAGACAAATGAGATCAATAGCTGGCATAAGATCTCAAGCCTCTTATAGAATCCATGAGAACTTACGCTTGTCGTTGGATGGATTATAGATGTCAAGACCCCCTGACCCATCAGAAAATCAGGTACCACTGACACATGCTGAGTAATATTCGAAATCAATGGATGGCACATGATCTCAAAGGGGAAGAATATTTCATAAGATCATGCACTGACCGTAGATTGAAAAGCCTTGACTATAGGCCCCACTAATAGGATCCCTCTCAACAACACATTGACCAATGAGATAATGCCAACTGTGCCAACATGGTAGTGGACCTACATGAAAAGAAAGGCAACATCACCCAATGAGATCAACAGTGGTCTTAAGATTTGAAGCCTCTGACACATCGCTTACGAACATACACCCACCGTTAGATGGAGATAGTGTCTAAGCTGAGCCCAAGGATAATAAAAGCTATCGAAACATAGGAAAAATTAAAGCTCATGACCTAGGAAAATTAAAACCACTAGGCACTGGGAACTTAGGAAAGATTAATTGGTGACTTAGGAAATATTTAAAGGGGACCCGCTGACACATGAAACCTAACCGTGAACATGGTAAAGTTGGTCATTTTAAATGACACATGCAAAATATAAGGTTTTAAGTGACCCATGAAAAGGTAACATGAAAATAAAATAGGGCTACGACAATTTTAAATTTAAGGACCCAATGGCTAGATTTTAAAAAAAAATTTGCCAAGGGTTTAGCCGGAGACATGAAAATCATTGCAGAGACTAGGGGAAGAGAGCTAGAGCCATGAAATTTTTTGTAGGGTACTAACACCTACTTTGACCAAGTTGGTCAGTTTCCTTTGGTTACCAAGTGTGGTCCATTATCTCCTGGGTGGTTAGTTATTTCACTGGCGCTTGGCATTGCCTGTCTGCTGCTCGGTTATCTTGCTTACCGATGGGTTTAGTTTTACTTTCTATGGTGGCCGACTTGTGCATTTATATTGGATCATAGATTTAATGTTGGTATCCATCATTGGGAAGCATGTGGTCCTAGATCTAACCATTCCTTCTATTGATTGTGGATTTGAAGGCTGACTCAACTCGATAGCTTCTTGTATAAATGTAGATGTTTGGTTGTAGATCAAGGAAGCAATTTTTGGGGATAGAAGATAGTAGACATTAGTTTGGTGATTTGTAATAGATCCTTGCATGTTTGAGGACTTCTAAGATCTATTATAATATTAGGCCATAATTGGGAAGGCCTTACAGCCTGACATGTATGGTTCTATTTGATGATAATATATGAAAGATCTGGCATTCTCTCTCTCATTGTTGTGTTTGTTTCTTCCAATGTGTTGGGAAGGCTTTGATCATCAAGGTGTGTCATTTTTTGGCTGCTCTTGCATTCCTACCTTGCATTATTTTGACACATTCAAATACTCAAGTGTACCTGAAGGGGTCATAGGACACCTTTAGACAAACTTGAGCATTCAAATGTGTCAAAAAGGGTCATGGGGACTTCTTAGGGGTCCTAACGCATGAGAAGGTGTGCTAGGACTCGTAAGAAGTCCCTATGACCCCTTTTGACACATTTTAACCCTTAAGTGTGTTCGAAGGAGTCATTATATTTTTAATATTTGAACACATAAGAAATTAAATAAATCAAACTTATACTTAAATGTTATATCTATATAAATCCTCTTGTCAATTTAGGGTTACATAAAGGCATAAAGAACTTAATATGTATGTTGATTACCTTTTCTTTCTACTTGTAGATTTACACTATGATTGAAAAACTAATGTCACTGACTCTATCACCACTCCAAGCTCTACAAGGAAAAGGGCCAATTAACAAGGATCAACTAGGATCCTCCTACACTTTGATCTCTTATGCTCAAGCGGGTGTACCTTTGACTCACTTCTTGAAAGGAGTCACCAATTATTATACATTCATACCTTTTATAAACTAACTTAAAGATTTTATCATTTATATTTGTGATTTATGATGATGAATTACTTTTGGGGAATAGACCAGTGTCTTACCCTAGGGCACAGAGTCACCAAAAACATACATCAACTAATCTCCTAACTCCAACACACCCAAATCTAGAATAAGTGCTTTGCCTATTACTCCTATCAAATCTCATACCTAGACATCAAATTCTCATTCAACCATGGATTCTCTAAAATTACCTTTAAGGATTTAATGATGATTTTGGAAAAAACTCAAAGACAATTTCACAATATACTTAGTATACCATATACTAACTCACTTTGTGACATTAATATATAAGAATGCAGGATCAAAATAAGAAGACATACATAAGTTTAAGACTAGGATTCAAATGCATTTTCATTACAATATATAGAATCAATACATTGCAGAATGACAAAATACTAAGGAAATAAAACCCAAAATCTGAGCTCTCCTTGTTCAATTGCTCAAGCAACCATCAATAACCTTCTACATACATCAAACAAAATTATATAGTCACTAGCTATCTTGGAGTCCTTCAGAAAGGATGCAACAAGCTTCAGATAGCTAGGATAGAATTAGGGTTTCAACTACCTCACCAACTAGATTCAATCAAAATTTACTATAGGGGAGAAAACAAAGCAATATCAGAGCAAAACAAATCCAAGAATGATCTTCATTAATGGCACTATCCCTAACTGGCATGCAAAAGACTAGAACCCATCAAGTACACCCACTACAACACTTAACAATGATGCAACCTAAATGGCCATTTCATCCACCATTATGGCATAGACACCTTCTGCAGCCATTCATACCCCGGGCCATACTGTACCAGTGAGCGCAAAGTCATGTTATGTAGATTGACTATCAAAACATTGAATTTTTAGTCCTTATGTCACTAAGAAACCCTTAAAATATTCAAATTTAGGATAGCAATGGTTAATCAGCCAGTTTAAAACATGGTCATCGATTCATTCCTTCCCGACAAATCGGGTAGTTCTAAAAAATAAACAAAATAGTCAACTGGGTCCTTGAAATTTTTTTTGCCATATTAACAATCATTCGGCCAATGAGAAATGAGCACATCATCACATGTCTGACATCAAACCCACCGCCTTTAAATTGGATGGTGGTCGCATGATCGCAAAGGGGAAGAATAATTTTTTCTATCATGCGACAACTATAGATTCTACCACACTGCCATTCCACCTAAAAACTTCGAGTCCACAGACATGTCCTTGTCACCTTTTGATCAGAGGGTTGTTGCAATGCCATGAAGATTAACCCTCTTACAACTTTTCTTTGAGGCATCATGATGATTGTAGATCATGCTCAAACTTTAACTACTTCAAAGTCAAGACCACTAGACATAACACTAATCACTTGCTAGGTTGTGGAAGGTTAAGGAACAAACTGCCAGGGTAACACAAACACGTGACTGAAGAAAATGTTGGGTCATTGAATGAAAAGCACTTTACTACCAAAATCAAGAGACTATGCAAACACATAGTCGCGTGATCACCGAATGAAAAACTTAACCACTCAAGAAACTAGAGATCAAGTGACCACAACCAAGAAGAACTGGGCCTCGCTAAGGTGTAGCAATGCACATAAGAAAACTTAATGCCAGAGATTAGCTATGAAGGGGCAAAAGGCCGAAAACAACCAAGGTTTTTACATTGTCAAAAAGGTAACAAAGGAATGTTAAAACATCAAGGGTTTTTATGCTTAGACAGCTTTGACACCACCCGATATGAAGTAAACTATTTCTACAGACCTTCAAACTCAAATATCTCCTTGGTTTCAATACATTTAGAGCTTGCAATTTAAACTGGAGCATGGTGACACAATGAAGAACATGGGGTTAAGGGCACAAGCCATAAAAAATTGTGGATTTATTTCACACATTAAAACAAGCTTGCAGGATTGGCAGGACAACTTCTTAGGACTCTATGAAGAAATAGGCCATTTCTCTTATCATTTTTACTATGACAAAAAATTGGCCTAACACTGGCTCTGTCTGGGGATGATGGGTAAGTTGTGCCCATGCAAGACTTCAAAATTTTTGGCAGAGCAGACCACCCACTGGAGAACAAAAGAGGGCACTAGGACAAAACCTTACAAACTAAAGCAAGACCAGAAAAAAAGAAACACACTGATATATACAAGCCTAACTATTGTTCATGTAAAGAAAGGTACTTCAACTAAAGTATTTCTTCAAGAATTGTCCATGAACTGGCAACTCTTGAATATCACCATTGAGCTCCTTAACAATGTAGGAATCTGGTCCCCGCCTGTCATGAATCAAATATGGTCCTAACCAAATTGGATCAAACTTTTGATGTTTTCCTTTATCTTCCAATCTGGTATTCTAGATTAATACCAAGTCACCAGGTTCAAAATTCCTCCCTATAGATTTCTTGTCATACAAAATCTTGACCTGCAACTGCAACTTAGCATTCTTTGACACCTATTCTCTTCTAGTTTCATCCAACCTGATTAAATCCTCAATGTTAGAGTAATTAGTTAGTTTCATTACTCTTTTTCTACTTAAGCTATCTGTTAGGTACATTATAATTAATATCTTTATTAATTATAATGTGCAACCTAGCATTTCTAGTTTTAGGGTTTTGTTCACCTTTGTAGGTTGAACCTTGTAATTCTTTTTTCATTATCTTGGAATACAATTTTCTCTCACACCGCTAAGATTTTCCAAGCCTTTATTTTTTATCTTTTTGGTTTCCTTTCAACAACAGGTTATTTGCATGCAGGTGTTCTTGGTGAACTGTGAAGTTGGATTTCTCAACTTCTACATGGTATCAGAGATCCCCTGCTGCTATCTGTTCTGGTGACTTTGAAACAGTTTTTGAGGTTAAGGGTTTCAAGCTTTTTCAGATCTAGTGTTCTCTATAGGACATTATTTTTTGTTTCTTTTTTACCTGCAAATATATATATATATATATATATATATATATATATATATATATATATATATATATATATATATATATATATATATATATATATATATATATATATATATATATATATATATATATATATATATATATATATATATATATATATATATATATATATATATATATACATATATTTATATAGATATAGATATAGATATAGATATAGATATAGATATAGATATAGATATATATATATATATATATATATATATATATATATATATATATATATATATATATATATATATATATATATCTATATCTATATCTATATCTATATCTATATCTATATCTATATCTATATCTATTAGCACTTTTTACAAGTGTTGCAATTCTTCTCTAGGTTATTTTTCATTTTGGAGGAGGTGATATTTTCTAGTGCACTTTGAGACAAAATAGACTCCACCATTGCGCTCAAAAGACTTGGGAGAGTAAAAAAACATATAAAATTTTCTATTTTTAGCCTCCGAGACAACTAGGAGAATTTTTCTGGCCTATTAGGGTCATACGACATGCAAATCAATTTAAAATTTTTTTTGTAAAAATTGCAGTAGTGCCCCTTTTTTGAAATTTTCTGATAGTCTCAACATTTTTTGATGACCAGATTTTTTTTTGGTGACCGGACCTTTTTTTTGGCTGACATTAATTTGACGGCCATACGACCATCAAATTTTTTTTTTGTTCCTAGTTTTTTTCAGGGAGCTTGCATTTTGGGGGTAGTTGGGATTTTTTGGTCCTACAAGGCTCATACAGACTCAAAATTTGACATGTGATATATCATCAGAAAGGTCTTTTTGAGCCCATCCCTCTCATGTAGGTTTAACTTCTTGATTTTTCCATTTGATTTCTAGTTTTTTCTATCAAAGATGCCCCTTCTTTTGTGCTCCTATTCTGCTTTTGAAACTTAGGTTTTTTTCTCATTTCTTGTGTTTTCATAGTACTTTTTTGTGTATGGGAGATAGTATTATAATTTGTGGGGGGGTGCTCTTTACATTCTATAATTTACTTTAGAAAGACCTTCTACTTCTATCTTCTTTCTCTCAATGGAAGACTCTTCTATCACTCGCCTTACACCTCACAACTATCACACTTGGAAAGGATAGATGACCAGATTACTTATGGAAAAAGGGCTATGGTCATGCCTTGATGTAGCTCAGCTAGTTCTATAGAGGCCTTATGAGGCTCTTATGCACAAAAATAGGATGGATGAGGCAATGGGCCTCATCACAATGAATGTTTCAGATGGGTTGTTGTTCCACCTGGATAGTTTGACCACACCCGGTGATATGTGGAATATGTTTTACACCTTGTTTGACATAATGACTCAGTTCAGGGTTCTCCAAATAGATGTAGAGTTCACCTCCTTGGTACCTAAATCATTCACCAACATTGAGGACTTCTTGATGAAGTTCAAGTCTCTTCGATCTATTTTACAGGTTGTTGGAAAGACAAAGTTAGATGATGAGTGTATCTTTCTGATACTGTCAAAGCTTCACAACCCTTATCATAGTTTCACTTCTACCTTCTACTCCACTATGGATGCACTGGGTGCACGACATGTTATGCCATTTTTTTGAGACCTTCTGTGACAAGTTGACTCATGAGCAGTCCAAGCTCAATCAGATGGACTCACTTACAGGTTCATAGTCATAGGCATTGCTTTCCAGGACACCTCAAGATACATAGAAGTAGAAGCTGAAGCAGATATCTGATTCCTCTTCTCAGCACTCTATTGGCCCACCATCTTCTTCTAAGAAGGAGAAATAGAAGACTGAGAACCCTACATTTTCCTATTGTCAAAAGGGACCTCATGATGAGTCACATTATTTTCAGAAGAGATTTGATGGATATGAGAAATACATTGTAGATTTGCAAGGTCTCCTTCAGAAGAGCACTATTTCCTCTCCATCCTCTTCCACCTCACAGGGGTCTGCTTTTCAATCTTCTACCTCATCTTTGACATTTGGATAGGATTTTGGATAGGTTCATACATTACAAGCTTCTATTGCATCCCCTTCATAGGTCCCTTGGATACTCGATTCTGGTGCTTCTCACCATATGGCATCTTCTCTAGAGATCTTCTCTTCTTTTGAGGCTTCTTCTATTCCTCATATTCTCATGGGGAATAACACTGTTATGACAGTCTGTGAGAAAGGTACAGTAGGCATTCAAGATGACACACTTAATGATGTATTATATGTTCCATCTCTATCTACAAACCTTCTCTCAATTTATCAGATTACACTCAGTGGGTCAAGGAAGACAGTTGAGTTCACGCTAGATTCAGTCTTCATTTAGGATAGTGTGGTAGGTGACATTGTTGCTACAGGGATAGTTGATCATTCCACCCATCTCTACACCTTCTCACACTTTATTCCACCATCTCCATTATCAGCGCATAGCTCTCCTCTTATGTGAGAGCATCATGTGGGACAGTCAGGTCACTTGAACCTCTATGTTGTTCCTGAGACCACTTCTATGATTGCCTCACCTCATCTTGTTGGGGTTTCTTCTCTTTAGCAAGATTCTTCTTCAGGACTGCCAAACCCTCTAGCTCCATTCATTGAGCCACTAGGTGCAGTTGTTGAGGATTCTATAGAGGACACTCATCTCCTCTCTTTTGATAGTGTCAGCACACCTGTCATACCACCTACATTGGGGATTCCCTTTTAGGATCCTCATGTCTACTCCTTTGAGCATCAGCTTGGCCTTCCAGTGACACCTTATCTTTCAAAGTTACCTCTTTAGTACTCACTACCTTTCACTTCTTTGTATTGGTGTCATGGTGGTTTTTTCATTGATCCAAGGGTTCTTTCATTCTTGGGGGGCTTTGGAGCCTAGACCCTCTCTCACAGGGGGTTGGTAGCATGCATTGTACTTATGGCTTTGAGAGAGTCTCTTGAAGTCATTTTTTGTGTTTTTCTTTCTTTTATATCTCTTTTTGGAGAGGATTTTTTCCCATTGGGTTTTCTCCTTTGTCTCTGGTTTATAGAGATTTCCTTGTATTAGGTACTTGATCTGGCCTTGTTGTCGAGACCCATTTCCTACTTTCATAGCTATGCTAGGTTAGCTTACCTCTTGAGCTTCTCTTAAGGGAGGGTGTTAGAGTAATTATTTAGTTTCATTACTCTTTTTTTAACTTAAGCTATCTCTTAGGTACATTATAATTAATATCTTTATTAATTATAATGTGCAACCTAGCTTTTCTAGTTTTAGGGTTTTGTTCACCTTTATAGGTTGAACCTTGTAATTCTTTTTTCATTATCTTGGAATATAATTTTCTCTCACACCACTGAGATTTTTCAAGCCTTTACTTTTTATCTCTTTGGTTTCCTTTTAGCAATAGGTTATTTGCATGCAGGTGTTCTTGGCGAACTATGAAGTTGGATTTCTCAACTTCTACACTCAATTCTCAACTGCATTTCATTCTCCAAATCTTCATCATATATTTGAACAAATTTATACATTTCTAGTAAGTTTTTTTGAGGCATCCTTACATGTATTCGATACACCAAATCAAATGGTGCACATCCAATTACCTTTTTCACAATTACTCTATCAGCCCATACAGCTAATGGAAACTTTGAATTCCATGTGTTCTTATTATTTTCAAGAATCCTCTTAAGAATCTTTATCAAGATTTTGTTAGTTTACTCTGCCTGTCCATTTCCTTGTGGATGATAAGGTGAGGAAAAATATATCTAGATTCCTAAACCTTTGCAGAATTCTTTATATTCAGCAGACCTGAAGCACATTTCATTATCACTAACAATCCTTTCAGGACAACCAAATCTTTTAACAATATTATTCAACAAGAAATCAGCCACCCCCTTGTTTGTTGCATTCCTTGTATGGATATCCTCTACCCATTTTGTAAAATAATTAGTGGCAACTAAGATCCAAGAGTTTCCTCCACTAGACTTGTTTGGGAATTCACCTATAAAAGCCATTCCTGCTGGACACTTCATGTTTATTAAGTAAAAATAATATCTTGATACTAGATACAATCATTCATATCACAGGTGCAATCAACTTCAGCTTGATTTATCTGATTTGCATCAAGATTGGATTGAGCCATCATTCTTACCAATCCTTGACCTCTAACCAACTTGGTAATCTAGACATCAATGTTAAACTCTTGAATTCTATTAATCCATCTACATATTCTCCCAGACACTTCTTGCTATGAAAAGATATCCTTTACTACAGCATTTGGCACAAAAGCAATAATGACTACTCCCATCAAATAACACCTAAAAGCCTTTACTACCTTGAAAAGTGCATATGATTTTTTCTCATTGATATCATACTTTAATTCACCAGCCTGCAAAGATTTACTAAAAAATGCAATAGGCTACTCAAAACCTTCCTTATTTTTCTGTAATAAAACTACAGCAATAGTATGGAAAGATGCAAAAGAGAAGATGTGCATTGGAACATCATAATTAGGTGCCTTAAGCATAGGGGCATCTTTAATTTCCTGCTTGATATTCTTGAAAGATTCATCAAACTCACCCTCCCATCTGATCTCAAACCTCCTCTTCAACATTTTGGATATTGGCCTAGTAACTTCAGCAAAGTTTGTAACAAATCTCCTTAAGAAATTTACCTGGCCAAAAAAGGACTTTATCCCTTCACATTTTTTGGTTTTTGAATTTTATCAATTGCCATCACTCTTTTAGGATCAATTCTCACTCCTTGCTTCCCAACTAGGTGGCCAAGAAACTTACCTTCAGTCACACCAAATATAGATTTCCTTGGGTTTAATGAAATGCCATATTCCAAAGCCCTTTCAAATATCTTCTCTAAATGAGAACAATGATCTTCTTCCCTCTTGGAATATGTAGTTAAGTCATCTTGATAAACAATAAGGAAAACATCTATAAAATATGCAAAGGCAACATCCATTACTCTCTGAAAAGTTGCACCAACATTTGTGAGACCAAAAGGCATTCTCACATAAACATAAGTTCCCCAAGGTGTTGTGAAAGTTGTCTTTAACTATTCTGATTATTTTACAATAACTTGATTGTAACTAGAAAAACCATCCATCATAGACATCAAATCAAAACTAGTTACTCTTTGCACCATAGCCTCCATATTAGGCAAGCAATAATTATCCTTTAGAGAAGATACATTTAGGTTCCCGAAGTCCACACATAATCTAATATCTCCATTCTTCTTCCTGACGGGAACCAAAGTTGACACCCAAGAAGAGTGCCTCATAGGTTTTATGATTCCAGCATCTCTCAACTTCATTAATTCTTCTTGCATCTTGGGTGCTAAGGTAGGATTAATTGGGCTCTGGTTTTGCCTAAAAGGCTTAGCATCCTCCTTCAAAGGAATTATATGCTGAAACAAGTCTTGCCTATAAACCTTTAGGTCATCATATGACCAAGAAAAAACATGCTTGAATTTTCTTAACAATTCAATCAAAGACTTTCTTACCTTGTGAGACACCTCTCTTCCAATATAAACCTTCTTATGTGCCTCTTGTGTACCAAGGTTAATTTCATCCAAATCAATTTGACCTCTTTTCTTAGTATCTGTCTGAACTCTATCCTGACTATCAAATATAGTTTCTAAAACAACAAGTCCCTTAGGAACCTTATTAGTCTTAAGCTGCAGGACTTCATTACCAAGGATGACCTCTTTTCCTTCTTCAATCTCAACTAGGGCTGAGCAATCTAATTCCTAACCATGATATTGATCTTCACAATTCATAAATCTTAAAATATCCTAGTCATCTTCAAAGACTTGCCAATTTTCAACATTATCTAGTATACTCGGCCTAGTCTAAATTTCAACCTTGGAGAGACTAGAAAATGTAATATCACTATGATTGATTTCTATATTGGCTAACAAATCAACCATTTTATTGTTGCTCCTATCCTTCCATATAATATTAAAGGCATCAAAATATTCAATCATGTCCCAAACAATATTTCTATATTGTTTCAATCTCTTATTCTTGGAAGCATATACTGATCTTACTTGGGACACAACTAACTCTAAATCACCCACAACCTTTATGCATTTAATTCCATGCTTGTGTGCCAATCTCAATCCTAATAGTAATGCTTCATATTTCGCTATATTGTTTGTACATGAGAAGCTTAATGTGAAAGAGAACTTGTAAGTATTTCCATTAGGAGAAATGAGTAAAATACCTATTCCTAAACTATATTTGCAATTGATGTCAATATCCACAAAATATGTAGTCTCGTTGTCAACATTCCTTTCAATCATGTGGCATACTTGTGGCTCCCGCTCAATTTTAATAAACTGATCATCAATCTTGAAAGTTGCATAGGACAAATCACATTGTAAACCTCTACCCATGGTAGCACTCCACTTCCTAGATAGTAGCATCCCATAATGAGGAGGGATATCCACCACCAAGACACTCATTGTCAAATTGTTTTCTAGGTAGGTTGCCAATCTGTAAGGCATTACATTTATAATAACTGGTACTTCTCTCTGATCCATTGCACAACATCTATCTTGGACCATATCAACTTTAAGGCCCAACTTTTCCTTTATTTTGAAAGGCATGACAGTATTTGAAGCACCTGAATCAATCATGCAGTTCCTTAATTTCATTCCATTCAAAATGACACTTAGGAAGAATGGATCTATGTTTTCAAGGCTATCATTGATAGAATTGTCTAAATATATAGGTGGTATCTGAGATACCAATCCTTGAACCCCTAATTATTTCATAACTTTAGCCTTGAGTTCATTATATGCAACATCATTATTATGGATATTATCTACCCATGCAAGAGCTTTATCTTTGTGATTAGGGATCCTCAATAATTATGACAAAGGAACCTTGATAGTAATCTAATATAATACAACCAACATATCAATAGGGGCTAAGGAAGGAATCTCAATCTGCACTGCTCTTGTGTCTTTATGTTTCTCTGATACATTAGTTGTAGCTGTCACCTTCATTTTTTTAGTTTTAGCCATTGTACTAACTGGCCTCTCTACTTCCTTCTAATTATCATTGTCATGGACAACAAAGACATTTTCAGCTCTAACTCCCCTTGGTTCCCACCTTTTATCTCTTTCATTTTTTAACCTCATCAAGCTGCCATATTTTGGTTTGTTTCCATTGGGTCCCTTGGGACTAGTATCCCTCATAAACATTCCTATAGCTTTTCCATTGGTATCATTTGCTATCATATTTCTAGTTTGCACCAGAGCTACCATTTCTACATTGATCCTAGCAATTTCTTCTTTTGAAGGTTTTCTTAAATTCACTGGCTCTGAGGAAGAAATCATGTTACATGTCTTTTCATCAATGTCATCATTATCAGAAAAAACTTCTTGATGAAACAAAGCCTAACTTTTTCCCTTCAAGCACACGTCAGTTTCTTCACCATTATCAGAATCATCTTCATATCCCAAATATGAAGATGTCATGTTACACCCAATATTATCATGAGTTCCTTCTTGATCAAGTTCATCAAAACCATCATCTTTGTATGCATCCATGGACTATACAATCACACAATGTTCTATAGAATGAGGAGAATGGCAAGCCATACGCCATGGTGTATCCCCCATGACATTTATAGAAGCTCTTTGTAAAGGATCAGGGACATCTATCAATGTTTCCTTTTGCAGCAGGGACAATTGGTTTTCCATCCTTCCATTGGGTGTTATAAGGATAATTTTGTAGCCTATTCTACTTATTGAAATTGTTGTTGAAATAAGGCCTATCACTAGTAGAAGTCTTTTCATTTCTAACACTAGGTGTTTGTAAGTCCTTTAGTGCATTTAGAACCTTATCCAAATTGTCTTCCTCTTGCGTCTTATTTCAATTATTTATCTCATTATCCCTTTTGTATTTTTTATCCCCAAACAACTTAGGGTCATCTCTTTTTCCACCTAATTTTCTTGATATTTTCATGTTGTTTTCAATATTGACAGTAATCCTAAAAGCATCTCTGAGAGTTCTTGGTTCTTTGTCCCTCAACAAATATCCCATCTTACCATCAAAGGCATTGAAGTATGTGGTTAAGCAAACATTATCATCTAACCTCATGATGAAACAATTTATGCATACCCTTCTGAAATCTCATATTGAACTCAGCTGCAGATTCATTTTGATTTTTTCTTATGATGTTGAATTTATTTAGTATGAAACTATCATTAGGCCTATCACCATATTTTTCTTTGAAGCATTTCTCAAAGGAATCCCATGTGTTAATACATCTATCAGGGAGTCTTTTGAACCAATCTCTAGCATCTTCCACCAAAGACTGAACAAATGGTTTCATCACCACATCCTCATGTTCAACCTCATAGTTATTTAGCACATTGATAAAAAACCTAAGGTGTTCTTCACAACTAATGGCATTTTTACCTAAAAATTTAGGTATCTTATCTCTTATATAAGTGAGAAAAGCATTGGGGTAACCTGGTTTCCATCAAAGCTAACTTGTCTATATCCCTCTAATTATATAGGTCTTCTTTGAAAACTTAAGCTAGTGTTTCCACTAGAATTAACATTCAGATTTAAATTTCCATCTACTTGTACACTTTATTGTTGTTTAGGATCAACACCTATGTTGGTAGATGAAGTGAGAAATGAATTATGACCCATACCATTACTAGATAGAGAAACATTAGAAGTTGTAGATGGCATACCTATTTCAATAGTAGATGGTCCAAGGGTATTTGCCGATGAAGCCCTTAAGAACTAGATCTTCTTTTTTTTGTAATAGAAGACTCAATTGCAGCCTTCTCTAGCTCTCTTGTGAGATCATCATCCTCCTTTCTTTTCATTTTTATCTCTACATTTTCATTCAGAATAGGTGGTGGGATCTTTGGTATTGCCTCTAGCTCATTTATTTGAATCCCCACCATATTTTGTTCTCTTTTCACTAAAAATAGCAGTAGGTTTGGTAACTCCACATTCATTTTTATCTTTAGGTAGAGTGGCATAACTCTAGACTTGTCTAATCACATGACCCTCTTTATGAAATTCATGGTCTTGCAGCAAACGTTCTCTTTCACTTCTCAAAGCATCAAGATCACCAAAGACATCATGCTACAAAGACTTAGGAGCAGAAGAAAGCATTTTGTTTCTCTCCTTTAGCTTATTAATCTTTCTAAGTAGAGACTCTCTTTCTATTAATGCATTTATTTTTTCAGCCTCTCTTTTTGTAATCTCTTGTGTATGGCATCCTGTTCTGCTAACTATAATCTCAATACACCCAAATCATTTGCATCAATCATAGTATCTTCAGAGCTTGATGACACATCCATATTAGTAGGATTTTGATACAGGAAATGGACACACCTTGGTCCCATGGGTTTCCTTCTGAACATATCCTCATGAGGATCTAAATTTGGTCCAAAACCTCTTTCTCTTGCCCGTGCACCTTTTCCTATAGGCAACGAATCTTTATCTTGAAATAATGCCTCTAGGGTGTCATAAAAGCTATCTTGTGAGCAGCCACCATCAGATTTAGAACTTTTATATTGTGAATCATCCTCATTTGAAGATGCATGTGGTGCTCTATCTCTAGCATTATTTCCTTCTCTTATAGGGGTACTAGTAGATTCCCCATCTCTTCTAATCCAACTCTTCTTTTTTGATCTAGGCAACTGCTCCAAAATAACCTCTAGATGCTTTTTGACAAAAGACCTAGTATTCCTCCTTTTATCCATGGTTTATAATTTATAAACACTGGTTCTTAACCCTTTGAGTTGCCACCCACTTTCAATGGGAATATCCTAAGAAACAAAACTTGAGAAACCTAAAAGACAAAACAAGCTGAAACTAGAGAAACACAAGAATCTACTAAAATTTCCTCTATCTCTGGACCCTCCCCAGTAGAGTCACCATTTTTTTGGTTTCATTTTATTTCTACTTGCAGATTTACACTATGATTGACAAACTAATGTCACTAACTCTAGCACCACTCCAAAATCTACAAGGAAAAGGGCCAATTAACAAGGATCAACTAGGATTCTCCTAAACTTTGAGCTCTTATGCTCATCCAAGTGTACCTTTGACTCACTTCTTGAAAGGAGTCACCAATTATTATACATTCATACCTTTTACAAACTAACTTAAAGATTTTATCATTTATATTTGTGATTGAAGATGATGAATTGCTTTCAAGGAATAGACCAGTGTCTTACCCTAGGGCACAGAGTCACCAACAACATACATTAACTAATATCGTAACTCCAACACACCCAAATCTAGAATAAGTTATTTTCATATTAATCCTATCAAATCTCATACCTAGAAATCAAATTCTAATTCAACCATAGATTCTCTAAAATTAACTTTAAAGATTTAATCATGACTTTAGCAAGAACTCAAAGACAATTTCATCATATACTTTGTATACGATATACTAACTCACTTTGTGACATTAATATATAAGAATGCAGGATCAAAATAAGAAGACATACATAAGTTTAAGATCAGGATTCAAATGCATTTTCATTACAATATACAGAATCAATACATTGCAAAATGACAAAGTACTAAGGAAATAAAACCCAAAATCTGAGCTCTCCTTGTTCAATTGCCCAAGTGACCATCAACAACCTTCTACATACATCAAAAAACATTCTATAGTCACTAGCTATCTTGGAATCCTTCAGAAAGGATGCAACAAGCTTTGGATAGCTAGGATAGAATTAGGGTTTCAACTACCTCACCAACTAGATTTAATCAAAATTTACTATAGGGGAGAAAACAAAGAAATCACAGAGAAAAAGAAATCCAAGAATGATATTCATTAATGGCACTATCCCTGACTAGCATGCAAAAGACTGGAACCCATCAAGTATACCCACTGCAACACTTAACAATGACACAACCTGAATGGCCATTTCATCCACCATTATGGTGTAGACACCTTCCACAACCAATCATACATCAGGCCATACTGTACCAGTGAGCACAAAGTCATTTTATGCAGATTGACCATCAAAACATTGAATTTTTAGTCCTTTTGTCACATATAAACCCTTAAAATATTTGAATTTAGGATATCAATGATTAATCAGCCAGTTTATAACATGGCCATTGATTCATTCCTTCTTGGCAGATCGGGTAGTTCTCAAAAATCAACAAAATGGTCAACCCGGTCCTTGAAAACAATTTCACCATATCAACAATCATTCGGCCAATGAGAAATGAGCAGATTGTCACATGTTTGACATTGGACCCACTGACTTTAAATCAAATGGTGGTCGCATAATCGCAAAGGGGAAGAATAATCTTTGCAATCATGTGACAACTGTAGATTCTACTGCACTGCCATTCCACTTGAAAATTTTGGGCCCACCGACATGTCCTTATCACCTATTCATCAAATGACTATTGCAATTCTGTGAGGATTGACCCTCTTGAAAATTTTCTTTCAGGCATCATGATGACCGTAGATCATGTTCAACATTTGACTGCTTCAGAGTCGAGACCACTAGACATAACACTAACCGCTCACCAGGTCATGGAAGGTTAAGGAACAAACAACTAGGGTAGCGTGAACACATGAATGAAGAAAACATCAGGTCACCAAATGAAAATCACTTAACTGAGCCAAAATCATGAGACCTCACGAACACATAGTCGCACAATCACTGAACAAAAAACTTAACCACCCAGGAAACTGGAGATCAAGTGACCGCAGCCAAGAAGAAATGGGACCCACTAAGTCACAACAGCGCACATAAGAAAACTTAATTCTAGAGATTAGTTGTAAAGAGGTGAAAGGTTGAAAACAACTAGGGTTTTCACATTGTCAAAAAGGTAACAAAGGAATGCAAAAACATCGAGGGTTTTTATGCTTAGATAGTTTTGACACCACCCGATATGAAGTAAACTATTTTTGTAAACCTTCAAACTCAAATATTTCCCTAGTTTCAACATATTTAGACCTCGCAATTTAAATTGGAGCATGGTGACACAATGAAGAACATGGGGTTAAGGGCGCAAGCCATAAAAAATTGTGGATTTATTTCACACATTAAAACAAGCTTGCACGCTTGGCGGGACAACTTCTTAGGACTCTATGAAGAAATAGGGCATTTCTCTTATGATTTTTACTATGACAAAAAATTGGCCTAACAATGTCCATGTGAATCCCCAGGGGCTCGTGGCCTATGAAGGCATAAAGCACTTAATATGTCCAGAGTGAATCTAGACCTGGACCAGACCCGGACCCTGATCTGTCCCCTATGATGAGAATCGGACAACTAAGAATTTTATATGTAACTTGAAATTGGAAAAAGTAGTTGAAATGAAATTTTGAACTAGGTGGGAAATATTGGATATCTAAAATTTTTGGATATCCGATTTTATCAGATATCTGATTAGGCTTGGTATTTTCTTAGGCATTACAAAATGTGGGTGGTCAACCCTTTAGGCATGTTTCAAGAGATAGTTCTTGATACCGAGACTTCGACCATGTAGCTGATGACTATTTTTTCACCCAAAATTGATGAAACAAAAAGGGTTTCTTAAAGACATTATCAACTTTCCATCAATATAATTGCTGCCAAATTTTGAGTTCAGTAACTAATTATTACTTATTTTTCAATTGAGTTATCTTTAAAGTCATAATTGGCATAGTGATTGAAAAACACCTATAACTTTCAAACCGTTTAACCTTTTTGAAATCTGAAACATGCGTCACATTCTATGCTTTGGCTACTATAAGAAAAAAAAAAGATTTGAATTTTGTAAAATTTTGAATTAGTTAAGGTGGTCATACACGAGAGTTTGTTTATTCTAAAAAAGTTGTAGCAAAAAATTCATAATTAATTATTTATTTGACCAAAAATTACAAAAAAATATGTGTCACATCTGAGCACGAGTCTACTACTTATATCTAGAATCTTGGGAAAATATATCATCATTTGATTGTGATTAAGGTGGTTAGAAATGCATGTACTTTTTATCTTTTCCTTGAAATTTTCATAGTACTGCATTGAAATCTAGAACTTTGAACAATTAGACAAAAAAAAATTCATATAAGGGCTAGTAGTTTAGAAACTACATTCAATTTCCTATAGATTATACTGTTACAACTTTTTCACATAAGGTTCATAAGATGTTCAACCTTTTACATCAAGTTGACTAACCTTGATTTTATGATTTTTCATTGCCACTTAAGGCCATAGTTTGGTATACCATGATCCTGCACATACCTAAAATGAACTTGTGGAGCTTGAAGTTAAGAAAGATGAAGAGTAGAATGTGAGAATTTACAAGAGTCCTAAGAGTCTTGTTGAATCATTGATAGGGTACATTGCTTCACCATCCTTATGATGGGAAATGTATGCCTTAGGGGGAGCATAAAATCTTAATACCAATTATATATAGAGCACCTATATGGATGATTTAAGTTGTATGAACATGAAGGAAAATTAGTTATTATGTTGTGTGATCTTGGACAAGATCACATCAGTTTTGTAGATGTATGTGAGAAGGACTACCAGTTTGAGTTTGCACTAGTTTCTTGTAGCTTCATGGGTAGTTTTTAGGACTTGTGCCAAATTATCTACAAGGTTAATACTATGGTTGAATTACCTACCATTTACACTAAGATCAGAGAGTATTGAAGAGTCTGGAGAAGTAGTTGGAGCTTGAAGTATTTACAAATGTGTTTACAAAACCCCACACAGTTACATGAGCTAGGTATTTGTGATTATCTCAAGAAATATTTGTCAATTTTAGTAAAAAAGTAACCAGTATGGATACACCTAAGGTTTTCAATGTACTAAAGAGGAATACATACAAATTTAAGATTCACCCCTTCAAATATACCGAAGAGGATCAAGAGGGTTCATTTTGACACACTTTGGTTGGTTTTCTTCATGTTGAAGACATCAGGGCATACATACACAATAAGATTGAATTCATAGGCACCACAGAGATTTATGATGAAATACTAGGGTTCTATAATGAAGATAAAACAATAAGAGAAGAATGTAGGAAAGTTCATGGGCTGCCAGTGGTCAAATTCATACCGAGATTTAAATTTGATGAATTAAACTAGATCAAGATTGTACTAAGTAGGATACATGATGAATTCATATGGATTGGTGGAACTCCCACTAAGATTAGAAGAGAACTCCTACATAAAATTATTGGAATACTTATGATAGGTAAAATACCTACTACAGAAAAAAAACATAAGGTTTGAAGTAGAAAAGTGGACAAAAAGAAAATGGAACAAAATAGTCATGACTATAAATGACATCACACAAGAAGATGTCATACTAGTAGAAATAATATTGGGATACAAATTCAAATATAGAAGTAGAATAAACAGTGTGTCAACAAGTTTTGTTCACATGGCATACAAGATGGTAATTTAGGATGAAGAGTATGACCTATATGAGGTCCTCATGCAGTAGCTGATGGAAAATATTGTGGGAATAAAGAGGAAGAAGATAACACATTTTATATTTGGATCACTAATTATGTACACATTCTTTCATGTCATGAAAATATTTCCTAACATGTACCTATGGAGATTTGATAGATGCTCCATGCAATTGATTAGTGATTGTTACAAGAGAAATGATGAGAAAAATAAGTATGTTTCTATTCTAGGCATGATGAAACTGTTTCAAAAATAAATTGATCAAAGGAAAAGAATCCCTTGGAGGCTAGTTAATAAGTATAAAAATGACATCTATTTCATGGTGGAAATTGACAACACATGTTTTGAAGAAGTAGAACCTTGAACTTCATTGGCCACCCCTATGGAATATGAAGTTAATTACACCATTTTGGAGCTTTACATTCAACATGTCTTATAGTCCCCCAAAGACCTCAATGGTCCTATACCAGGGCACATATGAAGAGAAATACATATCAATGAATGAAGAGATAGTAAAAGAAAGAAGGGAAAAAAAAGTTGAGTGCCTTGTTAATAAAATAGAAGGGTGACATGGAATAACTAAAGAAGAGATGAATATTTTCAAAGAAAAGTGGAAGAACTTGGAGAGAAATATAATATTCCCCCTCCTCATCCTAATATTGAGGCACCTCAAGTAGTGGAGGTCGAAGAAGAAAAAGAAAAGGAAAAGGATAACCCTCCTACACCTACTAGGAGGACATCATAGAGGCATGCTGAATGAGAAGATACACAAGGTCAAAAACTTCCTCAAGCTAGACCAAAGGCCATGGCTAGTGGACCAAGAAGGAAAACGAAAACACTTGATACTCCTCCATCTTTTCATGGGAAGGATAAACAAAAAAAAATTGCATAAGAATAGGAACAATAAGAGAAAATTCAAGTAATGGATACAAAGAAGACCGAGGAACAAAAGAATAAGGAAAAAGAAGTTGAAAATGATAGAAAAATTCAAGAGGGAAACCTCAGGGCAATTGAAGAAGATAAGAAGAAAGTAGTAGAGACACAACAAAAGAAAGGTTAGGAAGCACAAAGGTATATATTCCAACCATTCCTAAAAGTTAGAGAGAAGAGAGCAGTGAATGATGGTAAAGTTACCTCCATTGAAAAATATTTTGATAGATATGATGAGGGATAAAAAAATAAGATATAATATATAGTTGTGGGTCATATTCTCACCTTCAAAAAGAGTTTGATTTAAATAGAAGGTCAAATCAGTAAGGACCTATTTGAGATATTAGAGGGAAGAAAGAAGAAAGCCTTGGATGAAGACACCAAGATGAGAAAGGAGATTCTTCTACATAATATTCCTACCTTGACAGGGAGTGAGATGGTAGAATGGATTGAAAAGTGAAGGCCAAACCTATGGATCAAAAGTGGAATCATTAAGTTTATGGCCCATAAATATGAAGAGGTTGAAAAAGAAACACATTACAAGGTTGGACAACTACTCCTTGATATATCTTATCCATTTCAGATAACTAAAAATTTGGCCAAAATTGATGTAACAGTAAAGAATATTGAGCCTCGCAAGATCGATAAAGAAGAATCAAATGAGAAAGAGTAAAAAAGGAGAAAACACTTGAAAAGAGAATAGGTACTAGAAGAAAAAGGTGAAGAAAAAGAAACAGAAAAGGAGAAGGAACGGGAAAATGTAGAGGAACAGGCAAAAGGATTTCTACCTATCACCCATTTTTCTATAGCTAGTGTATTGGCAAGTGGATCCCAATCACTTCCAACCATATTAGAGGATATGGATATAACAGATCTAATGTTATAGTCAGTATTGTCTTTTACCAAATTAAAGGAGAAATCAAAGAAAAAGACTAATATATTGCAAAGACAATCTAGTGAGAAACACAAGTATGGATTAAGTTTTTGATTACTCCTCTTATAGATATTGGAGATCCTATAAATAATCTAGATAATGTTTTGAGTACTATATAAAAAAATCTTGATACATTACAAAAAGAATAAAGAATAAAAGTAGTTGAGGATTTCAAAAAGTTAAGGATGAAAGATACTCTTGATGGGATCAAGAGTGATCTTAATACATTTATTTCCACTGAAAGGGAAACCAAATAGTGTCTTAAGGATGGAAAAGACCTATATAGACTCTAGATGAGTTTTCATAAGCATGTAAAGAGCATATTGTATATTATAGCTCAAGATGAAGAGGCTTTGGAAAACCTCTCGAAGGATCTTGAAATTAAGAAAACTATGGACATAAATAAGGAAGAAAATATAATTATGGATAAAATACATACTCTACAATTGGAAAAGGACAAAGTTTAGAGAATATTCTCAGGATTAAGGAGCTTTTTGACTCCAAAGATCACTGTCTTGGAGATTACGCATGAGGATCTTTAGCTTCACCTCAAAATGTTTTAAGGATTAGTACCTACTGATGTGGAAGAAGTAGACAAGGATGCATTTGGTCTCAATAGAATTATTCAGGTAGCAGAGGCAATCAAAGCATCTTGGGATGTAGACATGAATATTTTGAAGACAAATTACAAAGATATACTATAGACAGTTCAACTGTGATTTTGTACACTCTATTTTTATTATTTTGGTAATTGATTTTGATATTTTGGAACCCTTTGGCATTGGTGTCAAAGGGGGAGAGATAGAAGAAAAAATGCAAAATGTAATGTGAAGAAGAGAGAAATTGTGTGTAAAATGTAAAAACAACATAAATAAAGAGAAGTTTCTTTTGAATTCTATGTGTTTAATTCTTATATGTTACATTTTTTTCAGTAAATTTCCTTTACATTTTTCTTTGATGATGTAGTTAGTCATTTTTTTAGTAAGTGTTGCCATCAATGCCAAAGGGGGAGATTGTTAGCAAGTGGTCAACACATGCACACATATGCACATGTAGGGACATGCACATATATAGAATGTTTTCATTTATGGAAACACTTATCAGTTTTATGATTACACATATTGGATGTCATGAATATGTTTGAATGAAGGTGTTGAATGGAAAAATGCCTAAGTCCATAGACTTTTCTAGTAATCCAGTCTGATAAAAAATCTTAGCTAGATTTACATAAAGTTTATTAAGGATTGTGATCTTAAGGATTGTGATTGTGATTTAGCAAGAGGTCTCACATGTTCATAATGAAGGATCAAAGAGATATGTTCAGTTAATTAGATACGAAGATAGGAAACAGAGCATTACTTGTAAGTGATCACTAAGGTCAACCCTGTGACCATTTGGAAAGTTATTTTTGGATGCTATCTTGGATTTAAGGCCAACTAAGGATTTTAGTGAAGTGTACAAGTGCATTTAAATTAATATTATGTTTAGCTAGACTAATGTCAACTAGCTTCTGTAATTATACCTCTAACAAGATATAAGTATAGAGACACTTTTGTAAAAGTGAGTGGTGATGATAATGATGATATAGATGGATGTTAGATGTGAATTGTGAAGACGTCTAAAAATCATAGTAGAGATCAAGACAAAGGATAACAAGAGGAGTTCTTATAGATATACTTTGTTAAGTCTTTGTATTCAGGACAACAAATTTTTTGTAAGTGTTGTTGCACCAATTGTAGACCCCTAACATGGTTTGTTCACCTCTAGCAGGGAGAGGAATTTTAACAGGGTCAATTCCTTATTTGGAATCTCTTTGTATATATCCCCTAACATGGATCTTCCAATATTGTATTAATCAGCTCCTAATAGGACTAGAACTCCTAAAAGGGTTTCAAGATTCATATTTCAAAATTTTGTGGCTACCATCCACACTGAGTTTTTTCCTTGGCCGGGAGTTCTTCAAAAACTGTAGTCTTAAAATGGAAGCACTTCCATGTTAAGAGTGTTTAGCCCTCTGATTAAGTGGTCTCAGGTCATGTCAAGCACCTTGATTAGGTATTTTCATGGCTCTCTCTCTTTCCCCTCTATTTTTATTCTCTCCTTTGTTTCCAACCTCATTTTTGGCAACTTTCTTGGAGAATATGGAATTTTTGAGTTTCTGGGTCAAGGATGACCTGAAGGGTCAAGGATGATCTCGACCCTGACCTAGGTCAAGGATGACCTGAAGGGTCAAGGATGATCTCAACCCTGACCTAGGTCAAGGATGACCTTGACCCTGACCTAGGGCAGACCCCAAGTCCAATTTTTAAATTCTGGGAGTTTCAGGTTGTCGATTTTCAGAAAGTTTCATTTTCCTACTTTCAGGTTGGTTGTTTCTATTAGGAATAAATGCTTAATATATCCTATGGGGGACTATTAGTAGACATTCTATAGTATTTTTTTTTGCATTCATGACTATGATTGTCATTGATGTCAATACAATGATCTACTGAAGATTAGCTGAGAAGCAAACTATGTTTGAGTAAGCACACTTGGGATATTGAAGATGAAGCTATGTGTAGTTGAGGACTTATTCTATTATGTGTTATAAGATCATGGTTAAGAGTGTAGATAGTAATTCATTTATTCATGGAATTTATGAGAAAATCAGTGGAAGCAGTAGTCAAGCAGTGTTCTTGAGTAGCGGTTTGTGGAAATCGGATGATATCTCCTAATCAAGATAGAATCTGGTTATGCACAGTTAGAAAGAAGTTGAAGACATGTTGATAGTGATGTGGATGAAAAGGAAATATCTGAGGTCACACAAGTGAAGAATTATATTGATTGGAAGTCGACAGTTTTGTGTAATTTTGATGTAACATGTGGAAACTTTTATTTTGTAATTTGTATGCTGTCTCATTTGTAATTACTTGAGTGTGGTATAAAGGAAGGAATGTATTCCTTTTTTTAATGTGTGTGTGTGCATAATGAATGTAAGTGTGTATGAAGAAATTGTGAAAGTGAAATTGTTGAAGGAGGATATGTGAAGTACTAAGATATGGTATTGAGATGTGAAGAAGCAGTTGGTGCAGTTTGGCACAGTCAGAGAAGGAGTATTGAATTGTTGAGATCAATAATATTTTGGTATTATTCTATTGATTAATACAAAGATCAGCTAGACAGTGAATTCAAAGATCTTACCTTGAAGTTGTTTGGGTAGTGGGTCCTTCTATCTTCTATAACTCCTAACAGAGTTAGAATCTTTTAACAAGGATTCAAAATCTCCTAACATGGATTCATATGTACTGAATTTATTTCATAAGACTCATAACAAAGTCCATCCTCTCACAAGGAACTTTCATATTAGTGCATCTTTTGTGGACATCATTCCCACTGGGGTTTACTCTTTGATCAAGATGTTCCCTAGTCAACATATATTGTGTCATTATTTTATTGTGCATGTATATATTTCTATGGTTGTTGATTACATTGCTTACATGGTTAAAATCTATTAAGGTTGATAAAATTTGTATTTATTTGATAACTCATTCACCCCCCCTCTCAGTTATCTTGGTGGACTTTACTTTCTAATAGTTTTGGATTTTGGAATGGTAAACCCTTAAATTGTATTTAATATAGGTCCATTTCTAGGGGTTAAGATTAATTGGCATTTAATTCTCCAATGTTCACCTCTCTAAAAGTTTGTGCCCTAGATCACTATAAAAGGAAGCCTTCTTCTCTCATTTTCTCCATCTTTCAATCTCATACTCTCTCAAGAAAGTGCAATCACATGATCATCAAGCAAGAAGGAGAAGGAAAGCATTCGAGAATTTAAGCATTCATCAAGGAGATCCATTATTAGCTATTGAAGGATTCAATCTCTTTGGAGCCCCCTTGAAGATTTCTCCATCCACATTCATCCAAGCCTCTCCCTATGCAAAGATCCATTCAATATTGGTTTTGAAGATCTAATGACATTAATTTGAGACATCATACATACATCTCTACATTCATTTGGAGCATCCCTACTTGTCGATTCAAGGATTCAAATTGTCCACAAGGACTTAAACATAAGCAAGGTGAATAGTTTCATGTACTTTGTTTATACATATTGAAATTTCAATTACATTTGAAGGTTGATTCCAAACTGGGGTTTGACCAAGGCAAACCCCCCATCCAAACAAAAAAAAACCATTTTTCTTGTAGGTATGGGTCAGAATAGTGAATTGAAGTGCAGATCTGGATACCCTTTTTGGAAATATTTCAAGATCTACTAAATGATTTCTTGTCAGAGTTATTTTAGGTTAGGGATGACCTTTAGTGGGGGGTAAGATTGTGCCCCACTATCTGGGTCAAAGTCGACCTGACCTCAGAAGGACAAAATATTTTTTGGGTTTTCTTTGTCTCGGTATTTCTAGTCCAAAACAAGTTGCAAAATTTCCTGAAACTATGCACAAACATAAAAAATTGGCATTTTCCAGATTTTCCCTATTTTGAGGTTAGTATGTTCACTCTATTCATTTAAGATTGAAGTACATACTTTATATAGTAGATTATAGGATTTCCTCATTTCTTCATATTCTCCATTGTTTGATTCATTTGTGCATTGATCACTTCTTAGTGATTAATCCATTTGGATCTTTCCTTTTGGGAATTTTAATTAAGGATAGGTCCTATATTGCCCCTTTCACATCATTTATACCTATTCAACCCTATTCATTAAGGTGAACTACTATTTTCACCTTATTCATTTTCGTGAACCTGACACACTAACCCTCTTTTCTTTTGTGGAATTAGATGCCCTATTGTGTTTTGTGGTGTTAGATTCCCCTTTATATTATCTTACAGGTCTTAGATTTCTCTTTTATGTTAAATCTTGTATGCTAATTATATTTCTTGCATTTATATTGCAAGAATACAAAAAAACTACAAAATTTCTTTCAAAATACAAAAATATCCATGCTTTATGCTTTTATAGTTTAGTTCATTTGCATTGTGTTTATTTATGAGTTTTACTACTTCTAGTCCTACTTATAATATTTTGGTTAGACGAAGTCATAGACTTATAGGTGCCTTTGATCTCGAGTCTTCCTCTCCTTTCCTTAGGATCCTAGATGATAATTTGATTCTTTGTGATTCCAATCCTATTATGGAGCAAAACTCTTCTCACTCATCTCATGATGAGGATGATGCTTTAAGAGTTCCTCCTGAACAATTCCAAAAACTTTCAACTAAACTTGATAAAATGGGTAATTGGCTTATTCAAGAAAACCATAATCAAGATTCTATTCAAGCTATAGAGGCTCTTAAAAAAGTTCTTCATGATAGTGATCAAGGTATTAACCTCTTGTGTGGTATTACTCACCTTGTGCATTCAAATGTTAAATCTTTAGCTCAAGAAGCTCAAGATTTAGGGTTGATTTCTCCTATCACTAGTGTAGAGCCTTCTTCTATTCCTTTACCTTGTATTCCTACCTATACTCCTTCTTTGGTGACTGTGACGGTGCCCTCTATTCCTATGAGTGTTCCTCCTATGTCCCTTCCTACATCACAACCTTCTTATCATAATGTTCCTTTTACTTATTCCAATCCTCTTCCAATTTTAGTTCCAAGTGTTTCTCTAGTTGTCTCTTCCATTCCTAAAGCTTCTTATAGTTTACCTAGTGTTTCTAATGTTGCTATTCCTCCTATTTCCTCTAATGATTCAACAATCATTAGTTTGGTTCAAACTGTGTCATCTTTACAACAACAACTTGCATCCTTAACTCAAAAAAGGTTTAGCATTCCTACATGTGATATGGTAAGTCCTTTGTCCTGAGATATCATTTGTACTCCTATTCTTCAACAAGTTGATATGCCTCATCTTGAGAATTATAATGGAAAAGGAAACCCCGTTCATCATGTTAAAACATTTCAAATCCTTTGTAGTGATTATGCTCATTACCATAGGATTTTAGCCAAGTTATTTGCCAGAACCTCTAGTGACAAGGCCTTACAATAGTATTAGTCCTTGCCTCCTTATTCTATTGACTCATTTCCACAACTTTCCAATGCTTTTATTCAACAATTTCAAAAAAACATTGGCCCACAAGTGTCTTTGACTGATTTGAAGTTAGAAAGTAAAGATCCCCAAGATAACTGAGAGGGGGGGGGGGATGAATCAGCTATCTAATAATTTATCCATTCAATATCTTTAAACAATATAATCAATGTACTGATCAACCATAGAAAGATAATCATACACAATTGCACAATAACACAAGATATGTTAACTAGGGAACCTCTTGAAAAGAGTAAACCCCGGTGGGAATGATGCCCACAAAATGATGCACTAATATGAAAGTTCCTTGTTAGAGGATGGACCCTATTAGGAGTCTTATGAAATACATTTAGCATATATAAATCCCTATTAGGAGATTTTGAATCCCTGTTAAAAGATTCTAACCTGGTTAAGAGTTTATAGAAGATAGAAGGACCCACTGCCCAAACAGCTTCAAGGCAAGATCTCTGAACCCATTGTCCAAAAGATCTTAGAATTATTCAATAGAATAATATGAAATATATTACCTCCTTCACACTATGCCAAAACTGCACTCTTTGCTACACAAGATCACAATTGCAGATCTCTGTACTCACAAGTCTTCCTTCATCACTAAATTAGCTCTTTTCTTCACTTCATGCATATATTCACATCTCACTCTTCATAGTACACATGAAAATAAGGAAAAAATTCCTTCTTATATACCAAACTCAAATAATTACAAATGAGTCGGTCCTCAATTACAAAATAATAAATTCTACACGCTACACACAAAATTCACATAAAACTGTCGGCTTCTAGTTACTGTAGCTTTCTCCAAACATATCCTCAAAGTTTTCACTATGAACCACATCATCATTAATGAGTCTCAAATATCCCTTTAACTACACAAAATCAGATTCCATCCCAGCTAAGAGATATCCTCCGATTTCTGAACATCGCTACACAGAAACACTGTCTAAACACTGCTTTCACCAAAATGCTCATAACTCTTACAAATGAATGAATTTATTTTTGTGCTATTAACCATAGGTTAATAACACACCAAAAAACATACCATCAAATTTTCAAAAGCCAATCTACAATACAACATGTGTGCAAAACAAAACTGTACCTACTTTCCTGCTAATATCTAGAATATCACTATGTTGACATCAATGACAATCCAAGTCATGAATGCAACAACAACTGCTACAAAATGACTACCAAAACACTTTTAATTTATTCCTAACAATCTCCCCCATTGGCATTGATGGAAACATAGATGAAAAACATCCAATGTTCCAAAAATGTAATATTACAACATCACTACAAAATATCAAATTAAATCTTGCTTCATTTTCCTATTCATCTCTCTCATACAATCCACAATGTTTTTCATGTATATCTCTCCCCCATTGACATCAATGATAGAAATTCCATCACTAATTCAACAACAACTTAATGTCAAAAGACACTTTTCAGAAGAATACAATAACAAGAGTCCTCATGACTTAGCTCATAAACTCCCCCATAGAGGAAGTTCCAACATCCAATCCAGAAGAAAGATAGGGCTCATATACCACTGGATGGATGCAATCAACTACCTCAATTCTCAAAAATAGGTTGGGGCATAACCCCAAGCATACCTCTTAGATACACAAATGTATCCTTAGGTAAAGGCTTTGTAAATATATCTGCTATCTGCTCCTTTGTACTTATGTACTCCAATCTTACTTCTTTTTCTACAACTTTCTCTCTTACAACATGATACTTGATCTTAATATGTTTAGTCTTAGAATGTAAAATAGGATTTTTTGACATACTCACTGTACTGGTGTTGTCACAATGTATAACAACAGGCTCATCAAACTTTATTCCAATATCTTTCAACATCTGCTTCATCCAAATAATCTGATTACAATTATTTGTTGCTGCAACATATTCTACTTTTGCTATGCTTTGTGAAATACAATTCTACTTCTTACTTAGCCAAGAGACCAATTTACCTCCAAGAAAAAAGGCTCCACCACTGGTGCTTTTCTTGTCATCAACGCTACCTCCCCAATCTACATCAGTATAGGCACATAAAGTAAAATCATCAAAATTCTCATACCATAATCCATAATCCATTGTTCCTTTTAGATATCTCAGTATCCTCTTTACTACTACATAATGTGATTCTCTAGGTTCTACTTGAAATCTTGCTACAATCCCCACTAAATGTGCTATATCAGGGCTTGTATGTGTCAAGTACTACAATCCTCCAATCATAGATCTGTACTTTTTTTGCTCAACTACTGGTGTCTCATCTTTGCTAGATAACTTATGTCCAGTTACCATAGGTGTTCCAATAGGTTTAGAATCTTCCATTCCAAATATTTTCAATAATTCATTTAAATACTTAGTCTGACTTACAAATATACCTTCCTTGTTTTGTGTTATTTGTAATCCCAAAAAATATTTCATTTCTCCAATCATGCTCATCTCAAATTCAGTCTTCATTTCATCTACAAATTTGTCACTAGCTTCATCTTCTCCTCCAAAGATAATATCATCAACAAATATAACTATAACCAACAAAACATTCTCAATTTCTTTTGTGTATAAGTTACTATCTACTATTCCTTTTGTAAATCCCAATTTCAATAAATACTTATCCAATCTTGCATATGAAGTTCTAAGTGCTTGTTTTAATCCATATAAAGCTTTCTTTAACTTACGTACCATATCTCCTTCTTGTGTCAAAGGAAAACCTTCAGGCTAATCAATGTAGAGTTCTTCTTCCAATTCACCATTCAAAAATACTGACTTCACATCCATCTGATACACTCTGAATTTCTTGTAAGTTGCATATGCTAGAAACATTCTCACTACTTCAAGTCTGGCCACAGGTGCAAAAGTTTCTTCATAGTCAATTCCTTCTTGTTGTGAATATCCTTTACATACAAATCTTGCTTTGTTTCTTATCACTTCTCCTTGTTCATTCATCTTGTTTCTAAATGCCCACTTTGTTCCAATCACATTCTTGTCTTCAGGTCTAGGGACCAATTCCCATGTCTTATTTTTTTCAATCTGCTCTAGTTCTTCTTTCATAGCATTGATCCAATGTTCATCTTCACAAGCTTCATTAGTAGTCTTAGGTTCAATTTGAGAAGTCAAACATAAATGTACCTTATTTTGAGTCAAAACTCCTCTATCTAAACTTCCAATAACTTGCTTAATAGGGTGATGTCTTGAAGTATACCTGTTAGGTGTCATAGTTACTGATCTTGTTCCGACTATAGATTCTTCTCTGCTTTCTTCTCTATTTTCTTCTCTATTTTCTTCTCTATCTTCTTCAGTATGACTTTCATTCAGAAAATCACTGTTAGTTTCAAAAAATAATTCTACATTTTCAATGTTAGGCTGAGGTTGTGCTTCTCCATCAAATTCATAATCAAGCATTCTTTCCTGAATTTTAAACTTCTCATCAACTTTTACATTTTCACTTTCAACAATAGTCTTAGTTCTTTTGTTATAACATCTATATGCTTTGTTTTTTAAAGAATATCCAAGAAATATTCCTTCATCACTTCTAGGATCAAACTTTCCTATATCATCATCTCTCTTTATATAACATTTACTTCCAAAAATTCTAAAATACTTAACTGAGGGTGTATGTCCAAACCATAATTCATAAGGTGTCTTGTTTGTATCTGCTCTGATTTGTACTCTGTTCATAGTGTATACTATTGTGTTCACTACTTCTCTCCAAAAATTTTTAGCCAAATCATTTTCAAACAACATAGCTCTTGCTGCTTCAGTTATTGACCTGTTCCTTCTTTCTGCAATACCATTTTGTTTTGGTGTTCTAGGGGCTGAAAGTTGTCTCTTAATATCATTCATTTCACAAAAAGTGTTAAACTCTCTAGATGTAAATTCACCACCTCTATCAGATCTTAGACACTTAATCTTCATTCCAGATTCATTCTCAATTTTGCTTTTCATGATCTTAAATTTATCAAATGCTTCAAATTTTTCTTTCAAAAATGCAATCCACATCATTCTTGTAAAATCATCAACAAGAATCATAAAATACCTTTCACCATAGAATCCTTTAGCCCTAGTAGGACCACTCAAGTCTGTATGAACAATCTCCAACTTCTCTGTCGATGTGAACTTCTTGTTGGGAAATGAACTCTTTTTCTACTTTGCCACCATACATTCTTTGAAAATCATTTTAGTAGGTTTCATAATTCTAGGTAAATCTCTTACCACAAGTGTAGTTCTCACCTTGACAATATTATCAAATTTTATATGACAAAACCTTTTATGTCATAACCAACTATCATCAATCCTAGTTATCAAACATGTCATCTCAGTAGGATTCAACTGAAATACATTACCTCTGGTTCTGGATCCTTTTCCAATCAGATTTCCATCTTTATCTTTTATCACACAAGTTTTCTCAGAAAACCAAACTTGATAACCCTTATCAACCAACTGTCCAACACTTAGTAGATTATGTCTTAGTCCATCAACAAAGTAAACATCATCAGTGTTAGTCTTTCCATCAAGAGTAATAGATCCTATACCCTTAATCAAACAAGGTGCATTGTTACCAACCCTAACAATTCCTCCATCATAATTATCTAACTTAACTAACTTTCTTTTATCTCCAATCATATGATGTGAACAACCACTATCTATAATCCAATCAGATTTCTTTTCAACTTGTGAAACTAATGCTTTTTCTTCCCTGTTATCAGATTCAAAAATTTCTTCTTTAGTTGCTACAAATCCTATTTCCTCAAAGTTATCATTATCACTGTCACTTAAATATTTTTCAATTCCTACTTCAAAATATTCATCATTTGCATCATAACATTCTTTAGATCTCCTAGGTTTAAAGTTGCTTCTATACTTCTTAACTCTTTTAGGACATTTAGATGCAAAATGACCATATTCTTGACAAGTCCAACATTTAAAGATTTTCTTACCATCTGGTACTCTTTTTACAAGTAATGCAATACCTTATTCAATCTTCTTATCTTCCTCAGATCTGCTACTACTGGCATAATCTCCATTCACACTAGTACTTCTTGTAGGTCTAATCCTAAGAGCACTGAATGTTGTTTCCATTCTAGGTAGCTCTCCTGATAATCTCAAGTTTATCTCTATTGTTTCTAATCTTCCAAGAAGAGTCTCTCTTGAAAAGTTCAATGTACAAGGTATCACTTGTTCAATCATCTGTGTTGTCTGCTTGAATACTGGTGTCAAAGTTCTCAAAATTTTCCATATCACTTCATTCTCTATCTTATCACCTCCACAAGACTTTATTCCTGTCACAATCTCAGACATCCTACCAATATAGCTTCTAATAGATTCATCTTCCATCATTCTAATATCTTCAAATGCACAAATCCAATTATGTAATCTAGCCTTCTTTGCATGTTCATCACCTTCAAAAGTAGAATGTAAAGCTTTCCAAATTGCATGAGATGTTTTCACACATCTTACTTGACTATATTCATTCTCCGGTAGTGCTGACAAAAGTGCTTCTCTTGCAAGTATGTTACACATGAATAGATCTAGTTCATCTTTAGTTCCTGCCTCTAGATTGCCTTCCTCAATGATAGTCTTCTCATTCTTTGTAATCAACCAATAACTTGGTCCTAAACACAATAGATGTGTCTTCATCTTTTCTTTCCAGCTATCAAAATTTACTCCATCAAACTTAGGGCTTTCTTTTCTGAAATTTGCCATGGATCTCCTTAAGTTGTTAAAGTTTTCTTTCAAGAACCTGCTGCTCTGATACCAATTGTTAGAAAGTAAAGATCCCCAAGATAACTGAGAGGGGGGGGGGGTGAATTAGTTATTTGATAATTTATCCATTCAAAAGATTTAAACAATATAATCAATGTACTGATCAACCATAGAAAGATAATCATACACAATTGCACAATAACACAAGATATGTTAACTAGGGAACCTCTTCAAAAGAGTAAACCCCGGTGGTAATGATGCCCACAAAATGATGCACTAATATGAAAGTTCCTTGTTAGAGGATGGACTCTGTTAGGAGTCTTATGAAATACATTCAGTACATATAAATCCCTTTTAGGAGATTTTGAATCCCTGTTAAAAGATTCTAACCCGGTTAAGAGTTTATGGAAGACAGAAGGACCCATTGCCCAAACAGCTTCAAGGCAAGATCTCTGAACCCACTGTCCAAAAGATCTTAGAATTATTGAATATAATGATATGAAATATATTACCTCCTTCACACTATGCCAAAACTACACTCTCTATTACACAAGATCACAATTTCAGATCTTTGTACTCACAAGTCTTCCTTCATCACTGAATTAGCTCTTTTCTTCACTTCATGCATATATTCACATCTCACTCTTCATAGTACACATTACAATAAGGAATACATTCCTTCTTATATACCAAACTCAAATAATTATAGATGTGTCGGTCCTCAATTACAAAATAATAAAATCTACACGCTACACACAGAATTCACATAAAACTATCGGCTTCCAGTTACTATAACTTTCTCCAAACATATCCTCAAAGTTTGTGCTATGAACCACATTATCATTAATGAGTCTCCAACATCCATTTAACTTTGCAAAATCAGATTCCATCCCAGCTAAGAGATATCCTCCGATTTCCGAACATGGCTACACAGAAACACTTTCTAAACACTGCTTTCACCAAAATGCTCATAACTCTTACAAATGAATGAATTTCTCTTTGCATTGTTAACCATAGGTTAATAACACACCAAAGAACATACCATCAACTATGAAAAATCCAATCTACAATACAACATGTGTGCAAAACAAAATTGTACCTACTTTCCTTCTAATATCCAAAATATCACTATGTTGACATCAATGACAATCCAAGTCATGAATGCAACAACAACTGCTACAGAATGACTACCAAAACACTTTGCATTCATTCCTAACATTTGATGCATTGTAAAAAAAGTGCTAAGGAAAAATTGACAGAATTTATTGGCAGATTTAAGCATTTTCATGTTCAAATTTCATATCTTGTTCCTGATATTGATATTCAACGTATGTTTATTTCATATTTGCAAAAGCATATTAGAGATTAGATTCTACTTACTAAATTTACCTCTTTTCAACAAATTTTTGCAGTGCCTCATTATTATCAATTAAAAGTGAGTCAATTTGAGAGCAACACTCTAAAGGCTTCTATTCTAGTTGATAAAACTGATGTTGCTCCTAATGCAACAAATTTAAAAAATTCAACAACTATGTCAAGATAAACAAACAAGTGAATGTAGTTGCTGATCAAGTTGTTGTTGCATCTCACAATGCCACTTCTGCATCCATTTCTTTTCGGTTAAATCATACATTTACTCCTCTTTCAAAATCTTTACATTCTATTATGAATAGGTTGTTAACTGCTAATATGATTACATTACCTCCTATTAGACCTCTTTTACCTGATATGATTGCATATAATCCTTTGATCCTAAATATTTTTGTCAATATCATCATCAATATGGTCATGCTACTAAGAAATGTTATTCTTTAAAAAATAAGCTTTAAGACTTAATTGATTCTAATGCCTTATCTGTTGATAATCTTGATGGTAGTGGGAAAAAATATGTCTCTCCTCCTAATCAAAATCTTCAAATCTATATGAATCCTTTACCTATGCATGATACTAATACCATTGCTCATCCATCTTCTATTGAAATTGGATATTATTCAAAGATTGGTGATCTTAATCACATTGTTAATCAAGTGGAGCATGTTGTTCAATCTATATCTCCACCTCAGCCTCAACCCCGGCTTCAACCTCAAGTTCAATCTCAATCTCAACCAAAACTTAAGCCTTAATTAAAAACTCAACCTAAACCTTGACAAAAACCTAAGAATAAAAGAACTCTAGATCTTTTGATTACCTTTGATGATTCTGAGACTATTAAAGCTCCTGATGGTCCCCTTTATATTTATGCTAGGATTTCTCAAATACCTACTCATGGCTGTCTTGTTGATCCTACATCCTTAGTCAATGTTATTACTAAAGAAAATATTTTTATGAAAAACTTTCAATATGATTCTTATGATACATTGGATGTATGGATTCAAACTTGTAATGGTTTTCTTTATCCATCATTTGGTTCTATTAACTTACTGGTTGTACTTTGTGGTAAAATTATGAACACTAGCTTTGTTGTTGTTCCTACTTCTAATCAGTTTCAAGTTAAGCTTGTTTTGCCATGGTTAAATGCCATGCATGCTAGTTCTTCACCTATCCATAAATATCTTAAATTTATTCATGATGAAGAAGTGAAGATGGTTAATTATAATTTATATCAACCTTCTAGGCCCAGGGATTGTGCTACCCTTGACTTCTTTTTGCCTTCTTTACCTAATTCATGTCCTTCTCAACCTGATAATTTTTTCCACTCATATCAAGCCTATAAGCATTGTAAGATTCTTGAATTAAGTGTACCTCCAATGGATCTTAATCATGGTCTTTTGCCTACACCTTCCATACCTAATTTATCCATGGCTTCTACATCTATTAATAAAGCTCTTATTCTTGCTTGTCTGACTGCTGATAATCCTATAGAACCTATGAAGGATCCTATAATTTCTCCTCCTAGTTCTCAACATATTTCAAGTAAAGAAAAATGTAATCCATCTTCTAATGAATGCTATAAGAAGCATTGTGCTCAAGCTAAAGCTTTTAATTATTTTCTTGAAAAATCTTTACCTTCTTTGGATAAACCTATGCATGATGTGTTGGAAGAAGTTGTTGCTAATAATAATGTTAAGATGCATGAATATAATGATCATATTCATATCTTAGACCATATTTTGATTAATTTGGATGAAGAAGATACTCTTGATGATGTTAATGATGAATATGAGACTATTGACATTGACATTGATTTACCTAATATGCTTTCATCATAATTAACACTTACACCTAGTATCGAACATTGTGATTCTCAAGAGGATCCTTGTTTGGAACTGGCTATCATTCCTACTATGTTGGATATAGTCCCTCTTGTGAGTTACCCACCTTCCTTAAATGATATAGAACAAGATGGGGAGAGTAGGTGGGGTGCTTGATCGAATTGTCCTTTATGGTAGCTTTATTGTGTGTTTTCCTATTGTATTGTGCTTCTCTCATGATGTGTTTGCTAAATGTTGTTAGATTATTTTATATGACCCTTGTTGCTCTATTGGTGCAAGGTGAAAAAAGAATCAAACCTGTTGTATATTTCCTCTATATGTATCTCTATTATTCTATATGTTGTTTCATGTTATGTTGTACCTATGCTATTGTTTGTAAATGTTTCCTTGTGTAATCTGCTTGGATTCAAAACTTGGTAGAACTGATTCTTTTTGGTCTCCATGTCACAGTCTGAAAAGATTCTTCTTTGTATCTCTTATGTGATATTTCCTCCTTTTTGATTGTAGTTCTACTTTCTTTGGGGAATGATGTCAATTCATTTGCAATAATATCATATATATATTAACTTTTGATCATACTAACCCCATGGTAGGTAGATCCCTTCTGTGTTCTCTATATGTTTATGTGGTATTTCCCTTGATTTGTCTTTGTCTGGGGGCATCTTGTAGTGGAAATGTGATCAGTGGAGTTGTTGATGTTTCCATTAAAGCCATTTCTCCTATTAAAGTGTTAGCATTGACTTTAATGTGGGGGCATATTCTCTTCTCACCTATTGCAAACATGCACTTTTTGATACACATTATTTTTCAAGATACATTTTCTCCCTTTTTGATTAGTGACTAATCTTTAAAGCATGGATTTATATTTCAGGATCTCTTGATCCCTCCAGTTTTAGATTTTTGATCCCTTAAGGTTGAAGGTGTCCTTAGGACTAGATCTCTTTTGTTTTTGGTTTTAATATTATGGAATAGAATATTCTTGAGGGTGAATCCTTGATGGGTTTACTAGTCAATAGCCACATTCACTAGGTGGTTCAATTCCATCTTTCCAGTTGCAATGTTTTCTTGTGTGGTTCACAATGGGACATAAGTTCTCATTAGGCAAGGTAATCACACAATCTCTTTGTCTCTCTCTCTAGAGATGTCTCTCTTATTGTGATCTTGGAGTTGACAAAGACTTGAGTCCCTGGGGGCTTGAGGATCTTTTTGTCTAGTTGATTACAATAAGATTATCTCTTAATTATGATCTACTTTACCAATAGTTTGCATCGAGTCCATACTCTTGCTAAAGTGGGAGCTTAATGTATCATATTAAAATGGAAGCACTTACATGTTAAGAGCATTTATCCCTCTGAGTAAGTGGTATGGGGTCATGTAAACCACCTTGATTGGGTCTTTGCATGGATCTAGGTCCATTTCTAGGGTTTGAGATTAATTAGGATTTAACTCTCCAATGTTGGCCTCTCTAGAAGTTTGTGCCCTAGATCACTATAAAAGGAAGCCTTCCTCTCTCATTTTATCCATCTTTCAATCTCATAATCTCTCAAGAAATTTCATTCAAGTGATCAAGCAAGAAAGAAGGAGAAGGAAAGAATTCAAGCATTCATCAAGGGGATCCATTGTTAGCTATTGAAGGATTCAATCTGTTTGGAGCCCCCTTGAAGATTTCTCCATCCACACTCATCGAAGCCTCTTCCTATGCAAAGATCCATTCAATATTGGTGTTGAAGATCTAGTGTCATTGATTTGAGACATCCTAAATACATCTCTACATTAATTTGGAGCATCCCTACTTGTGGATTCAAGGATTCAAATCTTCCATAAGAACTTCAACATAAGCAAGGTGAATAGTTTCATTTACTTTGTCTATAGATATTGCAATTTTAATTACATTTCAAGGTTGATTCCAAACTACTGTTTGACGAAGGTATGCCCCCCATCCAAACAATGAAAAGCCTTTTTCTTGTAGGTATAGGTACAAAACAATGAATTAAAGTGCAGATCTAGATACCCTTTATGGAAAACTTCCAAGATCCATGAACATATTTCCCATCAGAGTAGTTTTACATTAGGGACAACCTTCAATGGGGGGTAAGATTGTGCTGTAGGATAAGATTGTGCCCTGCTATCTGGGTCAAAGTTGACCTGACTTCAGAAAGATAAAAGTTTTCTAGGTTTTCTTTGTCTTGATATTTTCAGTCTGGAGCAGGTTGTAGAATTTCTTGAAACTATGCATAGACATAAGAAATCAGAATTTTCTAGATTTTCCCTATTTTGAGGTTAGTATTTTCCCTCTATTCATTTAAGATTTAAAGTAAATACTTTCTATAGTAGAATATAGGATTTCCTCCTTTCTTCATATTCTCCATTGTTTGATTCATTTGTGCATTGATCACTTCTTTGTGATTAATCCATTTGGATCTTTCCTTTTGGGAATTTGGATTAAGGATAGTTCCTATATTGCCCCTTTCACATCATTTATACCTATTCAACTATATTCATTAAGGTGAACTACTATTTCACTTTATTTAAAAACCAATATGGTGTTATGAGCTCTTCTATTTTTGTCTTTATTGCATGATTGTTCATTTTGTTTTATATTTTTATCAATTGGTTAAAGAAGTTAAAGATGTTTGAGAATTCAATTAAGTATTGTAACACTAATTCACCCCCTCCTCTTAGTGTTATCAAATCCTAGCAATTAATAGTATATACAAGCTATGGTTCTGACCACAACTAATTTGAGTGACCATTGTGGAAAATAGGTGATTGGTGAGTAGAGACCAATTTATTAACAGGTTAAAATATTTCTATTCTTGAGAAACAGTTGATAAATCTTTGATCATTGATCGGTGTTGAGGTTTCACTTGTTGGCAATGGGCTAGCATCTCTTGCATGGTTTGTGACATGGCTTAATTGCCTCTTGTGTCTTCTATAAGTCTAGTGGTTATATCAGGCATTAACAGGTTGATCTTTTGGTGCAATAGCAACCCTAGCGGTTAACAAATGGTATCAGAGCTTGGTCATAGGTTTGAATCCATGGAGGCCACAATGAGTGACGTTGGGAGGGGGATTGTTGGGAGTGGACCAATGTCCCTCACAAGGTTCGCGACATGCCTTAACCGCCTCCTGTGTCTACTATAAGTCTAGTGGTTGTATCAGGCATTAACAGGTTGATCTTTTCATCCAACGATAACCCTAGTAGTTAACAACACTATAATTAATTAAGGAGGTCATTACGTTTTGATGTTTCTTTATGATTGGAGGTGATGATATAACATCACATTGTTTGATGCCAACCTATGGAGAAGATTATAGAGGAAGAATATGTTTGGTCAAAATATGTTTGACCCCTTGACACAAAATTCAATGTAAATCTTTGTATTGGCCAACAAGGTCTTGAAAAATTGTTTTGTACATTGAATTTATTTTGTGGCATATTAGATTTGAGTGGGATATTTAGAATTTAAATTTAGGGATTTATTAAGGTGGTTAACTTAAATTCTAATATATAATAGATGAATTTGAAACTTAAGTGTGTTGATTGTGTGTTGGGCAAGTGTCATTGTAAAGTAGGAGTTGTGATCAAGCCAAGGCAAAGTTAAGTGTATTAAGAACAGATTGTATGCTTCATTGGATTTGATCAAGAAGAGGTAGTTCTATTCTAAAAATCATTCTTTCTGTTGTTCTGCAACAATTAAAATAGTAAAAATCCCTTAACCAGGTAGATCCTAGTAGGTCCTTATTGTAAATCCTTTAATCTAGGGTGGCAGATTAGCTTGTGTCTAAAGTCCTCTAACAAAGCTACTCTCAATAGGGTAAATCTCCTAATAGGGATAGAGGAAAATATCTTAATCGTTTAGCATCTAATAGTTCTATTGTAAACTTCTAACATGAATAAGCTCCTCATATGGTGTACTTGAGAAGAGTACATCATTTAGTGGATGCTAATACCCACCATAGTTTTCTTCTGATTTGGGTTTCCACTAGATAGATCTGTGTGTCAAATATTTCATTGTTATGTGGATGTTCTTATGGTTATGATTTTTATTTGATGCTATTAAAAGTTGATTTTTTGAATGTTGATATAAATTTTAAGAGGTTATAAATTTGCATAATTTATAATTATTGATTCTCCCCCTCTCAGTAATCTAATCTTAGCACTAACAATACTAATTAGGCTAAATATATTGAATTAATACACTTCATGCACTATATCTTTTCTCTTCCATCAGTTATACATCAAGTCAACATCCTTCCCTCATAAAAATTTATCATAAATAAATTCCAAAATGATAAACCAATTTGATCTTATATATCCACTACCAACAATTTATCACCCACTAGTCAGCCTAAAGAACATTTCATTAAAAAAATGTGTAGTATTTATTGACCAAATCTAATTGAAAAAAATAAAGTGGACCTCAAATGATTGATAAAAAACCTTCCTGATTGTCATATCAATATCCTCAAACTCAAAAAATAGTCAATAATATCCATCTAATAGATTCACATAAAGATCTATCATAGTTTTCCACTGTTCATCAGGTTTTATTAAAAATTGATATTTAGATCTTCATAACTCAAGCATAACATAACATCAGTTACTACAAATCAGCAATATGATAAAGTATACACTCATAATGCTTACTCTAGGTTCGCACCACAAAATACCAACTTGGTGACCCTATCGAACCTTTTACAAAAAACTATCAAGTGCTCTATTCACTGCCATACTTAGTCAAATTTCCATTTTGACTTCTTTCATCAAATCAATTTATGAAAATGTTATCTCAATGGAGTAAGTTTAAATCAATGACACCATCTAAACCCTCTGAGTAGTGTCTCTTGCCTACATGATTTTCATAGAATGTTTCCAAGGAGATGTCCCAATAATAGGACGGGTCTATTAATATTGAAAGTAAGTTTTCAACCCCTCTCTCTTAGATAGTTAGAGGGATAAAGGAATCACTTTTAACACTAGACCCATCAAATTGTTGGGGCTTTTTCTTGAAAATAATCTATGCAAAGTCATACTAGTAGATGAAAGTGTCCCATTTCAAATGCATTGAAAATCCTAGATAATAAGTATGAACATACAAACCTTTATCCATCATCTAGATGAAAGAAAACATAGAAAAGACATCTCACATATTATGCTTGAAATATTTGATGGAGACCAAGAATAAAAGTTTTCTTTTTTCCTTCTTATCTTTTCCTAGTTCAATATTTATATAATTTTATTGTTTCTTTTTGTCTCATCTACAAACCTTCAAACTCATCCTGGTTGAATTAAGGAACATTAAAGTTGTAGGGAATGCATAGAATTTTGTCTATCATAGAGGGATTTAGATCCAACATTATCTTAGTTCCAAGGAGTCCTCGTACTCATGGATCAAAAAATTTATCACATCCACATACTCACTAAGGGCAGGGATGTACCCAAGAAACTAGAAATTCCAAAAGACCTAAAAACCAAAGGTGTCATTCCAGATTACTTGAAGTTATTTTTTTTTATGAATTTTTTATTCTTTGAAGAGCTCCTTCTAAGAGGTCCTTTGGTTTTTTTAAAAAAAATTTGGGTTAAATGAAAAATTTTAAACATAATATATTTCCAAGATCTTTCAGAAAATGGAGAGAAAGGAGCAAGGGAAAAAAAGGCAGGATGTACGAAAAAGGTGGGATGTTAGAAGTGTTCCATATGGCAATTTGCAGGGTTTGACATCTAGGAGCTTGCAGGGTTTGACACCTAGAAATGTTCAGGGTTGGATTCCCCGTCTTTTTTATCATGCAAAAAAGGGGTCTCAGGGTTTTTCTAATACCAATCCCCAAATTAGATCTGTAGGAGTTCAAACCATATCTAGTGGAAGAAATTCTATTCTTGTGTCTTTTTTCCATCCTCACCCCTTGTTATTTATTGATATCTGCATAGGTCCCTTGTTGCCAATTCCTATTTTTTATGGAAATGGAGATCACATTGGTAATTTTAACCCTAATGTTCCCTCTTTTATGTCCTGGCCTAACTCCTTGGACATTTGATCCCTTGCTTTTTATCCCCTCTGAATAATATCCCTATTCACCTGCGCCAAAATCCTAAGAATCATCTATTGCATCCTCATCACTCTAAACCTAGACCTTGGGATTCTTCTGTTTCATGACCATTGCAAATTCATTCACATCAGAACCCTCCCTATCAACCTAATCCAAGGGTTCTTAGTTTTTCCAACTTGCAACTACAACAAACTCATCAAGGTGATGATCCTTATCACAAACTTTCACAATCTCATCCTATTTCTTCAGTAAGTGGCTCTAAACATGTGCTTGTTTTGGAGGAGGGTTTACTGTTGCCACATATTTTGCATATGCAAGAGCTGGCTCTTATTGGTAGGATTTATTCTTTTATACCTATTTTAGATCTTCGTTCTTGGGCTTTCATGAATTAGGTTGGTCTCTCTGACCTTTCTTATCTTGATCATGGATCAAAAATTTTTATTTCAATTTTTTATTCTTCGATTAATTGTAATAATGTTTTGCATAATAAGTAATGGTTTTGTAATGGATTTGGAGTTTCTTTATTGCCTTGGGTTCATAATTTTAAATTGAATGATTTTGCATGTGCCATGATTTCTTTTTGGCTTGAGCTACCATGTTTGCCCCTAGAATATAGAGATCTAGATATTATTGAAGCTATTGCAAATAAACTTGGGACTTTTATTCATTGTGATCTTCTCCCTCTTGAAGAACCTCATCACTCTATCCCAGTTTTCTTGTTATTGGAGTCTCTCAAACCATTACCCAAAGCCATTAATTTAGAATCTAAGTGGGGACTCTGGCATTAGGTTATTAATGTTCAAGATGCACAAACTATTTCCTTGTATGCTAGTTTCCTAGGGCACTTCAAAAATCAGTGTAAAGAACCCAATTGTTCAACCTTAATTATTTGTAAGGATCATACTACCTTTCCCTCCAAATGCTCCATAGCTCGTCAAACTAAGGTTGCCTCACCTATTGTTGAATCAATTTTAAATCCATCTAAAAACTCTTCAATTCTGTTGGATAAGGATATTTCTCTTTCGAAAGTTGATGTGTAGGTTTCTGAAGAAATGCACTCTCCTAATATGTTAGATAATGCACAATTATCATTGAACACATTAAAAATCTTTTCTATAATTCAATTTCCCCCTCCAAATATCATTTCTCCATTTTTGTACTCTTTTGTTAGCATGCTATGGTTGTATTTGCCTATTATCATTTCCCTATTTAAAGGTCTTGATTTTTCTCAGGCAATGATTCAAAAAGCCCCAATCTCTATTCCATATTCAGATCCTAAGCCTTTGGATTTTCCGCTAATGGATTCTATTGTCGACAAAATTATGTTTTCTCATGATCCTCTTAAGTTTTTCAAGTTGACTTTTGAACATGCTGATCTCATGGCTACTAAACTCATATTGACTATTTCTTCCCCCTTTCATACTAACTTTCAAACATTTGAAGATCTAAATGATTTAGTGCCTCCTTCACCTTTCCTTGATTCTCAAATTGATCCTTCATCCAAATTCCCAACTAAAGGCCTTTTCAAGGATAAAAGTATCTCTTTCTAGGAAGCTGATCACTCCATTTTCCCAAATGACCCCCTTGGCAGTGTGATGGACACTTCATCTTCTCTGAATAAGGATTCTGATCAACATTCTGATTTCTCCCATTTTGATGGTCAAAAAGACATTCAAGTAAAGCAAGTATCCAAATTATCTATTGTGAAAACTCATTTGTGTTCTAAATCAAAGATAGTTATGCCTAAAATGATAGGTAGGAAATGTAAGGTTACTAAGGCTCTGAAGGAAATTGAGGCTGGTCTTTAGTCAACTTTGGATGGAAGATTTTCCACCTCAAGAAGAAGTTTGAGAAGGAGAACTAAGGTTTCTCCTTGTCTGCAATGAAGATTCTCCCTTAGATGTCAAAGGCATTAATGCCTCTAACAAGAGACATAGAATCAAGAAGAGTCTTGATTCTTCTCACTGTGATGTTATCCTTCTGCAAGAAACTAAACTTTTTGTTGATAATTTTAATGCTTCTATGGGCAAATGGTCTACATGGAAAAGTAATTTTGTTCCAACAATTGGAGCATCTAGAGGTTTGGCCATTCTTTGGGATGCTAAGAAGATATCAATTTTTCCGCTTCAAGGTTGGTCCACCTGGAAATTAGTTAGTGTTAAGTACTTTAATATCTCCTTCTTTATAATTAACATTTATGGTCCCACTTCATTGGCTGCCAAGTTGCACCTTTGGCAGTCTCTAACTGACACTATCCACTAGTTCCCCAATTGCAAATTTCTTTTAGCAGGATACTTTAATGCTACTTTGTGTCCAAATGATAGAAAAAGGGGGAATCACTCCACTAGTTTGTACAGTCCTATATTTCAACAATTATATTCAAGATAACGACCTTTTTGATATTACACCCAGGAATAGTTCTTATACATGGACCAATCGTAGATCTGGTTTTTTGTAAATTACAATTAGATTGGATAGATTTCTCACATCATAGCTTTGGAAGTTGGAGATTTTTTCTTTATCCCTTGATATTTTACCATTCTCTGATTCAAATCACTTCCCCATTCACCTTTTGGTTGAACTCTCTATTGTGAATGTCCCAACTTTTGTTAAATCCTCTTTTAAATTTGAATCTATTTGGTTTAGACACCCCTTATTTGACTCTTTTCTTAAGAAATGGTGGTTATCTTCCCCTTAAGTGGAGGGTCCTATGATGTTCCAATTAAAGCCTGGAATGTTAACATATTTAAAAACATCTTTGATAAAAAATCTAAATTGGAAAAATATTTGGCTGAAATTAATCAGCATATTATAGATAATGGGTTAGATCCTCAAACTTTTGAATAATAGAAACTCCTTCAGGATGAGTGGGCTGAGTTGTGTGATAGGGAAGAAGAGTACTAGAGGCAAAAGTCCTGTGAACTTTGGTTAAAGTTAGGAGATCAGAATACTAAGTTCTTTCATGCTTTAGCCAAGCATAAGAAGGCAACTAAGTCAATATTTTCTATTAAAGATGATTCTGGTAATGTTTTTTCTAATATTGAGGATATCCACCAAGAAGGAGTTAGGTTTGTTTCAAACCTTCTCCCCCACCATCATCTTCCCAACTTGATGATAGTAGGTTAAATGAGCTTCTTAACACAATCCCTCATTTCGTTACAACTCAGGATAACCTTCTAATAATCACCCTGTTTACTCTATCAAAAGTCAGATCAGTTATTTTTTCATTATCTCCTGACAAAGCCCCTGGTCAAGATGGTTTTATGGGCCTCTTTTTTCAAAAATCTTGGGATGTCATCTATTTTGATCTTCTAGCTGTGTTGGAAGAATCTAGAAAGAACTCAACTATGTTAAAATGTTTTAATACTATGAATCTTGTCATCATCCCCAAGAATAATGACCCTCAGACTTTTGTTGATTCTTGCCCAATTTCTCTCTACAATACCATTTATAAAATCATCACTAAGGCTATTTATTTACATTTGCAACACATTATCACTAGGATTGTGTCACTATAACAAGGTGGATTTTTTCCTAGTAGGGAGACTACAAATGGGGCTATTCTTGGGCATGAAACTTTACACTCCATTAATAATCACTCCATTCCATCATTTTTCATTAAATTGGACATGATGAAAGCCTATGATAGGATTAATTGGGAATTTCTTTTTCAAGTTCTCCTTAAATTTGGTTTTTCAAAGAAATGGTGCAAATGGGTTAAGGCTTGTATTTCTAGAGCTTTTTTTTCAATTTTAATTAATGGTTCAGCGATGGGTTTTTTTCCATCATCTTGAGGTGTCAGGCAAGGTGATCCCTTGTCCCCTTTTGTTTTCATCATTATGGAAGAAGCTTTGAGTCATTCCATTAGTGCCTCTCATACCTTTGGGTTATGGCTTGGTGTACCCATTATTGCCACTTCCATTTCAGTCACACATTTGTTGTTTGTTGATGACACACTTCTATTTGGAAAAGCTTCTGTACAGGAAGCTAAATAGGTGAAAAAGGTGTTGGACCTTTATACTTCTATTTTTGGTCAAAAAATCAATATCCAAAAATCTAAGGTGTATATCTTCAATATGGATCCAAAAATTCTTGATAAAATTGTTAATGTGTTAGAATTTCCTCTAGACGACCTCTCATCCACTTATTTAGGAATTCCATTTTTTATAGGATCAAATAAGTCAAATTATTGGCATTCGGTAGTAAGTTGTATCCAATATAGAGTTCTAGATTGGAAAGCTAGATGGCTCTCACTCTCTGGTAGAATTTTATTAATCAAAACTAGTTTTTCAATAATTCCTAATTATTACTTTCCAGTCCTCCAATCCCCTAAATCAGTTCTCAACTAGATTGAATAGCTAATTCGGTAATTTTAGATAACCAACATGATTGGAGAGAATAAAATTCCCCTTGTATCATTATCAGATATGTCTTCTTCCTTATCCACAGGTGGTGTGGGGTTACATAACTTGTCTTCTCAAAATCTGGCCTTAGGTGGTAAACTGATTTGGAAACTGTATACCCAGCCCAACATCAAGTGGTGTAAACTGATGCAAGAAAAACATCTAGATAATCTAGATCCTTCCAAAATTATATCTATACATGATCATGCGAAAGGATCGGCTATTTGGGACTTCATGATTAAATCCAGGCATATAATCACTTCTTTTTTATCTTGGGAAGTCCATAACGGGGAGCTAGTTAATTTTTGGCTTGATTCATGGAATGCTTTGCCTCCCTTGAATACCACTCAACCTTTCCTAGATATATGGGAAGTGGCTTCCTTACATTGGGGTCACAAGTTAATTGATTATGTGTCTATAATATATATTCATTTGGGGTTAGTTGTATGGAAGGATTTTACCTCTCTTCCTATTAATCGTCAAGTTGCCAAATCTACTAATCAGTTTCTTTCTGATCAACTTATTGTCCTTTCTAGAGCCCTTGATTGCCTCTTTTGGGATCCATCTCCTGATGGTAACTTCTCAGTTAAGCTAGGTTATGAGGTGGCCTAGTCCTATCAAAATAATAAGGAGAAACATAGAACTTATCTTTTTTGTTGTCACAACTCAATACTTCCTAAAGAAGGTTTCTTTTCCTAGCTCGTTCTCAAGAACTATGTCCTTACTGGTGAAAGGCTATCTAGACTCAATATTGCCAATGTTTTTCAATGTGCCCTATGTGGTGAGGCTTAGGAGTAACTGATCATCTCTTCCTAAATTGTCCCTTTGCTTAAAATTGTTGGTTGTTTGTTATGAACAAGTTGGACCCCTCCATGCCTCTCCCCCACATAGTTTGTGACTTGTTTCAATCCTGGCAAACATTATTTTCCATGTCTATATTTTCTTGCATTTGGATCTATGCTCCCTCTTTGCTCTTGTGGTCCATTTGGTGGGAGAGGAATAAATGAATATTTTGAAACTATGTCTCATCCTTGGATGCTATTTTAAATAGGCTTCATCAATCTATTGTTGAGGTCTCTAATGCTTATAATTCTAAGTTTAAGGGTAATTGAGGCTTCTCCTCTTGGGATGGGGCTATTATAAAGAAATGGAAGGGATTGGTCTTCTCTTCTCTTCCTTTCCCCCTTTGTCCTAAAGACAGGCTAAAAACCAAAGCCTCAATTAAATGGTTCCCCCCTCAACATGTTTGTATCAAATTGAACTTTGATGGCTCTTCAAAAGGGAATCCAGGGAAGTTTGGAATTGGTTTCATTCTTTTGGACTGTCATGGATCTCCCCTCCTTTTTGAGGCTAATCCTATTCCATCATGGACTAATAATCTAGAGGAATCTTATGTGCTATTGCATGGTATTACTATTGCAAGGAAATTGAATATTAGGTCTCTTCATGTTGAAGGTGATTCCTCGGTAATCATAAATGCTTGTGTGAAAAGGCTCTCTTTTGCAAGACATATCCATTATATTTTATCCCAAATTTGGTCTCTCCTTGACTTGCTATCAGAATGCTATGTAACCGATGTTTTAAGAGAGGGTAATAAATTAGCAGATATGCTTTCTAATCAAGGTGATGATGGTCTTCACTTCTCTTATCCCTCTAATTCAGTTTCTTCGACCTCATTCCCTCATATTTTTAATTTGATTTCTCTTGAGGTAGTCTAATTTTCCCACATTCTTTCTTCTCCTGTTTTATCAGCTGATGTGAGTTCCCTCTCGAACATCCTCTTTTGCTTTTAAAGATTCTTGTTAGTATTTTCTCTAACTTCTTTCTTTAGACTGAGCATACTTCACTAGTGAAGGAATCCCCCACTCACATGTGTCTTTTAGATCGGGTTTAATTACTTTCTCCTCTTTCTTGATTTTAGTTCATAATAATCCTTGTGCTAATCATTAATGAGCAAGGTGCCTTTTCAGATGCGTCACTTAATGAGTATTATTTGATCTAACTTGCACATATCACATATCAAATCTTTTGTAGCTCATCAATTCCGTGTATGCTCTAGTCTTTGTATTAATTATTAGTGTGCAGGATATCTCTTCACATGCATCACCAAATGAGTTTTTGGATTATAACTCGTGTGTATGACAAATTATATCTTTTTTAGCTTATTAATTCCATGTACAAGTTGAGCTAAAAGGTTGCTGCATTCATTTCATTAAAATATCATTTTCTTTTATGATGACTAATTATTCTATAAATGCTTTGTTCGGCCCCTACCTGTTCTCTACCTTTTAGTTTTCTAATCATGGCTGCTAATAGATGTTTGGATAATTCACTCCATTCAACCTGCGAGTTCATTTTGCACCCCCTGAGTTTTAAATTCCCTTTGAAGGTACCATATATGATGATTCTTTGGCTTCCATCTTTATTATTCACTGTCCAAAATGTTGCAGGTGCATTCAGAGGTTAATTGGTGAGTCGGTCTTGTCCCCATGGTTTAAAAGGATCATCTTCCTTTCTCAATTACTCTCCATTTTCTGTTCCAACCTACTTGATATCTCCCAATCATGGACTTTGTTGCTTAAAATTTTGAATGCAGTCATTCTACCTCTTTTTCTTCAAAATAATAGCTTACTTTCAGTAGTGTAAGGATATAACTTTTGGCATGGTGATGCTCATATTGGTGGAATTTTTCCACAATAATTACTCTTGAATTCTGATAAGTTTATCATGTTGTTAGCTATGATGAAAGACTATATTGTATCCTCTGCTATCTTGCCTCTTGATCATTTCCTTAATAGGATTCCTCTCAAGGCGGGTTATAGAGGTAAGGCCTTTCCTAAAACATATGTCGTATTGGGCTTGATGTCTCATGTTCATTCTTTTCTTTCATCAGTAGGTTCATCTTCTATGGGAGATAACCTCTCTACACACAATGATGGCCATGTCTCTCTAGGTATCCATGTTCTGACTGTGGACCCATGTGGTGGTGAATCTCTTTCTTCTACCAATTGCTCGCTAAATGCCTCAGGATCGGATGCTCTCTTGCATCGTGAAGCCAACAGATTGTGGAGCTCCTTGTTCTTTTGTCCCCTTTCACAGTTTGGTAGTGGAGGTGCTTCATGAGTTCTACTTTGCTTTTGTTATGGTGTTTTGAACTAATACTCTCCTATAGACGCTTCATATTATGTACAGGTTATCTACGTCCCATACACTTTGGATTATTCTTGGTTCTGCATGCTCTCGATATCATATATAGCTCAGTTTAGATTTTCTCTTTTTGTTGATGCTGGACATTATGTGCCATCTACTTCTCTCTAGTTGTCGACATACTGTGTTCAAATTTTAATTCAATAATTTTCGATGGGCTTCCTTCTTTCATCTCGGTTGATATATGATGGTGGTGTTTTCTTGACATATGCTACTCTGTGTTCAATGGTTTATTCCTTGTATCAAGGTTGAGTCATAATGTAATTAGGCCTCAATCGGGCTGAGGGTTTTGGGTAGTGTAGGCTTTTTGGCATATATTGTCATGTAATATTTGTTGCTGGATATCTTCACTATATTTTGTTGGGGATTTTGATATAAAATTGTAATCGGGCTTATTAATGCCCTTGGGGTTGGGTTCCATTTTGTATTGGCATGCTCCTATGCAAGCTGTAATCAGGTCTTTTTATGGCCTTAGGGGCTTTGGGGAGTCTAGATTCTTTTCTAATGATCTAGATTCCATATTTGTATTATGATGGGTCATGAACGGAGTTTTCTTTCATTATTCTTTCTCTGGGAGCCCTTTTGAACTAGTTGATTAATATTAATATAAATATAATGTTTTGCTAAAAAAAATAAAAAATATTGGGTTAAAAATATCTTTGGCCCAATCTGAAACCATATAAGCATCTCAAAATGAAAATATTTCCATGGAATTTGTTTATTCATAGTTGGGTATTTGTTTGATTGGTGTGGATGTAAGGGAGGAACCTCAAAAGACATCCATGTAGCTAGCTTGAGAAGCTTCAACTATTTGTTGAGAAGTGAACTCTGCTACGACCATGACTAAGAAGACTTTGTTCTTGAGATATTTTTTGGCTTTTTATCTTGTTCTGAAAGCGTCTCTAATTAGCAAATGAATTAACCATGAAATAAGGATGGAAGGGGTTGGCAGGTTATAAATAAGGCTTCCATGCATACAAACATGCAAATTAAGTGCTCATTGCTTTTTGTTACACAATGCCATTGGGGAGAGAAAATAAATTAAATTATCAGAAGTTGATGCTACATTCAGTGATATATTTTGTGTTATAAATAATTTATTTACATAATGATTAGGAACACTCTCATATAATTGTAGATATTATGAATAATCAATTTGGTTTGATGAGTCTAAAATGCAAATAACCTATCCAACCCTCATGGTGCAAAGATATAAAATCTATTCATTTAACTATACTAGATTATTTGAATATGTCTTCTCAATAGTAATTTTTATCCTTGTTTACTCATTAAATTCTCCGAACCATATTTAAAAGACATAATTACTTGTAAAAGAAAACTTTGAAGATAATTTGAAGGACTACAAATTTTGTCTATGTAAGAATTTAGAAAGATTACTTGCTTGTGAATGCTAGCTCTTATGGATGCTATGTTAGAATCCTCTTACTTCACATTGATATAATATTTCAAATCTTAAGATTCCCCTTATGTTCGATGTGGTAACATGAGAGCCACTATTGTTACCCACACTATATGAACTTTCAGATCTTATTATTCCCAGATGTTATCTAATAAAAACTCAAGGTATTGTAACAAAGTTCCCTTTCAGATATTAGAGGTTATTCATGTGGCCTAGCTAGGTAAACAGTGACTTTTTAATTTTAATTTCTTTCTAATTAGCTTTAAGCTGATATTTTGTGTGTATATGTGGTTACTTTGTTTTGTTCCAACGTACAGTTTGAAACGACAATCGCAATAAGGAGAGCATTCGAGGAACCCATGGCTATACGGTCATCTTACATCTATAAACTTAAAAATATATAGTCAATAAAGCTCGTCCAAGAACTGTTCATCGACAGTTCATCAAGCCTGAAATAGAAATAGTTATGATCAGAAAAGGAATGGTTATGAACCAAAAAAAGCAAGTCTTTTAACAGATTGTACGTCTATACCACTAATGAATTCAGTGCAGGAACTTCCCTTGATTATGCAGAATACAAGAATTGTGTGGTGGTGAATGATCATCGGTACAAGAGGAATAGTTATCTTCATAAATGTTTTAACAGGCACACAGGAGCTATGTGTCAGTTTGTCTCTTTTTCTTCTACCGGCAAAGATGGTATACAAAGTCAATTATCTGCTGTAAATGTCCGTCGAACAGTTCATTGTAATTCGTGTCCATATTTGGCTTTTACCTTGTTCAGGAAATCATTACTGGTCGTAATTTGTGTCCATATAGGCTCAATGAGTTTGTACAAACCACTGCACCTGTGCTTGCATAGGAATGCAAATAAAAAGAGTTTTACAATTCATGTTTTTATTCCTCTTTTGGAAGAGTAAGTAATTAGGTTTTCCAATGGAATCCTCTAAATAATAAGTTAAAGGTTTTAAGCTAGTGACTTCTGAAACTGTGAGAACACAATTATTTGTCAACTATTGTTATTATTCATATTGCTTACTAAGTTACATAACTTTGAGAATAATTTTACACATTCCTTATGCGTCATGAAAGAGAGAACGATTCTGTTTTCTAGAGATCTAAAAGTATTTTAACAATAATTTTTATAGTTAGATTTCTTATATATATTACTATCTAATCAATATTATGTCTATTCAAATATTTATTCGTTAAAAGGAAATAATGTTATATATTAAGTTAAATGTGGAACAAAATGAGTATTGAAGCTTTATCTTGTTGTAAAAAAGAAATAAAATATGTTTCAAAGTTTTTCAACGTTGTTAATATGTCAAATTGTAGAAGATGTAAGATACCTTTTTTGTCTATTAGATTGAAATTTAATTTGCAATTATTAAAAAAATGAATTCTTCTTCAACAATTTCATATTTTTTTTAATTTGATAACAAATATTGTGAACCTTTAGCGTCAAAAGAATTAGAACGAGGATATGGCCGAGGAAACCCATAGGATGGTTGTTTCTGCAACCCCTTGAAAAAACCCTAGACAACTTAGCCAAGATGATTTGCTAAGGCATCTAGAACAAAACAAAGTAATAATTTCAAATTAGTTTCAAGATCAAGGCTTTCAACAAGAAAATGGCATCACATATCCCATACTTCAACATTGGAAGCAATGATAATGAATATTGGCATAGTTACCAATCAAATAAATTAAAGAATAAAACTTGTAGAGATTCATATCATCGATATCATGCAATGAGATTTCATATGATGTTGTGAAAAGTAAAGAGGTACCAAAAGCATTAGTATATACTCTTTTTTCTAGCACTAGAACCAATGAGCTTATTTTTGCAAACTCAAAGAGGTTTCCAATACATTGGTGTAATCATGATGCTATAAGAAATTATTTTTTGAACAGGTCATGGATGGTCTTGGACCAAACCCATTGTCCTTCTTATCCTTAGTCTAAATTACCATTAAAAAATGAATCATTTGGGTTAGCCCACAAAATTGGATCCCATTGTTTCCAACGAAGGAAAACTGATGTCTAAAAAAAAATTTATTTTGATCCCATTCAAATGAATAGGTGTGTTCACATGAAGACATTGTGGGCATTTGTTCAAACACCCTACATAGGGGGGATTCATTTGAACACCCCCCCTGCCCTCTCCCCCTTTGTATGAATCCCCTTATGCAGGGGCTTTGTATAAGGGGGGCTTCAAATGAACCCCCTTTGGGCTAGATTTTTTAATAAAATCTAGAAATGAGAAGTCATTTTCACCTTGGAAAAAGTGCTAAAGATGGTTCAAACAAACCCCTAAGGGGGTTCGAATGAACCACTCTTTACAAGAAAATGTCATTGCCAAATTGGTTGTTTTTTATCAAGGGGTGTTTGTTTGAACCCCTCTTCACCCGAAGTTGTTTGACCCCCTTCGAATGAAGGCTTATTTGTTTCTAAGGGGTCAAAAATGAACTTTTTGGATAAGGGAAGGAAACTTATGAAAAAAATTTCCCTTTCAAGATCTCAATCAATGGCCAAACAAGACAATCTCTTGAAACAAAAAATTCTAGATTCTGCTACTCTGAAGAAGCTTTCCAATCACTATAATTTTAATATATATTGTCTTCATTTTGAGTTTCTATTTTTAGTTTAATTAAACATAGGTTGTCTGACCATTTCACAACCTCTCTCTTTGATGCTTTAGAAAAATTAGTAAATAAGGGGAAAAATTATGTAAAATATGTATCTCATAGGTGTTTGTGTTACCTTTATATAAATAAAAGAAAAAATCCATTTTGGTGTATAGAAATCAAGGTACATTGGACCAAAGAAACCTATGTCTAACTTATAGTTAATGCCACTTCATAACTCAATAAACTTGAAAATTTGAACCAAATTAAATGAAACCAATTACATCCTATAGGTATTGATTTTACAAATCTAACATTAAAAGAATCACTTCTTTATCATTTAAAAAAAAAACTTATGTCAAAACAAGTGATCACTCTTTAAAAATGTTGATTTTTCATATAAACCACTTTTCAAATGAGATGGAAAAATGAACACAAATCAATTCTATTTTTTTAAGAAAATATAGTTAGAAACTATAAATAACTATAAAAATCACTAGTTTACATAATCTTTGAATTATTAATGGTTTTTATGTAATATGCGTTCAAAAGTGATGTTTTTTTTTTTTTCATAATATTCATTTCAGTATGAAATTTGGCCAAAAAGTTGGAACCACTTTTGTCATCTGACCCATTTCCTCACAGTTCATTTTTCTTAAGTCTACTTGTCAATTGATCGATATATTATCATCATCAATTCTCATCTTGGATAGTGAGGAAGGTGTTATCTTTTCTTTTTCTTTGTATGTAGTTACCTCCTCTTTTTTACTTGCATAGCATCATTTGTATGCTCCTTTTATTTCACTTGATCTTTCAGCTAATCATATATATAGGAACTTTAATTTGTTCACCATTTATCATAGCCCGATCTTTACCCATGTTTATTGATTCTTCTTATTTTAGCTCATTATGTTTATCTTGATTCTCATGTGGTTCCTATTGATCTTTTGTATCCATAGGAACATGTATATCCATAGCTAGGATATCTTTTATGTTATCCACTTCATCAATGATTTCATCAAGTGTGATCTTCCCACCATCAATAGTGAATCCCTCATTATTTGAGTAACCAATGGGTCACTGTCTCCTTTTTCCTTTTCTTCTTCATCTTCCTCATCCATTGTATCTTCGATAATTCCTAAGTGTCTCATCAGGATCTCTTTATTTTTATCCTGAAGTCCAAGAGAATCACCACATAAGAGTCTTGTTAGTTACTTATTTGTTTTGAAGATTGATCTTGTCTCTACAAGTATCTTCTTCATTTATTCTTCTTACATTTCTGGTTGTAGTTGCAATAGAACATAGTGATTTAATTTCTTATCCTGGTTAATGACAACATGCCACCTAGCATCAAGTTTATTATATAAGGAAGTAGATATTTTTCCTTGTAACACCATCAAATTTTTACTAAAATTATTCATTTTTTACACTACAACATCTTCAATTTGTTCGTGTTCCTCATTACAAAATTTATCATAATACTTGTTAACTCCAACACATATACCCCACTTTCTCACTTGATTGAGAATCTTCTCAATAGAAACTAACAATTTAAAGTCTATTTGAGGCTTAATTGACTCAGTGGTGGGGGAACCTACCTCCTTATATTTATTTCCTTTATCTTTAATCTCATTCTTCTCTTTTTCTAATTTAGTCCCTTCACTTTCTCTTTCTGCAACTTTATCAATTATTTTTTTCTTTTCCTTTCTTTCTTTTTCTCATTGCCTTCTTTGTGCTATATGTATCCTTAGATGGTAAAGTTTGAAACTTAACATTATTTTTATATTCTTTGGAAGGCGGAGAGGATTTATCATTTTTAAATGCAGTATCAGTTCTTGTTTGTCAACTATCTCAGGCACCACTAGTTGCACTAATAATTTCAACATATTCATCTTCTATTGTACTTGATATGCTAGTTTTCTCAGTAGCATGTTTGGCACTAGCATTCTCAATTTGTTCTTTGGTAAAGTCATTCAGAATCATAAACTATTAAAAGTTCTTTCTCATTTTCTTCTCAATAATTGGTTTCATCAAGTCATTGTGCACTTGTAGTGACTTATCTTAAAATTTACCAAACCTTGGAGACTTGGGATCTACTAGTTGAGCTAACAAGTTCTTAGCATACATGGTCTGAATATCTCCATCTATCTCATATCCCATAGGCATCACCCATGAGGTCCTTGGCTGAAGTACTTCCATTAGACAAGTGTCAGTATCAACCACAAAGAAAATAGTATTGTTGTATCATTTAACAATCTGAGAAGGTATTCTTTCTTTTTCATGCATCTTGTTCAGAAATTCCTTGAAATATCCCCAAAAATTTCTAGTGAAATCATGTCCTAGGATTCTGATGTTATTATTTATCTGAATAAAGGATGGAGCACCTATAGTCCATGCAATATCACCAATATTGGTGAACATGTTTTGGAAATTAAAATTAAACACATAATGATGCAGGCGCATCCTAGGATTCTTGGCAATCCTGTGTCAACCAAAAATATGTTTGTCTTTGAAGGTAGATTGTTAGTTTGATCTTGGTTTGGTGGAGTTCTTGCTCGGTTTGGGAGACTGGTTGCTTAGTTTCTATGGTTACCGGGGTGCTCAGTCTCTAAAGAATGCTCGGTGACTAAAGGCATCAGTTCTCTAGTGCTCAGCAATAACTATGTTCCTCAGTCATGCTTGGCGTGGTCGATCGATTGGTGCTTGGTTATCTCCTTTTTTGCTTGGTGTTCTTGCTTACTGATTGGATTGTTTTGTTGGATCAGCTTGGCCGACTGCTTCCATTGATTTGGGTCGCACTCCTCAAATTATGGATTGACCATTGGATCTGTGGGGACCTAGATTTGGTGTGTTCCATTTTTCTATGTGGATCTGATGACCGTTGGGGCCATCTTTGAGAGTTTATTTATTTTGTAAGGCTATGTGAGAGCCGACATGTGTTTTAGCATTTAATATTTGTTTGTAAGGGTTAATTGTTTCATCAGTTGACTTGTGGCTGGAATCAATATTTATAGGTTGCTTGGGTAGATGTTTAGGAGGAGAGTGTTGGAAGAAAGGTTAGTGGCCTATGAGCTTAGGAGCAGGAATATTGGTTGGAAGTTTGAGTACAAGTTTAGATCATTCCTGGGTGCCTACCAGTGTGCTATGTGTTGTAGACTTGGGCTAGCTAAATGCTCATGTTGTGGAAAAGATTTGGATCCTGTGAGATCTTGTAGTCTATTATTTTCTTTGTATCTGGCCATAACCAGGAAGGCCTTATAGCCCGACACATTGCATGTAATTAGTGACTCGATGAATAAAGACTTCTACTTTGTTTCAGATCTGTTATTGTTATTGTATATTTTCGCTGCATATTGGTTTGGCTGCAAGGTCAGCCAATCTGCAATTGGATCCAACAGCCTTGACTACATCAGGTGGTATTAGAGCAAAGTCTATTCCTATTTGAGCAAAGTTTGTTCCTATTGGAGTGGAGTGGATCTTGTGTGTTCATGTCTAGATCTTGATTTGAAGATGCCTCTGAGGAGAAATTGTGAGATCTCTGAGAAAGAAGAAACTACTGGTGAATTTAGTCTTGATGATTTTAGGGCTTTGCAAAAACAAGTGGAAGATCTGCAAGAAGAATTGAGAAAGAAGAAGCCTATCTTGAAAGAGGATAGTGATGATGAATTTGAGGAAGATCATTTTGAAGAAGTTGTCAAAGAAGCTAGAGATACTGAGGAGAATCAAAAGGGGAATCAAATTCTGAGAGCTATGTCTAAGATTGGGAAAAGACCTAAGATTGAAGTTTCTGCATTTGCTAGAAGCCTTAGGCTAGAAGAATTGATTGATTGGATCAATGAGATTGATGAGTACTTTGAGTATGAAGAAATAGAAGATCCTGATAGGGTTAGATTTGCAAAGACTAAGTTAAAGGGTCATGTAAATATCTGGTGGAGAGAAGTTCACTTGGAAAGAGATAGAAGAGGAAAGGAAAAGATCACTAAGTGGAACCAAAAGGTGGAAAAGTTGAAGAAGCAATTCATTCCAGTGGATTATGAATTGGATATGTTTAAGAAGATGCAAGCTTTGAAGAAGACTAACAAATTGGTACAAAAGTATACCGAGGAGTTTTACAGAATCCTGATTAGGATTGGTCATTCTAAAGGTGATAAAGAAAAGGTTGCTAGGTATGTCTATGGTTTGAGACCTAGTATTCAGGAAGAGTTACTTATTGTGTAGATGACAACAATCGGTGATGCTTATCAGATGGCATTGAAGATTGAAGAGAAGCTGAATAAGAAGTATGAAGGAAAATAGAACAATAGGACCCGAGGTGGTAAAACTGGTGAAGCAGTTGCTGAGAGTAATATGACAGAGAATCATAAGACTGATGTGGGATCTAGTAGTGGTCAAGTTACTAAGAATGTTGGACAGAGAGGAAGGTGGAAGAATGAGTTCATCGGTACTTGTTATAACTATGGTGAAGCTAGTGATAGAAGTTGGTAGTGATCTAAGAAAAGGGTTGCACTAACTACTGAAGAAGATATTGTGAATGTTGCAGAAAAAGGTGAGACACTCATCACTAGGATATTAGCTACATGTGTTCATGAAATGGTGCAAAGAAGGAATTTGTTTACAACCAGATGTAAGTGCAAGGATAAGGTATGTAATGTCATAGTTGATGGTGGCAGTTCTGAGAACTTTGTTTCAAATGAAATGGTTAGTAAGTTGAATTTGGAAAGAAGGAAACATCCTAATCCTTATCAGATTAGTTGGATACAAGATGTGTCTAAGGTTAGAGTTGAAGAACAATGCTTGGTTAAGTTTTAGATTGGATCTTACCATTATGAGATATTGTGTGATGTATTGCCTATGGATGCTTGTCATCTGTTTCTCGGTAGACCTCGGTAGTTTGACAGGAATGTTTTGTTTAATGGTCATGCTAATACCTATGTGGTTAGGCATGAAGGAGCTCGGCATAAGATGATACCTTTACAGGAGACCATGGTATGTGGAGTTATCAGGTGTTGTCTTTATGACAAACCTTAGGAGCACAAGGTTGATGAACCTATTCCTACTAAGTATAGTTTGAAGGAGAAAGAGAATGATATCTCTGAAGAGTTTGTTGAGATAAATAGATAGATGGTCTTGCTGGTAGAGATGGTACAACAGATGGTGACATTTGTGAAATAGAGAGATGTAGATGATACTGAGTTGGTTGAGGAGTCTAGAATGGATGAACCTTTCTGAGGCATTGATATGACTGGTAGTGGTCAGAGTCGGTTTCTATCAATTGCCGACCGGGGGGGTAAACAAACTAGAAAGCAAAAGGACTTTCTGCATGAGATAGTGAATTAGGTGAAGACTACTTGGGATGAAGGACAAGAGGAGATATGGGTGAAGAATAGATTTGGCATACCTGTTCTAATTCCCTTGAGACGTTCCTAATTTCCTTATGAGAAAATATTTCTTACCTAGGGTGTTTGATGCAGGAGCATCCTAGGATTCTTGGCAATCCTGTGTCAACCAAAAATATGTTTGTCTTTGAATTTAGATTTTTAGTTTGATCTTGGTTTGGTGGAGTTCTTGCTTGGTTTGGGAGACTCGTTGCTCGGTTTCTATGGCTACCAAGGTTCTCGGTCTCTAAAGAACACTCAGTGACTGAAGGCATCAATTCTTTGGTGCTCAGCGATAATTATGTTCATCGGTCATGATTGGCATGGTCAGTTGACTAGTGCTTAGTTATCTTTTCTATTGCTCGGTGTTCTTTCTTACCGACTGGATTGTTTTGTTAGCTCGGCTTGGCCGACTGGTTTCATTGATTTGGGTCGCACTCCTCGAGCTATGGATTGACCATTGGATGTGTGGGGACCTAGATTTGGTGTGTTGCATTCTTCTATGCAGATTTGATGACTGTTGGGGCCATCTTTGAGAGTTTATTTATTTTGTAAGGCAATGTGAGAGCTGACGGGTGTTTTAGCATTTAATATTTGTTTGTAAGGGTTGATTGTTTCATTAGCTGACTTGTGGCTGGGAATCAGTATTTATAGGTTGCTTGGGTAGATTTTTAGGAGGAGCGTGTTGGAAGAAAGGTTAGTGGCCTGTGAGCTTGGGAGTAGGAAGATTTCTTGGAAGTTTGAGTACAAGTTTAGATCTTTCCTTTGTGCCTACCAGTGTGCTATGTGTTGCAGACCCTGGCTAGTTGAATGTTGATGTTGTGGAAAAGATTTGGATCCTGTGAAATCTTGTAGTTTGTTATTTGCTTTGTATTTGGCCATAACCAAGAAGGCCTTACAACCTGACACTTTGCATGTAATCGGTGACTTGATGAATAAAGACTTCTACTTTGTTTCAGATCTGTTATTGTTATTGTGTATTTCTGCTGCATATTGGTTTGGCTGCAAGGTTAGTTAGTCCTTAATTGGATCCACCAGCCTTGACTGCATCACATAATCACCTGTCCATATTTGAATTTCTATCTCTTATCCCTTTTTATCTTCTCAAGATTCAACATTAGTTTATATCTCATTACTTCAGCCTGATCATAGTCAACATTTTCCTAAATCATCTTATATGTTGTTTGAATATAACCATTGGGTATTCTATTCAATCAAATAGAATGGTAGACCTTGTAATCTATGACCATAAATGCATATTTCACCTCCTCATCTATAATTTCATTCATAGTCATTGCACAACCATTCCACTTAGATCTAGTCAAACTAATTACTTCTTCTTTGGGTATAGTGCATAGAATAGATACTTCATCAATTGAACATAGACAAGTTATATAATGAATTTCCTCTTTTGTAGTTTTATATGGTTCATCTAGCCACATGAACTGATCATGGATTCTTCTTAAAAAATATTTGATCTTATCCTCTTCAAATTCATTAGGATAGTTGACCATGTGATGAAAACCTTTATCTGATATGCATTTATGTTCATCTTAAATAATAAGTTATCATCACATAATTTATTATATTGTTCATAGATTACCCCTGATCCCAGATCTTGCAATTTTTAATGAATGTATGATCTAACATCCTCAATGTATAGAAAATCATAGGGGACACTAGTTAGGACACCCACTAGATCATTTTCAACTAATTTGAATGAATGTCTTTTAAATTCTGGTCTAGCTCTTTCAGTTATGTCTATCAAATTAGGAGTATCCATCTCAAATTTCCAACCACAAGTGAAGATATTAGATAAATACCTCAACCTATTCACAACTAGGGTTCTTTCTGAAAACATGACAACAACTAATTGATTTTCTCTCTTAGATCACCACAAACAATTTATTCTTATCGCTTGGATCTTTACAATATATTAATCAAATATTATTTCACTCCTCAATGGATTTCAAAATCTGCAAGGTGAAAATGAAATTCAAAGTATCATTTTTATCTACATTTGAACATGTAATAAATGCACTTATCGATAGAACATACGTCTTCACCGATTGACCCAGAATTTCATTATTTATGATCAAAATATTGTCTAATCTATCAAAACTACACAATATACTCCATAATACTTTATTGCATCTTAAGATTCTAATAGATCTTATCACATACCTATAGGGGGTCTAAACATGGATTCAACAATACTTTTTCCCCCTAAGCCACATGAAGGCTTAGTTTGATGAAGACTTCCCCACACCCAATGGAGATGTAGATACCTCTACCGACTTACTATTTTCCTTCTTCTTCCAAGTCTTTTATATCTCTTTCTTGGTCTCTTCTACATTCACAATCTGATTTCCTTTACGATTGCTTGACTGGTTTACCAATTGATTCATTAACCTGCAATCCCTTACTAGATGTCCAATCTTGTGACAATGAAAAAATGCCATACCAATTGACCTACATAGTCCATAATTACCTCTTGCATTCCTCATTCTCCAATTCACAATAATGTGTCTATAGTTACCATCTATTAAGCATGTGACATCTAATTACTTCTCCCTTTGGTAAGGTCTTTTCTGGATCACATGCAACCTTTGATTATTCACTCTTGGCCTACATTCATCATATTTTGTGACCATATTTGTTTCAATTGTAATAATGACCATAAGATAGTAGATCTACTATTATATCTATATCTACAATCATCGGAATTATTTCTATACCTATTGTAGTTATAGTGATATCCATCAAAGGTGTTAGTCATATTTGTAGATCTACTTCGATACACATTTATAGTATGACCCACTTTATGACAATTAAAACATACAAGCTTGTAAAATTTTTCACCAAAATTTATTTGAGTTACCATCAGTGGAGAGTTTACTTCTTTCTTGAACTCTTTTGTTCCAAAAGACTCACCAACTTCAAAAGTAGATTGATTGATAAATCCTAGGTCCATGGTCTCTTTTATTCTTCTTTGATTTATGAGTTGCTCATCAAGTTTTCCAGTGCTTTGAATCTCTTCAGAAAATAATTTGCAATCTTCAATTCTCCTTTTAATTTATCATTCACATATCTCATATTTGGATTCTCCCTTAGAGATTTTTCATTTTCCTCATTTGTACCATGTAGATGTTCATGAAATACACCAACCTCTTGTCTTGTCTTAAAAATTTCATGCTCTACAGCTTGCAGTGCTTCATCATTTTCTTTTAGGGAATCTTTTGCAATGTTCCTTGAATTCTCTTTAGATCTCCTTGCTTCTAATTCTTCACAAATTTTGATTGATTGGGCTTCAATCACTCTCGTAATATTTTTCTTGTCCTTGTGCAATTGTTCATTTTCCATAGTCATCCCTTCTTGGGCAACTTCAGATTCCTCAGATCCACTATGTTTAGAAAATTTTGCAATGTAGTCTTAAATCCTATTTAGTTATTTTTTAACCCTTTCAACTTCAACGAGTTTACTATTTTAGCTTAAACCCTCCATACTTTCCTTATAGATCCTAACCGAGTTGTTAGGCTTCTTAAGGAAACAAATTCTTTGATACCAATTGTTTGTATTATAGGGCACTGAAGGGGGGGTTAATTAGTGCATTCAAAAATCTGTAATTTTTATCTATAATCTTACATAATACCCAACATGCAATATATAATATAACATAGAAGTATAACACGTAAACCATTCACACACAATGAACACAAGACATAGTATTTTGCCCATGGAAATCCTTGTAAGAGGGAGAAGACCATATATTTTGATGATGCCCAAAAATTTCACTAGTAAACCATTTCAAATCTTCCCTATTAGGAGAAATTAAAAAAACCTTTCTAAGGTTATACCTGGTTAAAAGTACTTAGCCTTGTTAGAAGCTACAAAAATCTTATTAAAGACTACCCTGTCAAGGGATTTAAAAATCCTTCTAAAAGTTCAAATTTTTTACAGATTTATTGTTCTGAACCTATTAAATATCCTTCTCAATCTATTATAAGTGATCTCATTAAAGGATTTTATTTGTAAACTTGTTACATATTTCCTTGAGATACACTCAAGAATCAAGTAATCTATTAATGACTCTTCTTGTTTGAAAGATCTCATTCAGTTCTGATCATGACACAACCTAAAGATCAAAAAATTAATCCTTCATCTTCCCACAATCAAAACCTCCTATCGCATCATTGTATCATTAACCTAAAACTCAATTTCACCTTTCTTATACAAAACGTTTCCAAGTTACTCTTGTGTTAAAAAATGTTTTACCCACTGATATAAAATATAAAACTGATTGTCCTTATAAAATATAAAATCGATTGTGCCAAAATGAATTGCTCAACCCAGAAGAGTCAACACAAAATTAATTAATTCATAAATTAAAAAATTTATTAACTAAAAAATGACCAATTCACTGATCTAATCAAACTCACTTTATTTGTCTTCTCTTCTTACTTCTAGTGCCAATTCAATCCTTAATAACTTACTAAATTATTCAAGTTCTAACTAATGTCATCATAGATGTATTCAAATATTCCTCTATATCTAATACTTTTAGGATCACACAACTTAACTCAATCTCCAACACCAAATCTCGTCTCCTATACCTTCCATACTATCTTCTTACCGATTTACTAAATGCTTAGTTGATTTTCTAATTTGATCCTTCAACAAGATTAATAAAAATGATCTCTTGTCATCAATAGACCATGTTTATAGCATTGAAAATGCCACAATACAATCATGTGACAAAAACAAATATCACCTACATCAAATGCCAACATTCACATCTTTCAATAATTATAGGTTATAAGTAATTTTGGTGGAACTAGTTAAAAGGTCTTTAAAGTTATAGTATGTGGATAAAAAATTCAATGCCCCTCTTAGATTTCTTGCACATTTAACAATTGGTATCAGAGTTATTATTTCTTCAAGAAGAGCTTAACCATTTAAGGAGATCTTAATGGCATACAATCTAACATTACCTATATTTTATGGATCCAACTATTCTGAATAGTAAGTGCACATATCAGGATACTTGGTCTCTCTCAATTATCAAACCTAGAAGGCTATTGAGAATAATTAAGTAAAATAAGAAAATGGACTAAATAATTTAGGTGAAATTGAACTTATGAAGATAATAAAATGGAAAGGTATGTAGTTTTTAATGCCTTGTCAAAAGTTGAATTAACTAAAGATATATATTTTGAAATTGATCATGATGGTTGAAAAAAGTTAACAAGTTTTTATGAAGGAAATGAGCTAGTCAAACAAGATAACCAAAAAAATGTTAGAGCCATATATGAAATCCTACAGATCAAAGAAGAGGAAAATATAACTACCTACTTATAGAATATTAACGATCCAAAATTAATTTCCCCAAGAATATGAATTTAATGGTAAAAATGGTCTTCCAATTATAGTATTCAAAACTCCAATGTTAACACAACTTTCTTCCTTCACTAGGCTCCTTCCAAACATCCGTACATGGTTCCCAACTACACCTAATTTTTTGGTCATCTTCTAGGATATCCTTACTTCAAATTCAACATGTTACATTAAAAAATTTTCACCTACCAAATTGGTTTGTCAATAAATGTTACCCATCTCAAACTAGGCCTATTTCTAATAATCTTGTTCGGTGGGTAATCCTAGTTTTTCTCTAAACTACTCCAAAAAAATCCCCAAAAAATTAAATATTCTAACACATTTTTTTATAGGTTACATAACATATTCAAAATGTAAGTACTTCTCCTTTAGACCATTTTTACACACAATACCCTGTTACTCATACAAATAGGCCTAATTAGGCCACTTTTTCTAAAGAAATACATTTTTTTCTTAGATCTAAGACCCCAACATTATGGAAGTATTTCATTATGATCCCAAAAACCCTATTTTCGTACCCATTTGATAAGATATTCCCATTTAACTTGTCAGTTATCAAACCCTCAGTCTTATGCCCTTAAGACTAGGGTTTCCTCAAAATACCTTCTTCAATAACTTTCAAGCCTCAAACAAAGTTGGCTCACCATGCATTAAACTTACCAAAGTAGATTCCATGAGAAAAAAAATTCCTTATGAAGAAAGAACTCTTAGACCTTCACCATGCCATCATTCATGGTCCCTCTTCAGCCACCAAATTTGATGCTAGTGTTGCAACCAAATATTTTGTGACACTTGTTGCATCGAAATATATTAGTAGGAAATATTATACAACTTATATGACCCCTTCTACAAAAAAATGTAGGAAGAATGTGTAGAATGGGTATTTGTTCCATTAAGACTCTTAAACTTTCACAATCTCCCCAAAGTTTTCTTCAAGATAGTCAATAAAGGAACTGGAAAATAAATTGAAAATGATGCAAGACAACCTTGTGATCTAAGCAATCTTGCATCAACCAAAAATATATTTAGTTTCCTATTGATCAGTCTAGTATTTCAAGTTGCAAATGATTTGTAATTGTTTTTTAGAGTTGTTGTTTCTACAATGTGTTTGTTTCTTTGTCTCAAACCTTATCCTATGATCCTACCTCATTTGAATTCATTGCACATGAATTATTGCAGATTCTTGGTGAGATTGTTTTGTTCTTCATTTTCCCCATGAGTCTCTACGTAGACAAATCACTGAGTTGAGGCAGTTTGAACCAAGACCTTAGGTTGGTGATTTGTTTCCTTGGGTTTGCAAAGATATTGATGATGCCTCTAAGAAGATTGGACCTAGGGTGATTGCATATCTTTGTAATGATGTAGAGTCAAAGATTACAGAGAAGGTTAAAGTAGATTTCAGCTCTGAGATGGAATTCATGAAGAATGACATGATCGTTGAGATCATGAGGGCTATTTCTGGTATGTCAAGGAATCTTGGTATTGATGATAGACATGAGGAAGATTCTAAAGAATTTGAGGCTATTGGATCTAGTGGAGATGATAGAACCGATTGGAGGAACATATCTAGTGAAGATAGAATTGGTTGGTTGTAGAGATCTAGAGCTTGACTAAGTACTAGTTATTGAATGGAATTTTATAACTTCTCTGATACTTTGAGAGTTGAGGACTTGATTGATTGGATCAATGAGTTAGAAGACTTCTTTGAGCTTGATGAAATTGAAGATCCACTTAGAGTGCGGTTGGAATAGACTAAGTTGAAAGGAAATGCAACTCTTTCATGGAAAGAATTGCAGAGAGAAAGAGAAGATGAAGGTGAAATGAAGATCAATTGGTGGAGGTTGATGGTGGAAAAGTTGAAATCTATGATCATACCTATTGGTCTCCATTTCTTTTTACTTGAAGATGTTTAAAATATGATTGACAAATTAATGTCATTGATTCTATCACCACTCCAAACACTACAAGGAAAAGGGCCAATTAACAAGCACTAGGGTATCAGTCCTTCTACACTTTGAGCTTTAATGCTCAAGCGGGTATACCTTTGATTCACTTCTTAAAGGAATCAACAAATATTATACATTTATATTCTTGACATATTGATTTAAAGATTTTTTCATTTGTAGGTTTGATTCATGATGATGAACTACTTTCTGAGAACAGATCACTGTCTTGTCCTAGGGCAAAGATTCAAATTCAACATATATCTGTAATACCCCAAAAATGGGCTATAGGTTCATTAATCTCCTACATCTTCAATTCGAATGAAATTGACATCAAAGTCCTAACCTAAGGCACATCTGCACATTATTGAATCTTAATTGATTATCCTAAATTCTGCATCGGGGAATATTCCTTATTCCTATTTATCCTAATTATCTTTGATTTAATGATTATTTGGCGATAAATCTTATTTATTCTAAAGTTTGATTAATTGAATATTATGAATATTTAATTAATTAGATTTAATACTGCCACTTAATTATTTAATTGCATTTAATTATATTTATTCCTAAATTGTATTATTTCATTTTGACAATAAATCAAAAATCCTATGACTAATTGATTAAATTCTTATTTAATTAATTAATGTCAATTGTCAAATTTGATAATATAGTTTTTGAATAAAAGTTTGATTTAATAATTGATTAACCCATAAATCAATTGTTATATTTTTAAAATTAGTTGAGTTGAGGATAAATCACTTTATTTATTTATTTAATTCATAATTAATTATGCACATACAAAAAATAGTTAAACTTTAAATCAAAAAATCAATTCAAGTTGTTTTAAAAATAAACTCAACTCTCTTTTTAGTTGAAAGCTAATCTCAACTTCTACTTTAAATTAAAAAGCTGATTTGCATGATTTTGTGAGTTAACCTATCTCTAAATTCTTGATAACTCAAAAATCAACTTGAGTTTATCAAGAGTGATTTATGGCTTTTTCCATGCACCTCTAAAGTCCTAGATTTCTATAAATTAAGGCCTCAACTCTTCATCTTGGATCCATCCATCCATGAATTGCATCCTCACGCTGGCGAATTGGTGATCGAAGAATCCATCTTTGCGAATCCAAGCTGTTGTGAGATTTTCATTATTTTTGAGCATTCATATCATTTAGCATATCATTGTTAGATTAATTTCATGTCATATCATTTTTTCATATAGAATAGATTCATATCAATTTATTTCATCTTATTGCATAGAAACTCCAAAAATATAGATTACTTTGCATTCATCTCATATCTAGATTTTGCATTCAAATCCTTCGTTTAGGTGTCATCAAGGTCACTGATCTTGGTCCAATCTAAGAATATCATAGTCGCACCTACTAGAAGGCAGTAAATCACCTGGTTAGATTAGTTTCTATTTCACTGTATGATTTTGATTTCTGCTAACCTCTAATGTTTTACTGAAGTTTTGTGTCTACAGCTAGGTACAAAATTCACACACACATTTCTAGCACCCACCGTGGGGCCCTGAAACGGGTTTCCATTCAATTTCTATCAATTTCTATCATCTTCTTGTCATTTTCTATTCCAAGCTGTGATTTTTAATTTCTGTCCATACAATTTTCGTATGAGTTTTGTCAAAAAATCATACCAGGAAGGACCCACTATTGTATGATAGTTGATTTGATCGAGGATCATACCATCAGAAACATAGTTTCATTTGGAAGCTCTGTTGTCATATGGCCTTATACCCATTGTCATACGAGTTTCTAGATTGTTGTCTGGGAGGTGACCCACTATCGTACGAGTTTCAGTGCTAGGTTTCAATTGTCATTTCAATTTTTTAGCCAATTTTCCAGATTTGATTTCCAGATTTGGACTGACAGCTAACATTAACAATTGAAATTTGTTGTTTCTAATTCATTTCTACTGATTTTGATTGGGAAAAATGTGAGAGTTTCTAAAAATAGGTAAAAATCTACTAAGCATGTTGTGAGGAATTCAGGTAATCTTCTCAACTGATAACATTTTGATTTGGACTAAAATGAACTCTCGCATGTTAAGCTTATGTGACCTTTATTTCTCTCATACCCTAGATTTCATTTTGGGCTATAAAAATGAACATAGATTTTCTTTTCAACATCTTTGTTACACATAGTAAATAGGCCCTATGAACACTATTTGTGGTTCTTGAGAGAGTGGGTTTCCAGTGAAACTCTTCTCAATGAAGGAACCCTTGTAGTTAGGGAGGTTACTGAGAGCATCTCACGTTCTACTAGATTTGTGCGTCTTCAGCTTCTGGTTGATACATTCTCTCTCTAGAGAGGTTGATAGATCATAAGTGGTTGACATCATAGCTCTTTGTGAGATAATCTTGGTCTTAGCATGTCGGATTAATTTGTCTACTTTGTTTGGGTTAAAAGTGAAAAGGCTAGAGGACTATGCTCTACTCCCTTTTTGGGTAGTATCAGAAACTTAGATCCTTGAATCTGGAACCATTCTCCATGTGGTATCTTTTGTGAGTCACCTTTAGAGAGGGTTAACCATAGTGGACATTCCCTTAATTGGGTCAACCACATTGACGGAACCTCAAGCAATAATAGCCATTTTTGTCATGGTAGCAACAACCACTATATAAATGTCCTTGTGGAGGAAATCTTCACAGGTGTGGTCTCTTGTTGGGCTATCAAATCTCCCTAGCAGCTCCTAATTGATTAATTTCTTGGACTATGTCAAAACCTTGGTGTGCTTGGATTGGAGTTTTCCCTGTTGAGATCACAAAAGTTGCAGAGTCAGACCATTACTAAAAACCCTAGTGAGTCCAAATTTTCATTTTCTAGGAATATGTGCGTTATTGCAAAACTTTTTGGAACATACACTATTAGCATTCCTAGGGATTAGCACATTTAGTCACTTGGTTGTTCATGCGCAGGGTTGCTTTTTCCCCTAGTCATTGTTTTTAGATGTGCTTGAAATCACTTGCTATTTTGCATGCTTGTTTATCTATCTAGTTACTAAGAATGAATCAATCTAGTACAATCTTCAAATTTGGACAGACAATTTTATGAACAATTTGAAACTAAAAACTTGAAAATTGCAAAATCTAATGTTAAACACCTTTCTGGAGTCAAAAGTCATCTTGTAAAGTTAGAAAGTCATATGAATTTTGGCTATTGTCATTTCAGAACTCCTAGATTGTCATATGGTAGCTAGTATATTATCGTACGAGTTTTGCTACCAGTCAATTCAAAAAATTCAAAAACCCTTCTATCAACTATTGTGCAAGTTTTGTATTTGTCGTACAAGTTTGTCAATTGTCATTTCATAGCCTACCCACTATCGTATGATCTTGCAGAAAGTCATTTGAGAAATTTTGAAAAATTGCCAGAAAGTTGTCAAAACTGTTAGAGACCCAGCTTTTGCAGTCTATTTCTAGAATCTATCAAATAAATCACTATGTCAAGAATAGAGAAGCATCTACTGAGAATCCAATCATTTTCCTAAAGTGGCCTTTTGAATTTGATTTAGCGTTTTGTTTAATCGATTTGAGTCTTTTTCATCTTCTGTCAAAACCTTGTCATAACTATCAATCTTCAATCCATCTTCAAAATGGCTAAGTGTTGTGAATTCATGTTCACTATCTTTTGGGCATCTACCCATACATCCAAGGCATAGTATCCTTCATTTACATCCAATATTATCCTCAATCAATCAAACCTTGACAAGGTTGCATCATTTCATCTTCTTGAATCATATCTTTCTTCAGTTGTCTTCGTAGTATTCTTTTGCTTCACCCAAGGTTAATGGTGGAAACTAGAGCTTCCTCTCACAAGAAATCAGGGGAAATATCTCATACCTTACATTTAACTCATATCCAAGGGCCAAATCTTGAATAACTATACAATTCTGGTCTTTACGAAGATGACGGTCTTGGCAACTTTCAATTAAAAATTGGTTATAAAAAAACTCCTCCTTGATCTATCCCAGGTAGCCCTAAAACTCCTAACATGTCTCAAGCAAGGACAAACCATGGCTCTCAAAGAGATTAGTCTCAACATGGTATGGATCAAGAACCTACACCTACTGAAATTGCTCAATATCAAAATGATGAAAACTTCAAAAGAATGATGAAACATTTCTTGAAAGAAGATAGAGAAACATACTTCCTAGAGTTAGCTCATCAAGGAGCTAAACTTCCTCCCAAATTTAATATGTAAGATATCATTACACATGAGGAAGAAACTCCTATTTCATCTATGATGAAACAAATGCACGCCATGCAAGTAAAACTTAACAAAATGGAAAAAGAAAAAGAACCTAAGGAGTTCTCCATGGAGGCCCTATGTCCTTTTCCATTTGATAAAGACTTGTATATGCCACCATTTCCTAAGAGAGTGGAAATGCCAAAATATGATAAGTATGATGTAAAATCTGATCCTCAAGATCATGTCAAAGAATTATGTACTCAATCTATGGAGTTCATGCATGAACTAACCTATCTGATGCATATTTTCCCTCGATCTCTGGGAGGGGCAACCATTCATTGGTTCTCTAGGATGCCACCTACAATCAAAACCTTTGAGGAGTTGATCAAATTGTTCTATCAATAATACTCCTACAACATCCAACATCCAGTCACCATGATTGATATCTGCAATCTCAAACAATATCCAGGAGAACCATTGCTGACATTTCTCAAAAGATGAAGAAAGAAATTCTCTCTATATGCTAGGCCTATTCCAGAAATTGAGAAGTTGGAAATCTTCATCAATAATCTTGTTCCAAAAATCAACTACCCTTTACAAATTCAAAATCATACATCTTTTAACAAGATGGTAGATAATGCAATCAAAATTGAAAAAGTACTTGTGAAAAAGGGAGACGTCACACTTCAAAAGGACACGTATGAATCTAGTTCTAAGGACAAGAACAAAAATTGGAAAAAGAATAAGGGCCTCATCACAGATGGAATTATTGATAATCATACCCCATCTAAGGCACCTACTTTCAATCTAACCATTGGTACTCAAGCCATCAAAGCTTCAGAACAAAAGGTGTCCAAATCATCTCAAAAGAAGCTAGAATGCAAATCTTGGTCCATTGATAATAAATGAAAGTTCACTCCTCTTGGAGAATATTTGGAATTGGCTATGAGAACTCTGATGGCTAATAACATCATCTCTTTTCCTAAGATCTGAAAATCTGATCCTGATCCTAAGCCAAAATGGTCGAGAGAGAATGAATTTTGTGATTTCCATTGGGGTAAAGGTCACAAAACTAATAGCTGCTTACGCTTGAAGCATACCATTCAAGACAAGATTGATAATGGAGAAATCATGATTGATAATCCTAAAAGAAATAATGATCACACAACATTCACCAAACCATTTCCAAAGCATAGCCAAGGAGATTCATCTTCTCAGCCTAATGTGGGTGCTAAGGTCAATTATGCCTATCCTAGAAATAATATTGTTATCAATATGGTTGAACCAAGCCTATCTAAGCATTGCAATGTCATCACAATTGTAAGAAGGGATAGAGAAAATCAATCAACTAACATAGTTACTCGATCAAAAGCTCAAGCACACCTACAAGGATAAATCCTAGATCAATCAGATGTCCCTAAGGTGCTTTTCAATCTATCTTCCGCTTCTAAATAGAGGGCAACATCTAAATCTTCAAATCCTAAGGACACGGGGCCTACTTCACACAGTATTGTCCAACAACTCCAACATACTAATGCTAAAATCTCCATTTTGAGTTGCTTCGGATATCTCCAGCTCATAGAGCCATTCTAGACAAAGCTCTGCTAAGATCCAATGTTCCTAATAACCTTGATTTAGATAGATTCTAGGCTATGGTTGGTCATCTTACATCTCCATAGTATATCTCCTTTTTAGAGGATTATGATAACTCCTTGAGTCATCCGCATAACCAGCCCTTTCATATTGAAGTCTTGATCCAAAATCGTCCTTTGAACCTATGTTGATAGATGGGGGTGCTAGTCTAAATATTTGTTCTTACAGCTTGATCACACAATTGGGATTTTTAGAAATAGCCATCAATCCTAGAAAGAAAATATCTATCAAAGCATATGATGAAGAAGAAAGATCCTCCAAGGGAATAATTGTCCTGCCTATCAGAATAGGTCCTATCATTAGAGATACTATATGTCAAGTTCTTGATATACCTTTGGCTTACAACATCCTTCTAGGGAGACCCTAGATACATGAAATGAAAGCTATTCCTTTGACATATCATTAGTGCTTGAAATTTCCTTGTGATGGAGTAGAGGTAACCATTCCAGCTGACGTGTCAACAACTTGCAATGCATTGAAGGCAAATGGGGATAAACTTGTTCATAATAACAGAGAATCTTCCATTAAGCAAATAGATGTAGCATCCACCTCTAAGATGGAAGACATTGCAAAAGAGGTCAACATCAAAGAAAATGGTATGGGAGAATATACCATAGAGCCAGTCTTGTCTTTGACATCTCTCCCTATCTCACCTAAGTCTTATGGGAAAGCTCAAAAATAGTTCAAACCAAAATCTAAGGAACCTCTTGAGGCATATAAAGGAAAATTTGTTGCAGAGAAAGTACCTAAGAAAGAATTTGAAGAAGATGAAGTTGTGTTTTCATGGCTTTACAAAGATGAACCTGAATCCCAAGTTGTTCCACCTAGTGACTCTAAAGTATCAAAGGTTCCTTCTAAGTCATATGGCCCAGGGGATAAACTGATAGCTAAGATGGGATATAAAGGAAAATGACCTCTAGGACTATAGGGTAAAGGTCTTTGATCACCTCTTGAACATCATGATTGAGCCAACAAGAATACAATAGGTCTAGGATACATGAAGAAGCCTTTCTATCTTAGGAAGAACTCCCCACATGTTCTAGAACAAATTGAGCCTTCTGTAGTAAATCAACTAAAGAAGGAAATAATTGAACAATCTGATAGTGATGATTCCAACACCACTGATGAGCTCATTCCTTATGAGAATTTTCCTAAAGAAATCAAAGACCTCCTTGATGCTAAATATGATACAATAAAAATAATTAATGTAGTAGAAATATGAGAACCTACTATAGAGCAAGAGATAGTTGCAATGCAAGAACTGGCTAATCTCGAAGACAATCAAATAGACAAAGAGGAAGGTGGTAGTTATTCTAAGACAAATTCTCATGAGTATGAATTTAAATTACAATCTGAGGGTAACCCTTCTTGGGGTATTCATCCTAACTTTACTCATGTTCTTAGATTTCCTAGAGGCATAGATGAAGAATCTAATGACTATGAATGGGGAGCCATTTCGGAAGAAGATGAGATTATTACAGAGAAACATGTTGATGTTGTTCACCAACATGCAACTAAACCTGACATAAGTCTAGAGTGAAATGATGAACTTATCGAGTCTAATCCACCAATGCCTGAAGTGGACTATCATAATGAAATTGAGCCTATTCATGAATTGAATGTCTTAAGTTGTAATATCACCTTTGAACTAGAGCATCGGGTTAGGACCGATGATGACAAATCCATATTTGTAAACACTCTTTCCCAATCTTTCACTACTTTGACTATCCAACATCTTGAACTTCTTGATCAAACCTCCACAAACCCGAGCCATGGTATTTATACCTTCCTAAATGACTACGCCCTTGCTTGCTACCTCAATGCAATTGAGCCTATGAGGACTTCCATTAGTGAACTAAGCATTAGCATGATAGAGTCAGACATCAAGTATCTTAGTCAGAAAAATAAGAATAACAATAAAAAGAAAAGGAGTTCTGAGGGTGAAAACCACTTTGTGGCAGTCTCAAAACCTACAAAAGTAAAAATAAAAGATGTATCCGAAGGTGAAAACCTCTATGAGGTACCTAAGGATGAGATATTTGATGTCCTTTCAAGTCATTTATAGGACAGATCTCCAGTTCTAATTGAGCACACTCAATCTATCAACTTGGGAAGAACAAAGGAACCACAGTTGATCCATGTAGCACAATCTTTATCTGAAGAAGAAAAGAAAAAATTTACAACATTGCTAATAGAGAAGAAGATCAAATTTTCATGGAAATAATCAGATATGCTATGGATCTTGATCTTATAATGCACCATTTATCTATATCTCCAAACGTTAAACCTATTAAGCAAAAATTGAGGAAGATGCATCCTCATGTTGCACTCTTGGTAAAAGCTGAATTAGAGAAACTACTAAAATCTAGATTCATCAGAGTTATTGATTATGTAGAATGGATCTCTAATATTGTACCTATTTCAAAACTAGATAAATCAATCAGAGTGTGCACAAACTTTAGAGATTTAAATAGAGCATGCCCTAAGGATGATTTTCCACTACCTAACATTGATATGATAGTGGACATGACTGCGAGCTTTGAGATGTATTCTTTAATGGATAGTTTTTTTGGATATAATCAAATAAAAATTTCCTGAGAGGATCAAGAGAAAACTTCTTTCACATGTGCATGGGGCACCTTCTGTTGGAATATCATGTCATTTAGGCTTAAAAATGCTAGTGCTACATATCAAAGAGCCATGACATCTATTTTTCATGACATGATGGATAGGACTATGGAGGATTATGTTGATGATACTTTGGCAAAATATATGATTAGAAATGAACATCTAAATGGCTTGAGCAAGATACTAGACAGAATGGAAAAATTTAGTCTCAGACTAAATCCTAAGAAGTGTGCTTTTGGTGTCACTTCTGGAAAGCTCTTAGGATACATAGTTTCAAAGAAGGGAATTGAAGTTGATCCAACTAAATTAAAGGCTATAATGGAGATGCAACCTCCCAAAAACATCAGTCAAATGAGGACATTGCAAGGGAGAGTTCAATCTATCAGATGCTTCATATCTCAACTAGCAGACACATCACAACCTTTTACAAAAATATTACATAAAGGTGTGACATTTGTGTGGAATGAAGAATATGAAAACAACTTTAACCATATCAAGAAGTATCTATCAAATCCTCCTATTTTGATGCCTCCCATTCTAGGGAAGCCTTTGATCTTATATGTCTCCACTATAGATACATCACTGGGGGCATTGCTTGCACAACATGATGAGAACAAAAAGGAAAGAGCTATATACTATATTAGTAGGACATTGGTGGAATATGAAAAGAATTATTCTATGATTAAGAAGGCTTGTCTAGCTGTGATCTTTGCATCACAGAAACTGAGACATTACATGTTAGCACATACCACTCATTTGGTAGCTAAGATTGATCCACTAAAGTACCTACTAAGAAAAGCCACCCTCACAAGTAGATTAGCTAAATGGGTCATGCTCTTAAGTGAATTTGACATTGAATATGTTGAAAGAAAAGATATAAAAGGATAGGTTATTGCTGATCAATTAGCAGATGCACCTATGATTGATGATACACCAATGCAAATGGAATTTCTCGATTCCTCTATCATGACTCTTTCTTCTAGAGAATGATAGTTATTCTTTGATGGCTCCTATACATAGAATGGATCATGAGTAGACATATTATTTATAACTCCTCAAGGATACTCCATACCTAAAGCATTCAGATTAAAGTTCCCTTGAACAAACAATATTGAAAAATATGAAGCCATTCTTAATGGCATGAAACTAGCAATTGAGTGGAGAGTAACAGAGATACACATTCATGGAGACTCTCAACTTGTTATCCATCAAGTCAATGATGTGTACTAGACTAAAGATGAAAATATTATTCCATACAAAAGAATGGTAGATGATTTAAAGAAGTATTTCATATCTATCACATTTGAGAAAATACCTAGAATAGAGAATAAGGCTGCCGATGCAATGGTAACGCTATCTACTCTATTACAGTAGCCTGAAAATGAGCTACACTATGAGTTCATGGTGGAAGCACTATCTTATCCTGCATATGACTCCCCTAAAACCCACATGATCTACACTATTGCTAGTCATGATTCATCTAGATATAAAAACCTATTCTCCTATCTCAAAGACCAAATCATTCTCGATACCTTCAATTTCCATGAAAAGAGATACCTTATCCATAATGGCTCCCGATATGTCATCATTGCTCATGATCTATACAAACGAGGTCTAGATGGTATGCTACTTAGATGTTTAGAATGGGAAGAGTCTCAACATACGTCAGCGGACATCCATGATGGTATTTGTGGGTCACACTCAAATGATTTAACACTAGCTCAAAAACTTATTAGGGTTGGGTACTATTGGCTTGAAATGGAGAAAGAGTCTATCAAGTTTGCTAAGAATTGTCAAAAGTGCCAAGTGCATGGCAACTTAATACATGCTCCAGGGAGAGATCCAATTCCCTTTACTACACAATGGCCTTTTCACCAATGGGCATTTGATCTTATAGGAGTTATACATCCTCATTCTTCTAATGGACATACTCATATAATCACAACTACAGATTATTTTACAAAATGGGTAGAAGTAGTTCCTTTGACACAAGAAACTAGAAAAGAAATATCTATGTTCATATTGAACTATATCATATGTAAATATGGGATACCTCATTCCATAATTATAGATAATGGTGGACAATTCAAGAACAAAGATCTAGATGATTTATGTGCTAAATTCAAGATTACCCAACATTGGTCATCTATTTACTATCCTCAAGGGAATGGACAAGAAGAGGTTTCTAACAAGAATCTGTTGAAAATCTTGCACCATACAGTTAATAAAATAGGAAGAGACTGGCATCTCATGATCAATCCAGCTCTCTAGGCCTATAGAAAAAGTATCAGAATTCCTATTGGGGCTACACCTTTCACTTTAGTTTATGGGTCTGAAGCAGTACTAGCTATTGAGGTTGAAATCCCATCACTAAAAATCATAATGCATGGTCTAGTAACTGATGATGACTACAGAGTGTCTAGGTTGCAAGAACTTGAACTACTAGATCAGTGCAGACAAGTAGCATATGATCATCTTAGAGTGTATTAGAAAAGAATGTCTAGAGGCTACAACAAGAAAGTTAGACACATAGAATTTTAGGTTGGCGATCTAGTCTTGAGAGAGAATCCTAAAAATTAATCACATCAAGAATGCAAGGGGAAGTTTGAACCCAACTGGCTGGGTCCCTTTGTTATCACTGCTACTTTTGGCTCTAGTGCCTATCAACTCTCAATGAATGAATGAGAACAGCTCTGAGAACCAATCAATGTTCTCCATCTGAAGAAATTCTATGCCTAAGGCATTTAGTCTATGGTAAAATGTCCTAAAAAAATCTTAAAATTTGGAAAATGTCTTGAAAAAATGAACATCTTGGTGAAAACTTAGCAATAGGTGCCTTGATGATTCACAAAAATAGTTAAAAATATCAAAAGTACAAAAAAAAATGAAAAATACAAAAAAATGAGAAAAAGAAAAAAGTGCCTTGGTGAAAACCTAGAAACAGGTGCCTTGGTAGCAAAAATAGAATCTGTACCAAGATGGTGAAAACCCAGTAAATGGGTGCCACTTGTTTCAAAATGCTCCATCTATAAGCATAATCTTGGTCATTCCTAGCTTTCAGTCTTGCTTTAGTTTGTACCTATTTCCCAGTTTGTTTATGCATTCCTATTTTCAATAAGTCGATTTATACACAAATCAGCTCAAGCGTATGTATCCTATCAATGTTCAAAATTGGGGGCAATCAAAGTCATATCCTATGGCCTCCAATGTACCTTAGATGTGTCATATCTGGTCAGAGTCCTTTGAAGCTTCCTTTGAGTCAGTTAGTCTATCTCATCTCTAGAAAGGATTTTGCATCTACAACAACGCAATCAAACATCAAACACAAAACTGAAAACAATCTGTGCTTTACATGCTTTTCTCTCCTTGTATGCTTACTGATTCACATTGAGATTTTTGCATATTTTGTTCTCACAAGCTCTTTGATGATGTCCTTTATAGGATTTAGAGAGTGATGACTGGGGGCATGATCTTTTCTTTGTCTTCTGCTTGTATGTGAAAATCTAACAATTTTGGAAATTCCAAATTGAAATGGTGTCTGACTGTAAGAGCCTCTATCTCAAATTGGATGGCCATCTGTACCTCGACCATTGATACCCAAAAAATTCAAAGAATTTTGATCTAACTATTGTATTTTTGAGTGAGTTCTTTCTCCTACTGTGAAATGCGATCTTGCCTAAGGATGTGAATGATAAAGGGTCACTATGGGTAATTCACATTGGATTTAGAATGATCTCTTGACTGTTTGATGTGTTTGTAATGCAAGACATATTCTGGTCATCACAATGTCTATGTTTTGATGCTTATACAAATTACTATATCAAAATGGACATGATATTCAGGTCATCCTGGCGCTTATACCTTGGTGCTTATATCTAATCTGACATTCTAAAAACAAAATCGATATTCATATGTATATGGTTTCATAACTAGTGGGCATTGTATTGATTTATCCAGTTACCTAAAAATTCAATGATGAAATCAATTGACACGTGATTAGTGACTAGGTCCTAGGTCTTAGGTTTGCATTTCATTTTGCACTTTGCACAATCTCACAAATTGCTTTCACACTTAAATGATTCTTTAAAAAAAAAAGTGCTAAACATGACTACAAGAGCTGAATCTTACATGAAGGTCCATCCAATGAAACAGCAAGTCAAATCCTTTTTCGAGATCACAAAAATCTAGTATTCAACTTAACTGATTATCTTCCATCAAACTATCAAAATTTCAACTTGGTTAACCATAGTCAACTCATGGTCAAACCTAGTCAAACTTGGTCTTTTGGACCTCCAAATGTTGCAGAATGTGTTCTTTAACGTGTTTAACCACTTCTTAAATCAATTAACATGCTTCTAAACTATTCAACGCTGACTTTTCTTGTCAGATTTCAATTTTTATCATGAAGGGGGCATGGTATTGCACATCATTCAAAGTATATAATCTAAATTTGAAATCATATCTTTCCTTAGTAATCAAGACAACAACCACATCTAGTTGTTGATTCATCAAAAAGACCTCATCGCTTGGGGTAAATCAATCATTGCTCGGGGCATATCAGATTCATCGAGATCCATATAAATCTGGTATTCTCTTAATCTTGTAAATTGTATCAATCTTTTGTAACCATCAGTTCATTAGTGTTATCTCCTTGGTTCTTCATAACTAAAGGGTTCAGATGTGATACCAATGTGATTCTTATTGACAATCGGGTCTAGAATCGGTCACTCACTTCTTTGCAATCATAAGGTTCAGAATCACCTGCATTTTGACACTTCTTCACAATCATTGGTTCATTACTATTATAGTTAAGATTATCTTTGGTCATTCAGGACCTATTATCTTCATATCAATTTCAATCAGTTTTTTATTCATATCAATTCCAATTTCAAACATCAGTTTCAACATCATACACAAACTGTCTTTGAACCACTACGCTTCGCACAACAATTCAAAGAGGGGAAAACTGTAATACCCCAAAAATGGGCTATAGGTTCATTAATCTCCTACATCTTCAATTCGAATGAAATCAACATCAAAGTCCTAACCTAAGGCACATTTGCACATTATCGAATCATAATTGATTATCCTAAATTCTGCATCGGGGAATATTCCTTATTCTTATTTATCCTAATTATCTTTGATTTAATGATTATTTGGTAATAAATCCTATTTATCCTAAAGTTTGATTAGTTGAATATTCTAAATATTTAATTAATTAGATTTAATACTGCCACTTAATTATTTAATTGGATTTAATTATATTTATTCCTAAATTATATTATTTAATTTTGACAATAATTCAAAAATCCTATGACTAATTGATTAAATTCTTATTTAATTAATTAATGTCAATTGTCAAATTTGATAATATAGTTTTTGAGTAAAGTTTGATTTAATAATTGATTAACCCATAAATCAATTGTTATATTTTTAAAATCAGTTGAGTTGAGGATAAATCACTTTATTTATTTATTTAATTCATAATTAATTATGCACATCCAAAAAATAGTTAAACTTTAAATCAAAAAATCAATTCAAGTTGTTGTAAAAATAAATTCAACTCTCTTTTGAGTTGAAAGTTGATCTCAACTTCTGATTTAAATGAAAAAGCTGATTTGCATGATTTTGTGAGTTAACCTATCTCTAAATTCTTGATAACTCAAAAATCAACCTGAGTTTATCAAGAGTGATTTATGGCTTTTTCCATGCACCTCCAAAGTCCTGGATTTCTATAAATTAAGGCCTCAACTCTTCATCTTGGATCCATCCATCCACGAATTGCATCCTCACACTGGTGAATTGGTGATCAAAGAATCCATCTTTGTGAATCCAAACTGTTGTAAGATTTTTATTATTTTTGAGCATTCATATCATTTAGCATATCATTGTTAGATTAATTTCATGTCATATTATTTTTTCATATAGAATAGATTCATATCAATTTATTTCATCTTATTACATAGAAACTCCAAAAATATAGATTAATTTGCATTCATCTCATATCTAGATTCTGCATTCAAATCCTTCATTTAGGTGTCATGAAGGTCACTGATCTTAGTCCAATCTGAGAATATCATAGTCGCACCTACCAGAAGGCAGTAAATCACCTGGTTAGATTAGTTTTTATTTCACTGTACGATTTTGATTTCTGCTAACCTCTAATGTTTTACTAAAGTGTTATGTCTACAACTAGGTACAAAATTCACACACACAATATCAACTGAAAACCTAACTTGAACACACTTAAATATAGAATAAGTACTTTACCTATTGTTCCTCTCAGTCTCACACTTGGACATCAAATTCTCATTCAACCTTGAATTCTATGAAACTATCTTTAAGGATTTAATCCCTACTTTGGAAGGAACTCAAAGATTATTTCACAATTTACTTTGTAAACCATACATTACCCTACTTTGTAGCATGAATATATAAGAATTCAAGATCAAAACAAGAAGACATACACAAATCTAAAATTGGAATTCATGTGTATTCTCATAAAATTTTAGTATCAATACATTGAAGAAATGACAAAAGCTAGAACAGAAACCCTAAATCCAAGCTCTCTCTATTTAGTTATCAATTTCACCATCAACAACCTTTCAAAATACAATCAGCTACAATATATAGTCACTAGCTATCTTGGAATCCTCTACAAAGGATGCAACAAGCTTTAGATAGCTAGGACAAAACTAGAGTTTGCAACCACTTCACCAACCAGATTTAATCAAGAATTTACTGCAAGGAAGAAAAACCAAGCAATCCAGGACCAAAAGATCCAAAAATGATCTTCATTTATGACCAAAAAACTGACTGGCACATCAAAGACTAGAATCTCAACATGTCAACCCTCTGTTCATTTCACCTATAACATAATTTGAGTGACTGTTTCACCCATTTTCCATGGCATAGACATGTTACGTAGTCAATCATCACCTTTGGACCATACTTTGGTAGTAAACATGATCAAATCATGTAGATCAACTACCCAAGCAATAAATAACTAGTCCTTTTCTCCCTAAAAACCCTTAAATAATTTAAATTCCTGGTAGCAACAATTCATCAGGCAAGTTTAAAATGAAGTCGTTGATCTCTTTCCTTTCCCAGAAAATTAGGTGGTCCTCTTAATTCTGGCAATAGTCACGAAACCTTTTAAAATGTCTGGCCTCATTACATATGTCAGAAATCAATCATGAATTGACACATCACTATATCTGACAACCAAAATTGTCAAATTCTCAGAAATCACTTAACTTTATATCATCTAGAGATCACGCAACTACATATCATGTCTCTGAATCACTGAAATAAAATACTAACTCAAGTTGAATTAGGTGATCTGATGACTGATGGTATTCATATAATCTCATAAACATATCCTTAAATGGGGTTCCAATTAGAGTTTGGGCGAACAAAGAATTCTTGGAGTCACTAGAAAATTTACTAACCATGGGTTATATCATGAGGTTAAATGCCAGCCACCTGATCTAATTTCAATCAACGGTTATCATTGAATCTTGCAACTATTTGACTTAACCAACCCTATATTTAGTGAACCAATGACTACAAAAGTCTTGTGATCTCCTAAGGTTTACATTTACCCAAGTAACATATGGAGATCTGGCAACTAGACTGTTCTCCAAATCTCTAAATCAAGGCTTTGACCATGGTTAAATTCAGCAAATTGGAGACCAAAGCTTCAGTCTCTGAATCTCCAGATTATTTTCACTAGCCACCAAGGATTTGGAGATTACACAACTATGTTAGTCTCCATGTCTTTGAATTTTTCATCACTAACTTCTAGGATGAAGAGACCTAGCGACCAAGCAATTCTCATGATCTCTAGATGCCAAGCACTTAACCACCAAGATCATGAGATCTGGTGACTAAGAAATCTCCAGGTTGCTTGATGTTTAGGGATTAATTATCAAAATGAAGAGATTATGCAACCAATGCAGTCACTGGATCTATAGACAAAGTGAATAACTACCCAATCATTTGGAGACTAGGTGACTAAAACCACCTCATAGTCACTAAAATATTTCTTACTTCACCATTTTATCTTGAGACTACCTAACTGAGGGAATATTAGATCTAATTCCTAAGCAACAATAGTTATACTCATGAAACTTTTCATTTGTAGTCACTCAATCTCATAAAGTGCTCCAACCTATCTGGTGACCTCTCGACTAAAGGCATCTGCTAAGTCACTTAAGAAAAGAGAATATTCTTATGACTTAAGGAAATTGCACTACTGAAGGGTCCTAGGATGTCGCGTGATAAAAAGGAATATGCTAGGTTTCTCAGGAGACTAGGAAACCCACGTGAAATGATATTTTTAAGTGACCCAAAAAAGTAACGAGGGAATAGAACAATGATAGGGTTTTTCAGATTTAGACAATTTTTAAAACCTTCTGCATGGAGAAACTCTAGTTTCTCTTACCTTAAAATGATCACATATCTCTGGTTTTTTTTTAACTGAGCACATGCTCTTTTAAAATAGGCTTGGACACATCATGAATAACCTTTGGCTAAGGGTGAAAACCATGAAACACTATGGACCTACTACAACTAAGGGAAGAAATTCCAAAGTTTTTTCATAGGATGAGACCATTTTCTTGGATTTTTGGCAATGACATGAAAATTGCCTAATAGTGGCTCTGTTCGGAGATGATGGGTAACTTGTGTCCATGCAAGAATTCAGAATCTTTGGAGGAGTAGACTACCTACTAGAAAAACAACTGTAGAGAGCACTTGGACAAAAACCTACCAACAAAGGGAAAACCATATAGAAAGAAACACACCACACCAATATATACAAACCTAACTACTTTTCATGGAAAGAAATAAATCTTCAACTAAATTATTTCTTCAAGAATTGTCCATGAACTAGAAATTATTGAAGATCACCATTGATCTCTTTAACAATATAGGAGTCTCGTCCCCATTTTTCATGAATCAAATATGGTCCTAACCATACTGGATCAAATTTTCCATGTTTTCCTTTATCTTCCAATTTGGCATTCTAGAGCAGTACCAAGTCACTAGCTTCAAACCTCCTCTCTATAGCCTTTTTGTCATACAAATTCTTGACCTGCAACTACAACCTAGCATTTTTTGAAGCTGATTCTCTTCTGGTTTCATCCAACTTGATCAAATCCTTAATTCTCAATTGCATTTCATCCTTTATATCATCATAATATAAATGAACAAACCTGTACATTTTTATCAAATTGTTTCAAGCCATCCTTTCATGTATTCCATACAAAAAATCAAATGGTGCACATCCAATTTCCTTCTTCATGGTTACCTTGTCAACCCATACAACTAATGGCAATTTTGAATTCCATGTCTTCTTATTCTTTTCAAGAATCCTTTTGAGAATCTTTATCAAGCTTTTGGTAGATGATTCTTCTTGTCCATTTTCTTGTGGATAGTAAGGTGAGGAATACGACATCTGGATTCCTAAACCTTCACAAAATTCATTATATTCAGCAGACCTGAAGCACATTGCATTATCACAGACAATCCTCCTAGGACAACCAAATCTTGTAACAATGTTATTTAAAAGGAAATCAATCACCACCTTGCTAGTTGCATTCCTTGTAGAAATAGCCTCTACCCATTTTGTAAACTAATCAGTGGAAACTAAGATCCAAGAGTGTCCTCCACTAGAGTTATTTGATATCTCTACTATAAAATCCATCCCACATCGCTGAAAAGGGGCTTGCACTTCTAGTGGCCTCAGTGGCACATTTCTTAAAAACTTGAGCTTGCCAAAAAAACTCTGACAAGCATCACACTTTCTTACCATTTGTTCAGCATCTTTAAAGATTGTAGGCCACCAAAACCTCATTCTTAGAATCTTTTGAGCAGTGGTTTTACCCATGTAATGTCCACCACATACTTCTTCATGCATTTCCTTTAGCAATCTGGTTTCCTGCTTGTCATCTACACATTTCAACAAAATGCAATCCAGATTCCTCCTCCACAATTTGGATTTGATGATAACATATTTTATTGCTTGCAAATTTGGAGCTCTTTTCTTACTATCATCCATTCCCAATGGACATTTCATATTTCTTAAGTAAAAGATGACATCTTGATACTAGATACAATCATCCATATCACATGTATAATCAATTTTAGCTTGATTTATCTGATTTGCATAAAGATTGGTTTGAGCCATCAACTTAGCCAATCCTTGGCCTCTAACTAATTTGGTGATTTGGATATCAATGTTAAATTCTTGGATTCTATTAATCCATCTGCACCTCCTCCCAGACACTTGTTGTGAAAAGATGTCTTTAACAGCAACACTTGGTACAAAAGCAATCACTATTTCTCCCATCAAATAGCATCTAAAAGCTTTCACATCCTTCACAAGTGCATATGCTTTCTTTTCATTGATATCATATTTTAATTCAACAACTTGTAAAGATTTACTAAAAAATGCAATAGGCTATTCAAAACCTTCATTATTTTTCTGCAATAGAACTATGGCAATAATGTGAAAAGATACAAAGGATAAAATGTGCATTGGAACATTATAATCAGGCACTTTTAGTATAGGTGCATCCTTGATTGCCTGTTTAATATTCTTGAAAGCTTCATCAGGCTCACCTTCCCACTTAATCATAGATCCATTTTTTAACATCTTGGATATTGGTCTAGTAACTTTAGCAAATTTTGTAATAAATCTCCTAAAAAAGTTTACCTGGCCAAAGAAGGATTGGATTCCCTTCACATTTTTTGGTTTCTAAAGTTTATTAATGGCTGCCACCCTCTTTGGATCAATTCTTACTCCTGTTTCCCAACTAGGTGTCCAAGTAACTTGCCTTCAGTCACACCAAATGCACATTTCCTTGGATTTAATGAAATGCCATATTACAAATCTCTCATAAATATATTCTCCAAATGATAAAAATGATCTTCTTCTTTCTTGGAATATGCGGTTAAGTCATCTTGATAAAAAACAAGGAAATCATCTATAAAATCTGCAAAGGCAACATCCATTGCTCTTTGAAAAGTTGCACCAACATTTGTAAGACCAAAAGGCATCCTCACATAAACATAGGCTCCCCAAGGTGTTGTAAAGGTTGTCTTAAATTGTTCTAATTATTTGACAATCACCTGGTTATAGCTAGAAAAGCCATCCGTCATGGACATCAGATCAGACCTAGTTACTCTTTATAGCATTGCCTCCATATTAGGTAAGCAGTAGTTATCCTTTAGAGGAGACATTTAAATTACTAAAATCCACATATAGTCTAATGTCTCCATTCTTCTTTTTGACTGGGACTAAGTTTGATACCCAAGAAGAATGCCTGATAGGCTTTATGATCCCAACATCCCTTAATTTCATTAACTCTTCCTACATTTTAGGTGCTAGAGTATGATTTATTGGCCTCCATTTTTTCCTAAAAGGTTGAGCATCTACCTTCAAAGGGATAATATGCTGAAACAAGTCTTCTCTATAAACCTTTAAGTCACCATATGACCATGCAAAAACATGCCTGAATTTTCTTAACAACTCAATCAAAGACTTTCTTACCTTGTGAGACATCTCTCTTCCAATATAGACCTTCTTAGGTACCTCTTGTGTACCAAAGTTGATCTCTTCCAAATCCATTTGATCACTCCTCTTAGAATCTATTTGGACTCTATCTTGATTGTCAAATATAGTTTCTAGAACAACAAGTCCCTTAGGAACTTTGTTAGTCTTAAGCTGTAGGACTTCATTTCCAAGGATAATCTCTTTTCCTTAAGCATTTTCAACTAGAGCTAAGAAATCCAATTCTTGACCATGATACTTATCTTCACAATTCATAGACCTCAAGATATTGTGGTCATCTTCAAAAAAATATCATTTCTCAACATTATCTCATATGCTAGGCCTAGTCTGAATCTCAACTTTAGAAATGCCTGCAAATGTAATGTCACTAGGATTGATTGCTATATTGGCTAAAAAGTTAGCCATCTTATTGTTACTCCTATCCTTCCACACAATATTGAAGGCATCAAAACTTTCAATCATATCCCAGGCAACATTTCTATATTGTTTCAACCTTTTTTTTTCTTAGAAGCATATACTCACCTTACTTGAGACACAACTAGCTTAGAATCACCAACAACTTTTATACATTCAATTTTGTGTTTGTATGCCAATCTCAATCCTATTAAAAATGCTTCATATTCTTCTATATTATTGGTACAAGAGAAACCTAGTGTGAAAGAGAACTTGTAAGTGTTTCCATAAAGAGAGATGATTAAAATACCTGCTCCTAAACCATCTTTGCAGTTGGTACCATCAAAGTACATCACCCACAACTCACCTTTCTCATATTTAGCATTTATTTCTGTAGTGATAGGGGGAAATATAGGCTCTTTTTCAAGAACAGTGACATCTTCTCTGAAATCATTAATATCAGTATCCACAAAATAGGTAACCTCATTATCAATATTCTTTTCAATCATATGGGTCACCCTCGATTCCCTTTCAACCCTGATGGACTGATCATCTATCTTGAAAGTTGCATAGGATAAGTCACATTGAAAACTTCCACCCATGGTAGAACTCCACTTCCTGGATAGTAACATTCCATAATGAGGAGGGATTTCTACCACCAAGACACTCATGATAATTTCTTTCTCTGGATAGGCTGCCAATTTATAAGGTATTGCATTTATAGTCCCAATGACTGGCACTTCCCTTTGATCCATAGCACAACATCTTCCTTGGACTGTATCAACCTTAAGGCCAAAATTTTCCATGATCTTAAAAGGCATGATAGTATTTGAGGAACATGAATCAATCATGCAATTCCTTAATTTCATTCCATTCACTATGATACTTAGGAAGAATGGATCAATGTTTTGAAGGCTAGCATTGACAAAGTTTTCCAAGTATATAGGTGGTATTTGAGACACCATTCAATGAACTTCCACTTCTTTCATAACTTTATCCTGAGGCTCATTATCATTACAAGAAACATTTTTATCATGAATAGTATCTACCCATGCAAGAGCTCTGTCCTTATGTTGAGGGATTCTTAATAATTCTGACAAAGGAACCTTGACTATTATTTGAGATAATACAGTCAACATATCAGGAATGGAAGATGAAGAGATTTCAATCTGTGTTGCTCTAGTACCCTTTTGTTTCTCAGATACATCAACTCTAGTTGTCATCTTCATTTTTTTAGTTTTAGCCATTATACTAACTGGCTTATTAACTCCCTTTTGATTGTCTCTGTCATGAATAGTAGACACCTTCATAGTTCCAACTCCCTTAGGCTCCCACTTCTTACCTTTTACATTTTTAAACTTCACTAGGTAATCATCTTTTGATTTGTTTCCAATGGATCCCCCAAAACTGGTGTTCTTTATGAACATTCCTCCAGCTTTTCCAATGGTATCATTTGTTTCCATACTTCTAGTTTTCACTTGAGCCACCATCTCTGCAGTGATCCTAGCAATTTATTCTTTTGAAGTTCTTCTCAAATTCACTAGCTCTAAGAGTTCATGTTACATATCTTTACATCAATGTCTTCATTGTCAAAAAAGACCTCTTGATGGAACAATGCCTTATTGTGTCTTTTCAAGCACACATTATTCTCTTCATCAATGTCAGAATCATCTTCATATCCCAAATATGAGATAGTCATACTACACCCAATATCATCATGAGTTTCTTCTTGATTAGGTTCTTCAGGAACCATCATCTTGGTATGTAGCTATGGATTGTGCAACCACACAATGCTTTGCAGAATGAGGAGATTGGTGAGAAACACACCATGGTGTATCATCCATGACATTTGTAGAAGACTTTTGTAAAGGATCAGGGAAAAACCTATCATTATTTCCTCTTACAGTAGGGAAAATAAGTTTTCCATCCTTCCATTGGGTGTTCTAGGGGTAATTTTTCCACCTATTCTACCTATTGAAATTATTATTGAAGTGAGGCTTCTCTGCAATAGAAACCTTATCATTTCTATTACCAAGTTCTTTCAAGTCCTTTAGTGAATTCAACACCATATCCAACTTGTCTTCCTCTGGCTTCTTATTTCCAACATTTCTCTCACTATCCCTTTTGTATTTTTTATCCCCAAACAACTTAGGGTCATCTTTTTTCCCACCCAATTTTCCTGATATTTTCATATTGTTCTCAATGTTGACAGCAATTCTAAAAGCATCTCTAAGAGTTATTGGTTCTTTGTCCCTTAGCAAGTATCCCATCTTACCATCAAAGGCATTGAAGTATGTGGTTAGAGAGACCTTGTCATCTAACCTCATGACTTGTAACAACTTATGCATACCCTTCTGAAATCTCCTATTGAATTCAGCTACAGACTCATTCTGATTTTTCCTTAGAGTGTTAAATTAATTTAACATGAAACTAGCATTAGTCTTATCACCATATTTCTCTTTGAAGAATTTCTCAAAAGAATCCCATGTATCAATACATCTATCAGGAAGTCTTTTGAACCAATCTATAACATCTTCCACCAAAGATTGAAAAAATAGTTTCATGACTACATCCACATGCTCAACCTCATAGTCATTTATCACATCAACAAATAGCCTAAGGTGTTCTTCACAACTAATGGAATTTTTACCAAAAAATTTAGGTATTTTGTCTCTTATATCAGTTCAGAAAGCATTTGGGTAACCTGGTATTCCATCAAAGCTAATTTTCCTATACCCTTCTAATTGCATAGGTCTTCTTTGAAAAATTAAACTAGTGTTCCCAATAGGATTAACATTTGAATCTACATTTCTACTTACTTATACACTTGACCCTTTTTAGGGTCAACATTTAACTTGGTAGACATAGTAGGAATTAGATCACAAGTAGTAACATTACCAAGTGGAACAACATTAGAAGTTGTAGATGGCATACCTATTTCACTAGTAGATGGTCCAAGAGTGTTTGTAGATGAAGTCTTCAAAAACTAGATCTTCCTCCTTTTCTTTGCAATGGAGGCTTCACTTTCACCCATCTCTAGTTCTCTTGCTAGATCATCATCTTCCTTCCTTTTCCTTTCCATCTTTATGTCTTCACCTGAAATAGGTGGTGGGACTTTCAGTCTAACCACTGTTTCATTTATTCAAATCCCACCCATCTTTTATTTTCCCTTCTCATTAGCAGCAGCAGTAGGTCTGGTAATTTCACATTCATTTTTTATCTTTAGGTAGAGAAGTATAACTCTGGACCTGTCTAATCACATGACCCTCTTTTTCAAACTCATTTATTGCAATAGACATTCTTTCTCACTCTTCAAAGCATCATGATCACCAAAAATATCATGCTACAAAGATTTAGGAGCAGAAGCAAGCATCTTGTTTCTCTCCTTTAACTCGTTGATTTTTCTAAGTAGAGACTCTCTTTCTATCAATGCATTCATTTTATTCAGCCTCTCTTTCCTTTTGGAATCTTTAGTTTATTGCATCTTTCTCTACTAATTGTAATCTTAATGCACTCAAATCATTAGGATCTATCATTACATCTTCAGAGCTTGATGATACATCCACATCAGTAGGGCGTTGATATGGGAAATTGACCCATCTTGGTCACATGGGCTGACTTCTAAACATATCCTCATCTGGATCTAGATTTGGCCCAAAACCTCTTTCTCTTGCTTGCATATCTTGTCCTGCAAGTAATGATACTTAATCTTGAAATAATGTTTCTACGGTATCATAAAAATTATCTCTAGAGCAGTCACTATCAGATTTAGAACTTTTGTATTGTGACTCTTCCTCATTAGAAGATGCATGTGGTGCTTGATTTCTAGCATTATTTTGTTCTTTTAAAGGGGCACTAGTAGATTCCCCATCTCTCCTAATCTAACTTTTCTTTTCTGATCTAGGTAACTACTCCAAAGTAACCTATGGATGCCTCTTGACAAAAGACCTAGTATTTCTTCTTTTGTCCATGGCTTGTAATTTGTAAACACTAGTTCTAACCCTTTGAGTCACCACCCACTAGAATGGGAAAATATCAAGAAACAAAACTTGAGAAGCCTAAAAGACAACAAAAATTGAAACTGGAGAAGCCCAAAAATCTTGCTAAAATCTCTTTTTATAGTCTACCCAGTAGAGTTGCCATTTTGTTGGTCTCCTTTTCTTTCTACTTGTAGATTTTACAATATGACTAACAAATTAATGTCACTAACTCTATCACCACTCCAAACTCTATGAGGAAAAAGGCCAATTAACAAAGACTACAGTATCAGTCCTTCTACACTTTGAGCTTTAATGCTTAGGCGGCTATACCTTTGATTCACTTCTTAAAGGAATCATAAAATATTATACATTTATATTCTTGACGTAATGATTTAAAGTTTTCATCATTTGTAAGTTTGATTGATGATGTTGAACTACTTCCTGAGAACATATAAGTGTCTTTTCCTAGGGCAAAGAGTCAAATTCAACATATATCAACTAAAAACCTATCTCGAACACACTTAAATCCAAAATAAGTGATTTTCCTATTATTCCACTCACTCTCACACTTGGACATCAAATTCTCATTCAACCTTGAATTCTCTGCAACTATCTTTAAGGATTTAATCCCTACTTTGGAAGGAACTCAAAGGTAATTTCACAATTTACTTTGTAAACCATACATTAACCTAATTTGTAGCATCAACATATAAGAATTCAAGATCAAAACAAGAAGACATACACAAATTTGAAATTGGAATTCAAGTGTATTCTCATAAAAAATTTAGTATCAATACATTGAAGAAATGACAAAAATATAGAACACAAACCCTAAATCCAAGATCTCTCTATTTAGTTATCAATTTCACCATCAACAACCTTTTAAAATACAATCAACTACAATATATAGTCACTAGCTATCTTGGAATCCTCCTGAGAGTATGCAACAAGCTTCAAATAAATATGGCAAAACTAGCATTTACAACCACTTCACCAACCAGATTTAATCAAGAATTTACTGTAAGGAAGAAAAACCAGGCAATCCTAAACCAAGAGATCCAAAAATGATCTTCATTTATGACCAAAAGATTGACTGACACATCAAATACTAGAATCTCATCATGTCAACCATCTGTTCATTTCACCTACAACATAATCTGAGTGACTGTTTCACCCATTTTCCATGGCATAGATATGTTCCAAAGTCAATCATCACCTCTACACCATACTGTGGCAGTAAAAAAGATCAAATCATGTAGATCAGCCACCCAAGCATTAAATAACTAGTCCTTTCCTCCGTGAAAACCCTTTAATAATTCAAATTCATGGTAGCAATAGTTAATCAGGCAAGTTTAAAACACAACAATTGATCTCTTTCCTTTCCCAATAGATCGAGCAGTCCTCATAATTCTAGCAACAGTCATGAAACCTTTTAAAATGTCAGGCCTCATTACATATGTTAGCAACTAATTAGGAATTGACACATCATGATATTTGACAACCAAAATTTTCAAATTATCAGAAATCACTTAACTTTATATCATCTGGGGATTACACGACTGCATAGCATGTCTTTGAATCACTAAAATAAAATACTATCTCAACCTCAATTAGGCGATTTGGCAACTGAAGGTATTCATGTAATCTCAAAAACATATCCTTAACTGGGGTTCCAATTGGAGATTGGGAAAACAAATAATTGTCAAAGTTGCTAGAAAATTTATTAACCATGGGTTATATCATGAGATTAAATGCCAACCACCCAATCTGATTTTCATGAACGGTTATTGCTGAATCTTGCAACTATCTGACTTAACCCATCCTATAATCAGCAAACTAGTGACTGAAGAAGTCGTGTGATCTCTTATGGTTTACATTAACCTAGGTAACATCTAGAGATCCGAATACTAGACTATTCTCCAAATCTCTTGATCAAGGCTTTGACCATTGTTAAATTTGGTGAACTGACGACCAAACCTTCATTCTCTAAACCTCTAGATTATTTTCACTAGCCACCAAGGATTTGGAGATTATGCAACTGTGGTAGTCTCCATGTCTCTAAATTTTTCATCACTAACTACTAGGATCAAGCAACCTAGTGACCAAGCAGTTCTCTTGATCTTTGGATGCCAAGCATTTAACCACCAAGATCATGAGATCTGGCAACTAAGAAATCTCTAGGTTGCTTGATGTTTAGGGCTTAACTATCGAAATGAAGAGATTATGTAACCAATGCAATCACTGGATCTTTAGACAAAGTGACTAACTACACAATCATTTGGAGACTAGGTGACTAAAACCACCTCATAGTCGTTGAAATATTTCTTCACCATTTTATCTCGAGATTGCCCGACTGAGGGAATATTAGATCTAGAGACTGATTGACTATAGTTATACTCAAGAAATTTTTCATTTGTTGTTGCTCAATCTCATAAAGCACTCCAACCTATCTAGCGACCTCCTGACTAAAGGCATCCACTAAGTCACTTAAGAAAAGAGAATATTCTTATGACTTAAGGAGATTGTACGACTAAAGGGTCTCAAGATGTCATGTGATAAAAAGGAATATGCTAGATTCCTTAGGAGACTAGGTGACCCATGTGAAATGATAAAAGGCATATGCAAAAAATATTTTCAAGTGACCCAAAAAAGTAACAAGGGAATAGAAAAAAGGTAGGGTTTTTCAAATTTAGACAATTTTTAAAACCTTCTGCATGGAGAAACTCTAGTTTCTCAGACATTAAAATGATCACATCTTTCTGGTTTTTTTTAATTGAGCACATGCACTTTCAAACTAAGATTGGACACATCATGAATAACCTCTAGGTAAGGGCCCAAACCATGAAACACTATGAACCTACTACGCAAGGCAGAAAAAGATTATAACTAAGGCAATAAATTCCTAACATTTTCCACAGGATGAGACCATTTTCTTTGGATTTTTAGAAATGACATGAAAATGGCCTAACAATACCTACTGACTATGAACTTGAGTTGTTTAAGAATTTGTAGAAATGGAAGAAAAAAGAATTGATTGTTGAAGACTATACGGAGGATTTATATAAATTGACTATTCGGTATGGACACAAAGAACTTAGTAAGGAAAAGGTAGCTCGGTATGTGAATGGATTGAGATTCAAATTCAGGATGAGCTTGGTATGTTGAAGATTGATTCAGTTGAGGATGCTTATCTGTATTACCTAAAGGGAGAAGATAAGTCGAAGATGAGACAACATCATAGTTCCCAAGGGAAGGAGAAACATGATCAATCAATGAAGGATAAACTAACTGTTGAAGATGAACTAAAACTTGTTGAACCAAGGAAGAGGATAGGTAAGGTTTCTTTTTAGGGTACTTTTTTCATTGTGATGAAGAAGGGCATTGATCATTTGAATATTCCTAGAGGACTAGCGATTGAAGAGCTACTATGGTGAATGGGAACATATTCAATGAACCTAAGGTAGAGTCATAAAACTTGTTGGTTTGAAGAACATTACTCGGTACTAAGGTAGAACCTTGTTAGAGGAGTAATTTATTTAGAACTTGGCACAAGTCAGGAGGTAAAATTTGTAATGTGATTGTGGATAGTGGTACTACTGATAACCTTGTAGCTCAGGAGATGGTTCAAAAAGTTGGTTTGAAGAGAGTGAGACATCGTTATCCTTAAAGGATTTGTTGGTTGCAATATGTTCATACTTTGGAAGGAAGGGAGAAAAGTCTTATTTATTTTCAGATTGGGCAATATAAGGATCAATTATTGTGTAATATTGTGGACATGAGTAGTTGTCACATATTTCTCGGTAGACCTTGGCAGTATGATTGCAGGGTTGTGCATGATTGTGTCAAGAATGTGTTCACTATTGAGAAAAGTGGTAGGAAGTTTTCCTTGATGCCTTTGCTAGATACAAAACTCAATAGGAGGAACTTGAGTGTTGGGAGATGAGTTGAGATGAAGGATCTTGAAAGGATTGGAGATTAGTGTGGACAATAGACCTATGGATTGTTAAGGAAAGACTTGAAAAGGCATAGAAAGAAGAAGTGGAAGAGTATGCAACGTAAATACTTGGAGGACATGTATGTGAAGAACCATCTTGAGGTTTATGTATTGAATCTCATAATATGTTCTTATAGCCTTTGAGAAAATCTTTTTGTACCTAGGGTATCTAATGCAGGAGCATCCTAGGGTAGTTGTCTATCCTAAATGTTGGGGTATTTTATCCTTATGTTTCTTAGTTATAGTGCTGACGGAGGGGCTCAGTCATTAAAGGGACTCAACCTCTGAAGGAACTTAGTTAATGAAGGTGCTTGGTTACTTCTAGCACTCTACAAAACTTTTGCTTGGTTATGCTTATGGTGATTGGTCGATGTACTTTCTCGGTGATGCCTAGCTTGCTTGGTTGTTTTTATTGACACTCAGTACTTTTGGCTTACCGACTGGAGTTCTTCTAGATTTGGTTGGCTGACTTAATGTATTTAATGTGGGTAGATTATGTTGCATTCTCCTATGTGGATCTAGAGGCCGACATGGATAATTAATTGTTTGTAAGGCTATGTTAGAGCTGACTTGTATTACATTTAATATTTATTGTTTTAGGACATGACTTTGGCTTATGAGTTTTTTTTTCTTGCAGCCAACTTGTGGCTGAAGAAGTTTATTTAAGGAGGGTCTGGGTAGGTTTGTAGGAGGATCATGCAACATGGAGTAGAGAAGAGGAATGATATTGAGAAGAGATAGTAGCTAAGTGTGGGCTCATAAGACAAGAAGGTTTCTTGGTTTCTTGCAAGCACACGTTTAGATTCTTCTTGGGATTTCTACCAGTTTCTTGTAGCCTATTGTTACAGATCTAGCTATCTTGGGTTTGGATCCTGTGAGGTCTTATAGAATTACTAATCTAGCTAGCTTGGGTTTGGATCCTGCGTCACTCTTTGACATATATTGATTCATCTTCTTTCTTTTGAATTTATGTAAGTGATCTTCCTCTACAATAAACTTATATTCTACATCAAATTTACTCTTTAATCTCCCACTTTGACAATAATGCAAAAGAAACATAAACATCTCTGATATACATCTAGTATATAGATTTTCCATTGCATTGATAAACATCTTTTTGCACAACTTCAGGGTTCATGTAAAGAGTGAAATACTCACATCAAGTCACAAGATAGATAATCTATTGAGTCCTTGAATTGATGTAGCATGCATCTTTCCTTAATGTACATTGGATAGGGGAAGAACCCCTAAAAGGATCAGTAATCTCTTCATGCATACCTTTTGGTAACTATTTGATCCATACAATGTTAGAACAATTCATAGCTACTGCCATATACTCAGCTTCAGCAAGAGATTGAGAAATATAGCTTTATTTCTTACTTAACCATGTCACTAGACTTTCTCCCAAAAATAAAGCTCCTCCACTAGTACTTTTCCTATCATCAATATTTCCTACACAATCAGTATCAGTATAAAAATTAAGATCAAAATCACCTTCTCTTGTCTATAATAGACTGAAATCTTTAGTCCCTTTCAAATATCTGAATATCCTTTTAACTACAAATACATTTGTTTCCTTGGGGTTTTCATAAGACCTTGCAACAATACCAACTGAATATGCAATTTCAGGTCTACTATGGACAACATACTGCAACTTAACATTCATGGATCGATAAAGTGTTTCATTCACCTCCTTGGTGTCATCTTCTTTTGACAATTTGCAACCAGTATCCATCGTTGTTGCAACCAATTTTGAATCTTCCATATTGAATATTTTTGGGATATCTTTGATATACTTAGATTGAGTGATGTAGATCCCATCCTTAACTTGTATTTGAAGTCCAATAAAGAATTTAATCTCTCTTATCATATACATCTCAAATTCATTTCTCATCTCCTTAGGAAATTACTTAGACATTATCTCATTACCACCAAATGTAATGTCATAAACAAATATCTTAGCCATTAAAATTTCATAAAATTTATCACATTTCAAATATAAATTGTTTTTGTCACTAGTCCTTTCAAATACAATCTTAAATTAATAAGAGTGTAGTATTTTATACAATTCTTGGGGAAACTGGTTCAATCCATATAAATATTTATGTAGTTTGTAGACCATATTCTTATTTTTCTTGTCAACAAATCCATCAAGATGTTCTATGTAGAATTCTTCTTCGAGTACATCATTTAGAAATGCAGGTTTAACATCCATTTGATAAACCTTAAATCATTTTTAAGTTTATAAGAAAGTAATATTCTAACTCCTAATCTAGAAATAGGGTAAAAAGCTTCACCATAGTCAATACCTTCTTCTTGTGCATACCCTTTGTAGACTAGTCTAGCTTTGTTTCTAATCACATATCCTTTCTCATTCAATTTATTTATGAAAATTGATTTAGTTCCTATCACATTTTATCCTTAGGTCTCAATACCAATGACCATGTGTTATTCTTTTCAATCTAATCTATTTCTTCTTTCATAGCATTCATCCAATCTTCATTTTCTAGTGCATCTTTTGCCAACCTAGGCTCAAATTCATAAATCAAATAAGCATTATTTGTTAACTTATTTTTAACACTCATGCATTCTTGTCTCCAATAGTTATGCTTGATGAGTGGTTTCTTCTCACATATTTTTCTAAAATAGGTTCAAAAGCTTGTTCATCATTGTTCAAATCTCTCAGTAGAGGGTCATCTTGTCCATCAATTTCTTTTCACTTCTAATTGGTTTTTTCAATCAAATTACCATCTTGTACATAGATAAATTTGTTATAATCCTCAAGTTCCTTAATACTATCCAAATTATTCTTTTCAATAAATTCATCAACTCTTACATTTTCACTTTCAACTATGTTGTTAGAATCGTTGATTAAACATTTGTATACCTTACTCTTTGAATAATAACCAATAAATATTCCTTCATCACTTTTAGAATCAAATTTCCCATTCCTAGAATCTTTAAATATGTAACACCTACTTCCAAAAAATTTCAAATAACTTACATTCAGTGTTCATTCAAACCATAATTCATAAGGTGTCTTATTTGTACCTTTCTTCAACTACATTCAGTTAAGAGTGTAAACTACAGTTCTTATGGCTTATCTCCAAAATGTTTGTGTAATCTTCTTATCAATCAACAAAGTCCTAGTACAGTCAACAATAGATCTATTTCTTCTCTCAGCTATCCCGTTCTATTGTGGATTCCTCAGTGCATACACTTCCCTTTTAACTCCATGCTCATTATAGAAGAAGGTAAATTCATCAGAGATGAATTCACCTCCTCTATCACATCTAAAACACTTCATCTATTTACCTATTTATTTTTCAACTCTAGCCTAATACCACTTAAACATTTGAAATGAATTATATTTTTCTTTTAGAAACATGATTGACATCATTGTTGAATAATCATCAACAAAAAAAATAAAGTATCGATCTCCATAATAGCTTTGAACTTTCATAGGACCACAAAGGTCAATGTGAACCAATTCCAAGATACCACTTGTAGAATAATATTTTCTTAGAAAACTTGACCTGGTCATCTTACTAACTTGACATTCTTTACACATATATTTATCAGGTTTTCTTAATCTCAGTAGTCCTCTCACTCTAATTTTCTTACTCACTTTGATCAAGTTATCAAAATTCACATGACACAATCTCTTATGCCATAACCATACATCTCCAATTTTATAAAATAAATAATTCTTTGCATCAGTATCAAGGTAAAATAGATTATCTCTTGATTATCCTCTAGTTCCAATTAGATCTCCATCAACACCATAGATCTTAATTTTTCTATTCTAATCTTCCATTAGGTGGCTAGTATTGTTAAATTGTGAAACACTCAATAGATTATAGTTCAGTCCTCTAAGCCAATATGCATCTATATCATCTTAAAATAGAAGCACTTCCATGATAAGAGCATTTAGCCCTCCGAGTAAGTGGTTTGGGGTCATGTCAAATTCCTTGAATGGATATTTGACTTGGATCTAGCTTTTCCCCCTATTCTACACCATTTTCCACTTCTTCCTAGCATTTTCCTAGCATTCTGGACTATGAACCTGAGGTTTTTGACCATAAGGTCAAAGTCGATCTTATGGGGTGAAAGTCAACCTCGATCCTAACTAGGTCAAGATCAACCTCGACCCTGACCTAGTCAAGTTCAAGCTCGATCTTGACCCTAGGTTCTGAGATTTCATCAAAATCTTGCATTTTCCCTCTTTGGGGCCACTATTTCTTGGATTAAGTGTCAAATTATCAAATTAATATTTGAGGTGAACCTTTCTCGATATTTATATAGGATTTCTAATTTATTATTGGAGATTATCCTTTCTCTAGTTTTGTGCCTAATGCTCAAATTAACTTTGGCGTTGGCCTTACCTCAAATTTTTTAACAAGGCTCTTAAATAATTATTTTATTTCTATATTAAGGGTGGTCCCCTCCTAGAGTTTTGTGTCAAGAATTTAATTTAATTTCCTCTCCATGTTCACCTCTCTATATTTTTGTGCCATGGGCCCTTAATTATTGTTTTCTACGAGGCCCCTCTTGTGCCCTAGATCACCATAAAAGGGATCCTTTCTCTCTCATTTTCACCATCCACTTTCATGATCAAGCTCTCAAGTGAAAGCAAGAAATAAGATCAAGCATTCAAGCCTCTTCCTATTCCAAGATCCATTCAAGATTGATGTTGAAGATATAAAGACAATTGATTAGAGACATCCTACATTTGATTCTACATTCATCCATTCTTGTGGATTCAAGGATTCGAATCCTCCACAAGGGTTTCAACTCAAGCAAGGTGAATTATTCCATTTACTTTGTTTCTTCTAGCAATTTCAATTCAATTTCAAGGTTAATTCCAAAATTAGGGTTTGACTGAGGTAAACCCCTTCCCCCCAACAAACAAAACCATTTTTCTTGCAGGTATAGGTGTGGAATTTCAGATTTGAGAGCAGATTTGGATATCCTTTTTAGCAAACTTTCAAGATCTGTGAATAGAATTCGAATCAGACTTCAAATAAAGAATGTAGTATTTGACCTTTTATGAGGGTCAAACTTGACCTAGATACTTACCTAGTTAGGTACAACCTTGATCCTGACCTGGTCAGGTAAAACCTTGATTTTGACCTGATTCGATCTTAGAAAAATATTTCTAGGTTTTGTAGATCTCACAGTTTTAGTTAAATAATGTAGGAATCAACAGTTTTTGAGATCGTTTGATAGGGTTTTTAGCTGATTCTTTTTCAGAGGTAAGTACCTTTATTTCTTAATTTCAATATTAATCATCTACATTTACTTTCTATATCAATACAATTTCATGTAAGTATAAAATATTGGTTTTGGGGTCTCTTTTATGTGAAAACCATTGTCCTAGGACCCCATAGACTATTTTATCCTTTACAACATCATTACATTTCATCTTATAATTTAGTGAAATAGATCCCTTACCTTTCACAAGCCATAGCACATCATTTAAAAATATGAAAAATCCTCCATATTCTTCTAGATTCTCAAACTTATCAATATCACTAGTCATATGGTGTGAATTACCACTATTAATAATCCAAGGGTCTTTTATACTTACATGAGAAAAATATGGTTTTTCATCTTTAAAATTTTCCTCATCTAATTCTTCCTTTACTACAATAAAAAAAACTTCATAACCTTCCTCAGTATCATAAGATTCATCATCAGCTATACCTTTCTTAGCTAGGTAATAAGCCTTCTTTCCTTTGTCCTTAAAATCTATGAATCTTCGGTATGAAGCTACTATATTGTGTGATTTTCTCTTCATATTTCCTCATTTCAACATGTTTTTCTCTTAAGCTATCAACCTTACCTTTTGACATAGGGAAGGGGTGGAGGATCCAAGGATGGATGGTCCAAACCTACACCAACACTTATGACAACAACAAGCATAGTGGAATACAACAATATAAGGCTTCAAAATAGAATTTCATTCAACATGCCCGACTGTAAGGTCTTCTAGGTTTCAGCCTTATACAATGAAATTAGAAAGTATCTTAGAAATCTCCTAGCTATTCCAGCTCTAAAACACATCAACAACTAATGGAAATACTAAGGCAGATCTGAACTTGAGCTCACAAGCCTCCAAGAAATCTCCTTGTCTCCAAGTATGCAAACCACTAGCTCTGCTATTACAATATCAGATAAAACATCTGATCTTCAAGATCTCATAGGATCTAATTATGATCTACTCTTATCTTATCTACTACTCTTCCATCATATTACTTCTTACCCCTACATCAACCAAGGATCTCAATATATAACCAGCTAAGCCACAAGTCAGCCAGTCATGTATTAATTACATTATAGGTCCAACCTAAGAAGAGATACCAAAACTAAAGATAGAAATAAAAAAAATGATGCAAAGATAGATTTAGGTCCACACAAGATCCAGGAACATATCCCCAGCCACGTAAGCTCCAATTTCCCCACACGAAACTGCGCAAGGAGAAATACCACACATTTCAAGAGCAAAACTAGTGGAAAATTGATACCCGAGGAAAATGAAGATAACTCCTAGTTCTGAATGAATTAGGACGTGAAATCTTAGGAAAATGCTCACAATTAGGTCCACTACACTACATAAAATTTTCAATAAGAGAAACCAACAACAACAATGGCTACTAAACAAACATCAGACATGTATAAGAATAGAAAATGTTTTTAGTGATGCAAGATTGCTCAAGGCCCAAGATGCTCCTGCATCAAACACCCCAGGTAAATAAATAATTTTCTCATGAAATTTTGAAGGGAATTAGAATAGGTATACCATATCTTTTCTTAACCCATATCTCCTCTTTTCCTTCATTCCATGTTGTCTTCAGTTTATCCACTATCATACTCAGCAAAGTATCTTGTCCTGCACTTTTCTCATCTTTCCTTTCTACCACTGATAGAAATTGATTCTTACCATCATTTCCATTGTCAATTACACCAGCACTTTGGTGAATCAAATCTTCTCCAAAATTACTATTCATCTTGGAATCATCTATATCTCTCTATGTCACTAGTGTCATCACTTGCTGCACTATCTTTGTCAGAAAGACCATCTGCCTCTTAATCTCTATAAATTCCTCATCTATATCATTCCCTAAACTTGACTTGCTTTCATCCATGGGAATAGGTTCATCAACTCTCTACTCCTGATGTTTGTTACTATTATAAGAACAAAACCCAACAACTCCATATCCACTAGCCCCAACTTTTTGTAATGGTAACAACTTATGTCTGGATCCACGATGCATTACTACATATTTATTTGCATGACCATCAAACATAACATGCCTATCAAACTACCAAGGTCTCCCAAGCAACATATGATAGACATCCATAGGCAATATATCACATAATATTTCATCATGATGAGATCTAATCTAAAAATTAACGAAGCATTTCTCTTCTATACTAACCTTAGAAACATCTTGTATCCAACTAATTTGATAAGGATTAGGGTGTTTCCTTCTTTCTAAATTCAACTTACTAACCATCTCTTCTGAAGGAAAGTTATCAAAACAACCACCATCAACTATAACATTACATACCTTATTCTTGCACTTACATCTAGTTCTGAATAAAAGATTTCTTTGGAATGGTTCCTTAGCACATGTAGCCAACCTCCTAGTGATAAGAAATTCACCTTTTTCTGTAACATTCTCTATGTCTTCTTTGGAATTTAGTGCAATGCTTGTTATAGGACATTGAAAACTTCAATGGCCCTCTTCACCACACTAAAAACAAGTACTACTGAACTTATTTTTCCATCTCCCTCTCTGTCCATTATTGTAGTTCTTAGTGACTTGACCACTGCCAGATCCTTCACTAGTCTTCTTAGGATTCTATACCACATTACCTCTAGAAATTATTTCACCAGTCTTACAACCTTAGTTCCTATTATTTTTTCTTCCTTCAAACCTCTTGTTCAACTTCTCCTCAATATTCAATGCCATTTGATAAGAATCTCTTATATTTTTCATCTGAATAGTAAGTAACTCTTCTTGAATACTAGGTCTCAAGCCATAAACATACCTAGCAACCTTCTTTTTAGGAGCTTCAAAATGACCAGTCCTAATGAAGATTTTGTAAAACTCCTCAATATACTCCTACACTGATTTGTTGTTCTACTTCAAGGCTTGCATCTTCTTAAACATCTCTAACTCATAATCCACTGGAATGAATTGCTTTTTCAACCATTCAGTTCCATCTAGTGATCTTTCCTTTTCCTCTCCTATGTGTTTCCAATTGAACTTCTCTCCACCAAATATTTGCATGACCCTTTAGCTTAGTCTTTGCAAATCAAACTCTATCAAGATCTTCTATTTCTTCATACTCAAAGTACTCATCTATCTCATTAATCCAATCAATCAACTCTTCTAGCCTAAGGCTTCCAAAAAATGTAGAAACTTTGATCTAAGGTCTTTTCCTAATTTTAGACATAGCCTTTAGGATTCTATTCTCTTTTGGATCCTTGGCTTCTTCTATAGCTTCTTCAAAGTGATATTTCTCAGACTCATCATCACTATCTTCTTTCTCAATTCCTCTTGTAGATCTTGCACTTGTTTCTGCAAGTCCCTAAAATAATCAAGACTAAATTCTCTAGTAGGTTCTTCCTCTGAGATCTCACGAGATCTTCTCGGAGGCATCTTTAATCCAAGGTCCTGGTGAAAACTACCCGACCCTCCATGATCTATCCACACACTCAGGATCTTCAAGCTTTGATACCACTTGATGCAAGGAAGGGGTGGAGGATCCAAGGATGGATGGTCCAAACCTACACTAGAAGCTATGACAACAACAAGCACAATCTAATAAAACAATATAAGGCTTCAAAACATAATTTCATTCAACATGCCCAGCTGTAAGGCCTTCCGATTTTCGGCCTTATACAATGAAATTAAAAAGTATCTCAGAAATCTCCAAGCTAATCCAGCTCTAAAATACATCAACAACTAATGGAAATACTAAGGTAGATCTAAACTTGAGCTCGCAAGCCTCCAAGCAATCTCCTTGTCTCCAAGTATGCAAACCAGTAGCTCTACTATTACAATATCAGATAAAACTATAGACACCTAAAAATCCTTTTAGAAAATAAAATAATTTTTATTTTTTTTAAAACCATGATGACATCATCATTTACAAATTAATTAATTAATATATTTTTATGCCATTAAATCCCTTTATTTTAATTAAGCATCTTTAATTAAAGAATCTATCCCCAAAACATTTAAATCAAATTTAAATGATTTTCCTATCTTTATTGAATCAATATGCAATAAAAGATGTCACAATCCCTAAATATATTTTATATTTATTTAAAGCCTCAAAAACCTAGAACCTTCTAGCCTTTCCTAAACCCTTACAATCTTCCCTAAATCTTTCCTAAACCTACTTAGGAGAAATTACCTACTTTTCCTAAGCTAATCCAAGTCTCCTTGACTTTTGGTCAAACCCTTCCCCTAATGAGCCTTACACACTCATTTAAGCCTCTTACACAATCTTTAAGGCTTCTTATAGCCTCATAAAAAGACCCATGTCTCTTCTTCCACACATGTTCCCCTTGCACCCTTCCCTAGTGTTGCTCACACATGTGTGAGCAACCCCTAACCCAAGCTAAACCTTACCATACCCCAAACCTTACCCCTAACTCAAAATCATCCTCCTAATCCAAGCCCTTCCCAAATCCTATAAATACCCTCACTTCCTAAGAGAAAAACACCAATTTACCTTTCATTTCATAGTAGTGTTATAATGCTACAATAGTTCTAAATCTTTAAAGCTTTCATACTAATTGTTAGATTTCACTCATTTTCAAGCTTTCTTAGAACACATAATAGCTTAGAATTAATGGATTAAATTAGTTTTATTATTTATTTTTTTTATGTTATTTCATCATGTCATATATATTTTGGACTAAAATAAACTTATAATAAGCATTCATAGCCTAATCTACATTTTGAGCATTTTAGGATCCTTAAGGCCTTAGGGGCAAAAGGGGTGTTCTATACCCATTTTTGTGCCATTATGGGGTTATTATGGTCCCTAACCTATCCTAATATCTCCTAATGATCATTAGAGATATGCTCCAAGTGATTCGAGAGCACACCCACATCCCTAAAGCTAAAGCAAATCAAATGGTGACAGGGTGCTCCCGTTTAAGCTCTATCTGAGTGTCTTTGCAAATAGTTTTCTTTGTAAGTTAGGTATATGCTCATAAAATAATTTTTGACATATTTACTCCTTTCAAGGAAGATTAGGTTTTCATTGATCACATTTTGGCATGCCTGGTGGGACTCCACAAGCCTCAAAATTGCATTTTTTAGGGTTTTTTGGCTAAAAACACTCATTTTTCACACCTTCTAGATAGATTTTTTTGCAGTTTCGTATGATTTTTGAAAAATTTTACCACTTTTCACATGGGAACCACCCAAAACTCGTATGAAATGATGTATAAACTCATATGGGCCTAGTTTGAGTGATTTTTAGGCCATTTTTGGAACTTTTTGGCCCAAAACTCATATGGGAACCATGAAATTGTCGTAAAAGATTTAAAATTGTCATACAAGACTATAATTTGAAATAAATTCTGGCCCCAAAACTCATATGGGAGGCAGGGAGTTCATTTGAGGCCCTAAGTTGAATTTTCTTGGTTTTTTGGGCCTATTTAGGGATCCTAGGGACCCTAAGGCTTCAAGCTTGTAATTTATAACCCCATAATTTTGCAGGTACTTCATGGAAAAAAATTTATCACCAAATAAATAAGGCATTAAGGCTCATAAACTCTTTTGAAATTTTAGGAACTCAAACACTTCCTTTTCAGGCTTAAAATGAACTTTTTGAGTGCCCTTAAGGAGCAAATATACAAGTATTTCCTAAACATTTCCTAAATATTCCTAATAAACTCAAGTCATTACTAATTGGTATTAAAGAAATCAAAATAATCACTAATATTACTCATTTGGCTAAAAATAACCTCAAACTTTCAAATCTAAAGTTTTAAAATGCATTCATGCAAAGTAGGAACATTTCATGTTTTGGGAACATAAAATGAACATCAAGTTTTCATTGCAAATATAAGTGATTCCTAATCAACTCAAAAATAATCCTAAAGTTATCCTAAATCAAACTTGAATGCATCAAAGAGATCTAAAAGGAACTTCATTCACAAATGTCTCAAAGTTTGGTTAAAAATCTCAATGCAAACTAGGAACAAAAAATCAAAATCTTTGCTAAACTTTCCAAATTAGTTCCTAAACATTCCTAAAGTTTTCAAAACTTTCCTAAATCAGTCCTAAAAATTTTTTATTAATATGAAAAAGTATCTTATTGGAAAATCTTGAATGCCTTTCAAAGTTCATGTATCAAAGCTAAATCTAGGAACTTTCCCTTTAGAGTCTAAAAATTGAGCAAAAGACAAACAAATCTTGAATGAAGCTAAAGGAATGAACCAAAGTCCAATTGAGCCATTGTCATTTTTAAAATAAAACACAATCTTTAATGATCTCAAAGAGAAATAAAAGCATCTCTATTCATTCGTCTTTCAATTTTAGTTCATGCGTAAACTCAATCTTGAATGACTTAAAGATTAAAACAAAGAACTTTTCAAAGTTCTAAAGAAACACACAAACTCAATCTTGAATGCTCAAGAAAAGAACTTGCAATCACTCAAATGTTTACTTTTTGAAGAGAGAAAGAACAAATCAAAACCTAAACACTTGTGTCTTCAAAATTTTTCAATTCAAACACACTTAAAGTCAATTTGGGAAAATAATTTCTATGAGGTGCATCTAGGAGTTTCCCATTTCTACAAAATCCTTGTTAGAATGAGTAATGTAAAACACTTGAACTTAGACAAGTTCACTTGTTTTACTTTTACTAAGGCCTGTCTAGGGAGAAAAGCACTTCCTCTCTGGAGAACGACCTCAAACTGGTATCTTCCCTAACCAGTATAGAAATAAAGCATTGAGAAAAATCTCACTTATATCCCCTCAAGCTTAGGCGAGGCATGTTGATGGTAGCCTGAGGTAGGTGAATAATCCCTAATATTTCAGCATGGTCAACTAGGCTCTTAAGTAAGTCACATGCATACAAACTGATTGGGAGGACTCCATGGAATAATTACAAACTTGTTAAAATAGAGGCTACCCTATCCTCATCTGAAGGTATCTGAATCCTTGTGCAAGGACTGATCCAAGGGGTTTACTAGATCACCTTAAGACTACTCACCATATGTATCCCCTTTTAGGGGGTATCAATCTATGGGCAAGGATTTTGATACTCACCTTCCTTAGGTAGATCTGCTTGAAGTGATTGAACAATCAAAGACTTAGTGAAAACATTTGTTGGAACATAAACCTTTTCAAAGATTTTTCAAATTCAGGAGTCAGTTATCTTGCTTGTATCCCATAAGGTTGCTTTGTTCCTTGTGGATATTGCTTGTCCAAAATTCTTTGTTGAAATCTATCCTTTTCCATTGGAAAAAGTCAAATTGATCTACAACTTAATTCTAGATACTCAGAAAACCTTACAGAAGAATCCCTTGAAATTAGATACCCAAAGCTTTGTGTCAATCCAATTGTCAAAATCTCCCAAAGTTATGTCTAATTTGATCAAACACCCAAAAGCTAAACTTCCCAAATCCCAAGCCTATCAAGAGAAGAGAGTTGCAGAAAGTAATCTTAGAATTCATCAAACTTTTGTGCAAGCAACCCAGGCCAAAGAAAAGTATCAAGAAAATCTTGATAACATGGGCTATAACACAAGAGTCAAGTGGTTTGCTCACCAATTTCGATTGAACCATCATTACGTCAATCTTGAAAGAGAATACTAGCTAGATCCATTGCATGTCCAGTCTACCTTTGGATCCCAAAATCCTATCTCGACAATCCTTCATCTTAAGATCATCCTAGTTTCATCCTTGCATCACCACCAAATATTAGTTGCATCCTATAGTCCTTCTTAGTTGCATTTATCATCATCTTTCTAGTTTCATCATAGGTCATCCATTTTAGTTGCATCTAGATCATTCTCTTAGAAATAGCATCATTATGCCATCCTTCACCATCATTCCATTTGCAATCAACAAATCAAGATCCCAAATCCTTGATCCAAATCTAGTATCCATCATCCAAAGTCAAACCCACCATCCTTGCACCAAATCCAGTGATCCAAATCCACAAGCACTTAGTGTTAAAAACCTTTGAGTTTTTTTCAAACCTCATCCTAAATCAGAAATCATCCCCTTTTGATAGAGCATTATCCAACTTGTCCTTGCACAACCTCATCATCTCAAGCAAGAGATTGGATTTCATTGATAATAATCTAATTGACCAAAGATCATTAGTCTATCCTTGGTTGACCGAATCCTATCACTGATCCTCCATTGAGAAAACAACAACTCATTGTTGACACTTAGTAATCTTCCACCAACATACCACCAATCATTGATGGTCAAATGTTGATCCAAATCAAAGTATCCCACCAAGCCCCCATCATCGCCAAAAGTTTTCACCAATCTATCACCATCTTCTAGCCATCTTCTTCCATCCTTGATCTAAATCCAAGCATCTCACCAATCCTTGCATTACATTCTAGAAATAAACCATCCTTAGAGGTTTCTTATGCTTGCATCCATCATTCTTTAGAGTCTTTTAAGATCATCTTGCATCCATCTAGCATCTGCATCTCCACTCCATGCCTATCAAGACAAGATCTTAGAAACAAAGGAACATGGATCCTTATTAGGTCCCCAGCTTGTTTGATCCCAACATTTCTACCAGTGTGATGGTAGCTTATGATCCCCAGATTTAGCAAACTAGTAATGCATGGGATGATTCCAATATCCCCTCAGGTCCTTTTGTGATAGAAACATTTATGAATCATCCAGGGAATGCATAAATAATTAGTGCACTCACTTCTCAAAATCAAAGAAACATGTGGGCTAACTTCACACAAGAGGGTACTCCCATTCCACCATATATGCAACCTTGAATCCCCATCCACAACATTTGTATCCGAATAGAAGTATACACCCCCATCATCCAATAGATCCCTGATCCACTTCTCCACATATCACAACTAGCTTCACCCATTCCTCCTATGTTGCAAAGCAATTTCATAGGCCCTACAACACAAGAAACACAATCCACTCCATTTTCTCTCATAGGTACACCATCATCTTCCATAGCATCTCAATTCATCATCCCTACCCAACGATTTTCACAAAACCAAGCACCACCTCCCACCCAAGCCTTTACACAAATAGTTCTGCCACCTTCCATGGGCCAAGCAACATCATTGTTTCTAGGGGAAACACAATCATTTCCCTCATCTTTCCAACAAGCCTCTACTTCCACACCATTCATTTAGGGGGGGACACAATCATCCTTCCCCTTCACTTCACAAGCTACTTCTTCCACACAATTCATTCTGAGAGGGATGTAATCATCCTTCCCCTTCACTTCACAAGCTTCTGCTTCCACACCATTCATTCTAGAAGGGATGCAATCATCCTTCCCCTTCACTTCACAAGCTTCTACATCCACACCATTCATTCTAGGAGGGACACAATCATCCTTCCATGTTGCTTCAAAAGCTTCTACATCCACACCATTCATTCTAGGAGGGATGCAATCATCCATCCCCTTCACTTCACAAGCTTCTTCATCCACATCATTCATTCCAAGAGGGATGCAATCATTCTTCTCCTTCACTTCACAAGCTTCTAAACCCATGAAATCATTTCCAGGTGCAATGTAATCATTCTCCTCTTTCTCCCAACAAGCTTCCACATTAGCATCACCCTTTTCATGGGGAACACAATCATCTTCATTCACCCCCTAGCAAACATCTACCTAGGCACAAGCCTGATAAAATGCCTTCACCATAGGTATGCCTTCCATGGGTTTTTCAAATCCACCATTCATGTGCCAAACTCCCATCACATCCACCTTTCTGGCATCCTCTGCATCACATTTCCCACTGTGCACTAGTTCTCAATGGGGCCTCACTAAGGAAGAAATGCAAGCCTTCAAAATGCCAACCCACTTCACTACATCTATGCCAAAAAACCAACAAGCCACCTTCTCCAAAGTAGCACAACAACAACCATATCAACCTCCACCAGCTTCATCCTTTTTCCCATTCACAAACCATCTATTCACACCACCCAATGCTTCTCAACAAGTTCCACCACCTCAACAGCAAAGTTCATCCCATCTTGCAAGCTACCTTACCCAACCACCTCCTCTTGGCTTCCCTACATTAGTTCCACCCTTAAGCAATGTGAGGATGCATCCTATTGGTTCCTCAAACCGAACTTTATGCTTTCATAAGAAACCAATACATCTATAGATTTTAAAGATGGGTTAGATCCAAATATTGAGTTCTAAGATGACTAGACCAACTATAGGGACAAGACTTCCCTCTGCACTTCTGGCTCTACAAAACCAAGGAGGGTGCTCCTAATCCAGTAAAACAAAAACTTATTTCACTAATCACTTACTAGATTTAAATATAACAGATGGATGGTAAGAAAATACTAAATGAGAACTACTCATTCATTGGTTCACCATTACCATAAGATGAGATAGAATAGGTAGGTCACAATACTTCATAGATTTTTGATAAATTTGTATCAAATGTTTGGAGTAAAGTAGAACCTTACCAAGCATTGAGTTCTATAAACTGGCTTCACTGTTGGCCAGTGCCTTATCCATTAGGCAACACCTTCATTGCAAAAATGTAATACATAAACAAATATATTGAACTTTTTTGACCTTATCCTTTGAAAATGCTATCACCCTATGGTGGATTTTATCAAAGGACTCCTGAATTCAGACTACTTACTAGTATCCTTGTGCAAACATCAAAGAATCAATGTTATATCTAAAACTTATTTAATTTGATCCTAGATCAAAACTAAAAAATATCAATACATAACTCAAATGAAGAACTGATGAAGGGTGCTCCCCTTAATACCACAAACACATAACAGAAATAGAGAAACAACAACAATATGCAAGAACAGAAAATTGGCTTCTTATTATCTCCACAAATGTGGAATTACAAACTTTCAGAATTACAATATGCAAAGCCACATGGGCATTCCCTTACAATATTCTGTAGGACAAAGCCTCGAACTATTACCCAGATCTACTACCCAGAACTATTCTGAACTGCCTAAGATAATAATACAGCCTTCCTTATATAGGCAATTTTTCACCACCTGGAAGGTTCCTGAATTTTAGCCAATAAGGCTGACCAAACTTAGAATTATTTTATTTTACATTTTATTACATCATAGTCGGCTCAAGATAACCTTTGAAACCCGAACAAAAATTTTGAAGAAAATTATTTTCTGCCATTTCGGGTGGCCCAACTTCCGAAGACCATAAGTCATCACTAGTTGACCCGATCGGCTATTATAACCCCATTTTAGAAACACCATGAAGCGCTCTACAGGCTTGACCAGTGCAAGCACTCGTCACCCAAATTTTTGACCTCATCCGGGGCCTCTAAAGCCTTCAAAACTGAGTTCAAAGTTTCTGTACCCTGCTGCCAATACCAAAAATCTTCAATATCTTCCAATATACACTTGATTTGGCAATGAAACTTTACTGGCAGACTTATATGACCAAAATGAACCTCCAAGAAAGAAATTAGATCATTTTGAGCACATACAAAAATTACCAAAAATAGTAACTTTTCATAAATAGCAGCTCTGCACAAAATAGCCCTTATTGAATATAAAAAAATAGAAATATTTTTGGGTGATGCAAGATTGCTCTTACACCTAGGATGCTCCTGCATTAGACACCCGGGGTAATTTGAGAAGTGACCCTATCACGACTCAGGTGTGTAGAGGAAAACCAAGATGGTTAACCTCCTCCTTTGTTAGCCATGATGAATCTTCAACAGGTCATCCTTTCCACTTGACCAGATATTCTTCATATGTCCTGTTCCTTGTGCTTCTGCCAACATGACTATCCAGTATATCTTCAATCTCCTTAGTGTCTGAACTAGTTGCTAGAATACTCCACTGTGCTGCTATGATCTCATCTTCAACACCTCCTTCATGATACTCTGTCAGATCTGAAATGTTAAACACTGGTGAAATATTTAGCTCAGTAGGCAATTCTACCTCATATGCATTTCCAGAATCATATTTCTTCAGTATCCTACATGGTCCAAACTTCTTCATTTTCAGCTTGTTATATGTACCAATTGGAAACTGCTCCTTCCGCAAATGAACCATGACTTCATCACCAACTTGAAATTCTTTATACCTCCTTTTCTCATTTACCTTAGCCTTATACTGTGCATTCATCTTGTTAATATGCTTCCTCACCTCTTCATGGATGTTCTTCAAGTGTTCTACAAAATCTTCAGCTTTAGCACTACTTATTTCTCCTTTAGCTATCTTTCTCAATTCAGATGCATTTCTTGGACTACTTCCATATACAATTTGGAATGGTGATTTACCAGTGCTCCTATTGATAGAATTATTGTATGCAAATTCTACCTGTGGTAAAATCAAATCCCATCTCGTTGGCTTATCTCCAACCAAACATCTCAGCAAATTTCCCAAACTCCTATTCACCACCTCTATCTGTCCATCAGTCTGTGGATGATGTGATGAACTAAACTTCAAATCTATCTTCAACTTCTTCCACAACGTACGCCAGAAATATCCAACAAACTTAGTGTCCCGATCTAAAACTATGGTCTTTGGCAAACCATGAAGTCTCACTACTTCTCTGAAAAATAATTCTGCTACATGAACAGCATCATTAGTCTTCTTGTAGGGAATGAAATGTGCCATCTTTAAAAATCTGTCAACCACCACAAAAATTGAATCATGTCCCCGTTGAGTCCTCGGTAAACCAAGAACAAAGTCCATGCTGATATCCTCCCAAGGCTTCTCTGGTATGGGTAATGGCTGATACAACCCTGTATTCTGCTTCACTCCTTTCACCATCTAACATACTCTACAACTCTGTACAAACTTCTTCACATCTTGCTGCAACTGTGGCCAATAATAATTCTCACTAACCAGAGCAAGGGTTTTATCACGACCAAAATGTCCAGCCAATCCTCCACTATGCTTCTCCTTGATGAGATTCTCCCTCATAGAACTTCATGGAATGCACAACTGATTCCCTCTGAATAGTATATCATCATAGATGATGAAATCCAACCATTTTGTCCTATCTAGAGTAACAGGTTCTGCACAAGCTTTCCAAGCTTCACCAAAATCAGGATCCTCTGGATATAAATTCTTGAGTTCCTTGAACCCAACCACTTCAATCTACATTTTTGTCAGCAATAGTTCCCTTCTGCTAAGAGCATCTGCAACCCTATTAGACTTTCCACTCCTGTGTTTCAAAACAAATGTATAACTCTACAAAAACTCAACCCATTTCAAATGCCTTTGATTCAATTTTCCTTGACTATTCAAATATTGCAAAGCTTGATGATCAGTATACAAAATGAACTCCTTAGGAAGCAGATAATGTCTCCACTTCTTTAATGCCTAAACCATAGCATAAAATTCATGATCATAAACAGAATACTTCCTCTTGGCATCATTTAACTTCTCACTGAAATACGCAACAGGTTTACCTTCTTGGCTCATAACAGCTCCTATTGCAGTACCACTAGCATCACAATCTACTTGAAACACCTTATTAAAATTTGGAAGTGCTAAAATGGGTTGTTTTGTAACTTTTTGTTTCAACAACTGAAAACTATTTTCTGCCCCATTAGTCCACTTAAACTCTTTTCTATCCCCTCTCATTGTTTCAGTCAAGGGTCCACAAATACTGCTAAAATTTCTGTAAAAGCTAGCTAGACCATGAAAAGATCTTACCTCAGTAGCACTCCTTGGAGTAGGCCATTCAAGGATAGCCTGTACCTTCTCTGGGTCCATTTTTAGACCTTTTGCTGAAACTACAAATCCCAAATACACTAACTCTTTCTTCACAAAACTGCACTTCTTCAAATTAATCAACAGTTTCTCTTCTCTCAACTTCTCAAATACCATATGAATATGCATCATATGCTCATCCAATATCTTACTAAAGATCAAAATATCATCTAGGTAAACAATGACAAACTTACCCAGAAATTCTTTCAGAACCTCATTCATGAGCCGCATGAAAGTGCTCGGTGCATTGGTTAGCCCAAAAGGCATGACTAGCCACTCATACAGTCCTTCCTTTGTCTTGAAGGCAGTCTTCCATTCATCTCCTTCTCTGATCTAAATCTGATGATATCCACTTTTCAGATCTATCTTTCAGAAATACACAGCTCCACTCAAACAGTCCATAATATCATCCATTCATGGCAATGGAAACCTGTACTTGATTGTGATCTTGTTTATTGCCCTACAATCTGTACACATCCTCCATTCTCCATTCTTCTTTGGTGCTAATACTGCTGGTACAGCACAGGGACTCAGACTCTCATGGATCAATCCTTTCTATAATAGTTCATGTACTTGTTTGTTCAACTCCTCACTTTCTACAGGTGTCATTCTATGTGCTGCCTTATTCGGTAAACTCGCTCCTGGGATCAAGTCCATCTGATGACTGATCTTCCTGACTGGTGGGAATCCATCAAGCATGTTATCGGATACAATATCCTGAAACTTATTCAACAAATCTGTAACTTCTATAGGAACATCTTCTACTTCCTCTTTACCAGCTTTTGGAATTAAAGCAAAACATACATGCTCATGCCTCATACCATCTAGGAAATTTCTTCCATCAACAAAAGTTATCCTTGCATTACCACATACCTTTTATTCAGTCTCCTTCAATGGTTTTAGCTTATGTCGCACTCCATCCTTTGTCAGGGAATAGGTATTCACACGACCATCATGTACAGCACATCTGTCAAACTACCATGGTCTACCCAACAACATATGACATGCATCCATAGATATGATATCACACAATACCTCATCTTAGTATCCACCAATCTTGAACTTCACCAGGCATTGTTCGTTGACCATGACTTTGTGGTCATCCTGTACCCAAGCAATCTGATATGGATGTGGGTGTTTCTGTCTCTTGAGCTTCAACTTTGTCACCATCTCTTCTGACACCAAATTGTCAGTGCTCCCACTATCAATGATCACATCACAAAATTTACCTTCACACTTGCACCTAGTGCGAAACAGGCTCCTCCTTTGCTCAGGTTCATTCTCACCACTCAACAGGACTCTTCTGTTAATCAATGTTTCTCCTCTTTCAGTATCTTCAAAATTTGATGATCTGGCATCTTCATCTATATGTGCAACTCTGGCCTGGCCTTCATTTCTTCTGTCTGTTCTGCCTTGGCACTGAGGACATTCAAATGCCCTATGACCTTCTTCTCCACAGTGAAAACATGTTCCACGGAAGCCTCCTCTTCCAGATCCTTGTCCTCTTCCTCTTCCTCTTTGATCTCTATTATTCTGATCCTGGAAGTGATTGGAATTATTTCCATGTTGATTCTGATTGCTACTGGCCTCATCCTTCTTTTTCAGATCTTCATTTCGGCCACCATATGACCGTCCACCAGATCGTCCACCGCGACCTCTTCCATTTTGTCTGCTCTCGAACTTCTTGTTCAGCTTTTCCTCTACTTTTAGGGAAAATTGGTATGCCTCCTCAATACTGCTCATTCGAACCAGATTCAACTCCTCCTGAATGCTTGGCCTTAACCCATTAAGGTATCGGGCAACTTTCTCCTTATTAGCTTCTGCATGGCCTGTTCTGATGAGGAGTCGATAGAACTCCTCTATATACTCCTGAACAGATCTTCCTGCTTGCTTCAAACTTTTCATTTTCTTTAGTAGATCAAGCTCATAATCAACAGGAATGAACTATCACTTCAATTTATCCACCATCCGATCCCATCTTGTGGTTTTCTCCTTTCCCCTTCTATTTCACTCCAACTGAATCTCTTGCCACCATATCTTCGCATGACCTTTCAGTCTGGCCTTCGCAAATTTGACCCTATCAGGATCCTCAACATCTTCATACTCAAAATATTCCTCACATTCATTGATCCAGTCGATCAATTCCTCTGGGTTAAGATTTCCAGAAAATGTAGGAACCTCAATCTTAGGTCTTTTCCCAATCTTGGAAATCGCCCGAAAAAGTCTTTCTTCCTCCTGGTTCACAATTTCAACTTCTCCTTCTTGATATTCTTCTTCGGCTTCATCCTCGCTTTCATCTCTGACATTAAGATTCATTTCTCTATGAATCTCTTCTTGCAATGCTCGCACTTGTCTCTGCAGCTCTCTAACCTCAGGTGTCACAGCACCAGCTCTTCCGCCACGTTCTCTTCGTGGAGGCATTTTCGTGATGCGCGCTGAAACTCTAACCATGGTCCTAGTGCAAACTACCTCACAGTCGGTGATCTATTTACACACTCAAGAAAACCTGCTCTGATACCACCTGATGAAGGGTGCTCCCCTTAATACCACAAACACATAATAGAAATAGAGAAACAACAACAATATGCAAGAACAGAAAATTGGCTTCTTATTATCTCCACAAATGTGGAATTACAAACTTTCAAAATTACAATATGCAAAGCCACATGGGCATTCCCTTACAATATTCTGTAGGACAAAGCCTCGAACTATTACCCAGATCTACTACCCAGAACTATTCTGAACTGCCTAAGACAATAATACAACCTTCCTTATATAGGCAATTTTTCACCGCCTGGAAGGTTCTAGAATTTTAGCCAATAAGGCTGACCAAACTTAGAATTATTTTATTTTACATTTTATTACATCATAGTCAGCTCAAGATAACCTTTGAAACCCAAACAAAAATTTTGAAGAAAATTATTTTCTATCATTTCGGGTGGCCCAACTTCCGAAGACCATAAGTCATCACCAGTTGACCCGATCGGCTATTATAACCCCATTTCAGAAACACCACGAAGCGCTCTATAGGCTTGACCAGTGCAAGCGCCCATCACCCAAATTTTTGACCTCATCTGGGGCCTCTAAAGCCTTCAAAACTGAGTTCAAAGTTTCTGTACCCTGCTGCCAATACCGAAAATCTTCAATATCTTCCAATATACACTTGATCTGGCAATGAAACTTTACTGGTAGACTTATATGACCAAAATGAACCTCCAAGAAAGAAATTAGATCATTCTGAGCACATACAAAAATTACCAAAAATAGTAACTTTTCATAAATAGCAGCTCTGCACAAAATAGCCCTTATTGAATATAAAAAAATAGAAATATTTTTGGGTGATGCAAGATTGCTCTTACACCCAGGATGCTCCTGCATCAAGAACACACATAGGAGAGATGTAAACCCTAGATTTTATTCAAAATGTTATATCATCATGTATACATAAAGTGCTTTAAAATGCAAACTATCTGGATATTTAATTGAACCAACAATACTTGCTATTATGAAAACTTGGCCTAATACAGTCTATTGTATCCTAGACTAAGAGAAAAGTCATGAGTCAGTGTTTTGAAACTAAATAGAAGACTAAAACTAAATCTCCTACCTAGCCCATAGAGCACTTGGGACCAACTCTCAAGAAAAACCACAGAGAATTAGGAACCCTTACAATAATGAAAAGATCTCCCATATATCCCTCAGGAAAGAAGACCTAAAGAATCAATTTTGAAAATAATGTTCTCTTCCCACCAAAACTGACCTCAGAATCAAAATCACTTACTTCTCTTTCTCGCTTGTTCAAAACTGATTCTAACCACTGCCATTGAGACTGTCGTTTCTCATTGTTTCTAACGATATACTATATGCCTATGTTTGAGTAAAAATATAGCCTGCAACAACATTTTCATTTTTTTGTTCCATGAGAAACTGTCACATTTAAAATTTCAAAAATATGCATATGGTTTGAACATTTACAATTTGTTTTATTTTTCTGCACATATATTTAAATCTTTGGCGGGCCCATAAGTGCCATGTGGTACCATTGGATTGGTCTGACAGACCACCTCATCACCAGCTCACCACTTGTGCCACTTGTCATGATTCAGTTCATCACTACACCAGCTAACCACCTTGCCACATGTCACTATGTTGCATGATCACATAGGGCAATTTATTTCATTATGATCATACAACCACCGTCGATCTCCAGTGCACAACTCAAGGCTGTCAAAACTTGCACACTGCATTTCATCAAAATTAACCTTACTTTCATGCGGGACCCACCTGTCATGTAATTACCAACTCATCACCAAGTGTCAACCTTGAATGACGTGCACATGCATAGTGGCCTCTGTCTTGCATCCATGCTTGGACACTAATGAACTGTGTGCAATGGTATTTAAACATCTTGGTTTCTTGTTCTGCTACAAATGTGGGACTAAATCCCCTTAAGTTTATTAAACTTTCTCACAAAACTTACCTCATAGTGCGTGCCTAGCTGGCATGCACTAGCTAGGCCCACACAAATCTAGTTAGCCCTTCATCCTCTTCCTTTCTCTTTACTTTATCACTAAATTTACCCTCTTAGTCATTCCGGTAGATAAATGTGGGATAATGCCCCACATAGAAAACACCATTGACAGCTGCATGTACCTGCACATGAGCTTCATTTTTATTTATTTTTTTTGGGCCTACAAGCTTGGTGTACATGGGGGAATGGTGGCTTCAATCTGCCACATATAAAGCACCTTCTCATACTTATGCAATGGAGCACTCACATAGCTCCAACCAATACATGTGTTATTTAGTTTGTGTGCTCAACATCTGTGAAATGGTGCACCCAACACTTCTTGCTAAATGCTACACACATTCTTTGTTTAAAAATTCTCATACTTCCCATCATGAAGCATACACACAGCCTTGCATTACTTTCTTGTTCACATTTCAAACTGGGCGTGAGCCTCCCTAAATATTAACACTGGTGCTCTCTTGCATTTACACTAGCTCACACATCATGCTGGCTCCACCTTGCATTACTTTGGCTACATTCACTTCTTTTTTGAGTGCAATGCTGGTGTGTTTTATCTAGCTTGTATATGCAGCCCTCAAATTGGTGTGGATACTTGCAGCCATCACATGATTTGTATGCACAACTAGCTCACTCATTTGGTGCATAAACTCTTTGTCGGGTGCCAGTAAACTTTGTTTGTGTGTCCAACCCTAATAAAATGTATGCAACCCTCACTTGGAATGACATACACATCTCCATTTTGTGAATAAAAACATCCCTTGCAAAATACTTCAGATTTAGTAGTGCATAAGTAGACAACACGTTTCTTAATTACATCCTGAAGAAAATAGAGTAATTTGATTGCACAAAAATAGGGAAGTCTGGAGCCTTGAAAACTTCAAAAAGTTTAAGATAATTTGAATAATCAACTAGGTCAACACCAGATTTCAAGTAACCCACAAGATTTTAGTACTTCCTTTGTAAAATGGTCTATTCTAGCTTGTTCAACAAACACAAAATAATCACTGCAAACTGCCTCAGAAGGAGATGGATAAAAAATAACAAATGGCGAGCTGAAGGTGAGCCATTGAATCTGGAAAAAGACTCATATGCAAGGAAAAAAACAAAATAACCATCAACTAGAGATAACCATTTGACAAAAAAGCTATGAATTTCAGAAAATAGCTACTTTACAAAGTTATTCTATCCGCACTTTTCATCAACATAAAACATGTTTTGTCTAATCTTGCAAACCTGTCAGATGGAAACCTTAGATTTTGAAACCCTAGGTGAATGATATCTATCATGCATATAAAATAAGGTTATAATCAGATTCTCTAAGTGATCAACTGATTATCCAGAAATAATCCTCAAAGTTACCTCTCCAGAACATCCTGAACTGAAAGGCAGTGAAATAGTATAAATCGGGTTTATAACTGACTAAGGAAATGGGTCAAATGGATTGATCACAATCTAAAACTCATCAAGGAGATTCACTTCCATATTTACATTATAAACCAACCTTCAAATCCTCCTGACCACTGATGGGGTGAAATTTGCATGACCTCAAAGTAGGCCACTCATACTCTGCATTCCCACATTCAGTAAAATTGAATAAAATGCAAATAGAAAGACCTTATTAAACTGATCATACAAACTTACTAGAATTTGAAAATGGAAATAGAGATTCACTCTCATGTCTACAATGTAGTGCAATAATCCCTATACCATGGAAATCAACTAGGAAATAAATACACTCATCCAAAGTGGGTTCCCTAGTGAAAATTAGGATACAAACTAAATGCAAATTTTAGGGAACACCTCCAAATGACCAGCTCAAAAACTTATCAGATCTAAAAATTAGGACCTCAAACCTATTACATATATCAAATGATAGGTGATGAACACCCTATCCAAGTGATGCATCATGAAAATCAATAGGTCCTTTTATCTGTGCACTCAAACTATGCTTCCTTTTGAAGACTTTCAAAGCACTGATCTGACACTTGGAGAAATTTTCAAAAATATGGAGTCAAAACATATTCTAGATTTTTGAGCTCCAACATATCCATCCTACATCAACCAAGCATAAAGCCATGTTCAGCAAGGGCCATCTTACCAGCAAGCTGCATCATTCCGCCAACCTCCTCCGCAATAGTAATACTTCTAATTGCAGCAATAAATCCCTATCATTTCCCAACAGCAACAAGCTTCATCCTATCCAGTGCAACAACAACATCTCATCATCCCCCAACACCATAAATTAGTTTCATATCCTCCACCACAATACACCCTCACACCGCATCAGCAATATCCTCCCTAGCAATCATCACTCCAAAATCCATTCCAATCTACCTATCTCGAAGGACAATCTCTGTATCCCACTCCACAATATCTACCCCAAAATCATCCTTATTCACCAACACCACTAGATCCCTTTTAAATGGGATGACCCACTCTAATGCCAATCAATACTGAGTGGGAAGCAATGAAGAATGTGTTAGGCCTTTTTTTTGTCATAGCAAAAATCCTTTGAAAGTGGCCTCCTCCCTGCAAATGTTTTTGTAAAGTGTTCTGCCCTGTCTTCTTCGTGTTGTCACCAAGCTCTAGTCCAATTTGCATGTGCTGAATTGCTAAATCTAGAAAGTTGTGCAAGTTCTGAGGTCTGTAAGAAACAATTTCAAAAAATATACCTCAGTGTCAAAAACTCATAATATTTTTTGAAAATCCATGATATTTTCAGCCTGTGCGTTGTTTTCAACCTTGTGCTTCTTGTTTTGTGCACTTGTCTTCTAGCATCGAAAACCTTTTTTATTTTCTGTCTTCCTATGTGTTGAGTACTTTGTGTATTTTCTACCCCACACTTCTGCCCTGTTTGTTGGCATTCTCTAGCTACGCAAGTGCGATGGATGGTGGGCCCGGGTCTTCAAAGGCTTTTCCTAATTGGTTGTCGCATGGCCGCATGTCAGACTTTTCTGACATGCAATCATGTGACCTCTTGCCACTTGTCCGCATGGGTCCCAGTTCTTTGTGTTGCCTAAAGGGGTTAAAGCTCAGACATAATCTGTGGACATCGCTTGTTCGCTTGGTGAAGATGCATGGTGTGTAACCTCTGTGCTTTTGTGATGGCTGTTAGATTTTCTTGTGTGAGCATGATGTAGGCCCAGTGTCAGAGGGGAGGTAGGGGGCATGTTCTTATTGGTTGTTGCATGATCGCATGTCAGGAATTTCTAACATGCGACCATGTGACTGTTTAGCATCTGTCACTTTGGGCCCATTGGTGGAAAAGGGTGTGGTCTGAGGTGGTGATGTGGTAGCTTGGGGTTGGCTATCACATGATCGCATAGCCCAATTTTTGGCTATGTGATCATGTGACCACTTGCCACATGTCCCTAGAGCCCGATGTCAGGGGGTTCATGGTGGTGACTCGATGGTTGCAGTGAATGGTGTGATGACACGTGACATCAGGCTGGCCTAGGTGTGGTCTTTCGGTTGGTCCAAGGTGGTGATGTGGCTTGTCAGTGGGCCCATTGTCTTTTGTTACAGAGGTGCACATTTTTCATTGGTGGGGGGTGGTGACGTGGTGCTGACATGGAGGCTTGTCGCATGTTCACATAGCCTAGTTTCTGAGCTATGTGATCATGTGACCACTAATGGTATCGCGGTTGCAGAGTTATTAAGTGGGGCCGTTGGGTTTCAAAGTGATTAAAGGGCTTACATATCTTGTGGCCATCATATCACTGTTGAGATAAGGTGCGAGGAAGTTATTTTGGTGGTCTAGCGATAGTCGTCGATGCTGTCTAAGTTGAAGTGAAGATCTAAAGCCCACAAAAGTAAGAAGATCAACGACCGTGACTTAAAACTAGATTAAATTTCAAATGTGAACTGTTGATTCAAGGGTAAAACCATAAGGTGACCATTTGAGTTCAAATTCAATTCTCTGTGAATGTTTCCTGTGACCAGAAAGGACTGAAGTTGATGACAGAAAGGGCTAGAGTTGGTAAAACTAATTTTCTCCACCGCTCTAGTGTGCTCCAAGGTGTGAGATGATTGTAGAAGTGGAGTGTCTTGTTGTAGGGGAGTAAATGAAATGTACCAAAAGTAGTTTCAAGGTCACTTCCAGTTGAATTTTGTAGTTTTTTGTTGATCTTCCTGTCCTTCTCAGAGATTCTTCTCAAGTGTGAAGATCATCCTTGGTCTAACAGGCTAGTGCTAGTTTTCCCTCCAGTGTTTTTTTCAAAATTTTGCTATGGTTAGCCATTGTAAACCTATTCCCTAGCTGTCTGTAACTTGTTGCAACCTATTTTGGGTTTCCAAGGTAGCTAGTGGTATAAATAATTAAATTTTTGACTGTGTAAAGGGTTCTGAGTTTTGTCAGTTCCAGTGAAGGGTCCTTTTTCTGTAGGTTTTTCTCCTTCTCTTTGCATATAGGGTGTTCTTCTTCCATTGCTGGTTCAAAGAATATAATGCATGCTACAATAGATTTGTCTTATGTATGAGAACTCAATTTATTCTTACTGTTACCAAGCTATCTCTATTTGAATTCTGAATTCATTAATCATACATTAAGGGTGTTTGATTTGTCTACTTGTATTGCCTATGTGTTTGCAAGTGGAGTTGTCTTCGCAAAGATAACTGGTTCAGGGTTAGTGTTTATGTATGTATGGGCTAAGGTGTCAAAGATATTTCATGCCTGTCTTCCAATGGATGCTGGTTAATGTATTGTCTGTTTATAGGTCTCTTCTAAGGGGAGGATTAAAATCTTTTGAGTGGATAATAACATGCTTGAATGCACAGGTGGGTGTTAAGTTGAGGTTTGGTCATGGTGTGTGATTGATGTTAGGCATCAACACATTGAATATATTGTTTTCTTATTTCATAGCTATCTCTTGTAGTAGGGTATTTGACTCTGTGGCCCATTGGATAAGGCACTAGTATATTAGAGACTTAGGGCATCTCAAGGGTCCTTTTAGTCCATTCAAATCATTTTCCTTTCAGCTCCACCCTTTCCCTTTCTTGTTGTCAGGATAGGTCTCTAGCTTTCAATCTCATTCCATGCAAGTAAGGCTATTGCATGAGATTTTCTATCATTGGGGTATAGGATACCTATAGGAGATTGATTTCTATTCCACATTAATCTATTTATAGGCCTTTGGTTTTTCATGAGGTGTCTTGAATGTGCAGATAAGGCAATACCCACCTGAGTGATTGTGGAACTTAAAAAAGAAGGAGGATGTTCTCTATCCTCATCAATTGGTTTATTTTTCTTGTCAAGCTTGAGTGCCTAACTTTTATTTTAAGCCCAACCATTTTATTCAAGTTTGGTCATGCAAGGAAAAGAAATGACAAAATGGCAACTCTACTGGGGAGAACAAAGAAAAAGAAAAATATCTATTAGGATCTCTGGTTATGGTTATATTGTAAATTCAAAATCTTATTGACCAGATTGATTTGCCCATCCGAGTCACCAATAAAATGATGACTCTATTGGGGAGAGTCTAGAAAAGAGTCAGATATAAAAACAAAGCATTTGCAAAAAATTTTCACCTAGTTGTGAGCGGTGGCTCTGATTTGTATTTGTTTGATCAGTGCATTTTCCTGATAGATAGTGTGTAAATCCTAGTGAGTTTTGTGTTAGTTGGAAGAAGAAATAATAAATTATTTTCCTCTCAAGGAGGTGGCAGCTCTACATGACAAAGTTATCTGATGGAGCTTCAAGGTGAGCTCTAGATCTGTCCTGCTTCCATCCAAAGGTCTTCTGCTGTAAAATTCTAGGTATTCTCTTATTGAAAATGTTTCCCTATCAAGTGTGCAGCACTGTTGTAAAGGGATGAGTGTTTGTGGGTATTTCCTTATGGAGGAATATAGGCCCTTTTATTTTAATGGCATTGAAGGTGCCCCTAATGAGTTCTCTACCAAGGATGGGAAGTGCTTGCCAAGATTCATGGTTGGTGGATCTGTTTCCGCAAGCCAGCATGTTGATGTTGTCATGGGTATTTTTGGAGATATGGATGTTGAACATGAAGATATTTCCATGAGGTTATTTGTGCACATATTTTATAATGGTGCAAGGAAGTGGTTTTTTTCCTTGCCTTCATGTTCAATCCCTTCTTGGGATGTGTTGAGAGCTAAGTTTGTTGAGCATTTTGATAAAGTTGCTGCTCTCAAGAAGGAATTAGTGAGGTTGAAAATGGTGAACTGATAATTAGCAGAGGACATAAGATTGCTAAGACTGGTGGCTCCTAATGATGTTCATGAGTAGGCCAGTGTTTCTGATGTTGATTCTCACTATGCAGAGACTATTGACTATGAAGCTGATTCTGAGATCAGTGCATATGAGGATGTTGAAGATGAAAATATTTCTTTTTTGTCTGCAAATTTTTCTTCTTGTCAACATGAGAGGGCAATTTTCTTATCCCGGATTGATGATGTTTTGTGTGAAAGGGAAGATATTGAATATGATGCAGATGATGATTCCTGCATTGATTTATTCACACAACATGATCTAAGGCCAAATGTTTCCATTCTTGTCTTGGATAAGAATGATGTTTGCAATGATAGGGATGTAGCTGATGAAGAAGAAAATGAAGCTCAAAGTCCATTGAGCAGTAAAGAGATTTCAACACTCTTGGTTAATGAATTCTAAAGGTATGCACCTTGTGTGGGCTTTGATTTATAGCTCCCCTGTGATATACACTTTGACACTGATAATGAGGCCAGTGTTCAAAGTGACCATGAAGATCCATGTATATTAGGTCTCCCCTCTGGTAGTGACTCTACAGAAAGAGAAGTAGAAGGACATGATAGTGTATTTTCCTGTCATCAAGATTACAGTGATGAACAAATTTCTTGTTCAAGCCCTTTCCCTATTTTTGCTAAATATGATACTGAATGTGACAGTATTGAGGAATTAGTCTTCAATAGTTGGGATGGATTTTCTTTTGGTGAAAATGATGATGTAGTGCTGCCCTGTCACCAAAGTTTTGATATGAACCTTCACTTGGTTCATGATCCAGTTCATGAAGATGTCATTGATGAACCAAGTTGCTCAGTGGCTGAAGCAATACATGAAGGTAAACTAGAAGATTTAGGTCCTTTTCAGCTAGGTAATTCTGATGTAATGCATGATGCTTAGTATGTTTTATTTTCTAATGCATTACAAGGTGAGTTTTTTATTCTTTCTAGTCAACAGGAAGAAGTAGATGATGTTCCCTACTTCTTGGAATTTGAATATGAATATGGTGGTTGTGATTGGAAAGACATGGGCAGTTATCATTATAGTTTCATTTTTTAGCCCATGGTTATTCACATACATTTGTAGCAGGATGATCATAAAATTTTCAGGTGGTGGGTCACGTATGTGGATGAGAATCAGACCTTTGATTCAGGGGGATCATTGATTTCATTTTGGTAGCCTAGGGCCATCAATTAAAGTTCTTTTGTAAATATTTGTAAATATATTTCCCTTTCCTATTGTGTTCTTTTCCTTCCTGTTCCCTACATTTTTTGAGTTCCTTATTTTTGTCCAGTGGTTGGTCTGCTCTCCCAGTGATTTTGAATTCTTGTCATGCCTGCAAGAGACATGCATCCCCAACTAGAGCCACTGTTAGGCCTTTTTTCTGTCATAGAAAAAATATTTTGAAAGTGGCCTCCTCCCTGCAAATGTTTTTGTAAAGTGTTCTACCCTATGTTCTTCATGTTGTCACCAAGCTCTAGTCTAATTTGCATGTGCTAAATTGCTAAATCCAAAAAGTTGTGCAAGTTCTAAGGTCTGTAGGAAATAATTTCAAAAAATCTATCTCAGTGTCAAAAACCTACAATGTTTTTGAAAATCCATGATGTTTTCAGCCTGTGCATTATTTTCAACCTTGTGCTTCTTATTTTGTGCACTTGTGTTCTGGCATCGAAAACCTTATGTGTTTTTGGTCTTCCTCTATGTTGAGTACTTTGTGTGTTTTTGACCCCGTACTTCTACCCTATTTGTTGGCAATCTCTAGCTGTGCAAGTGCGATGGATGGTGGGGCCGGGTCTTCAAAGGCTTTTCCTAATTGGTTGTCACATGGCTGCATGTCAGACTTTTCTGACATGTGATCATGCGACCGCTTGCCACCTGTTCGTGTGGGTCCCAGTTCTTTGTATTTCTTGAAGGGGTTAAAGCTTGGACATAATCTGTGGATGTCACTTGTTCACTTGGTGAAGATGCACGGTGTTTAACTTCTAGACTTTTGTGATGGCCACCAGATTTTCTTGTGTGAGCGTGATGTGGGCCTGGTGTTAGAGGGGAGGTAGGGGGCATGTTCTTATTGGTTTTCGCATGATTGCATGTCAGGAATTTCTAACATGCGACCATGCGACCGGTTGGCATCTGTCGCTTTGGGCCCATTGGCGGAAAAGGGTGTGGTCCAAGGCAGTGATGTGGCAGCCTGGGGTTGGGTGTCACATGATCGCATAGCCCAATTTTTGGCTATGCGATCATGCGACCACTTGCCACATGTCCCTGGGGCCCGGTGGAAGGGGGTTCACGATGGTGTGATGACATGGGGCATTGGGCAGGCCCAGGTGGGGTCTTTGGGTTAGTCTGAGGTGGTGATGTGGCTTGTCAGTGGGCCCATTATCTTTTGTTACAGAGGTGCACATTTTGCATTGGTGGGGGGTGGTGACATGATGCTGACGTGGAGGCTTGTCGAATGTTCGCATAGCCCAATTTTTGGGCTATGCGATCATGTGACCACTAATGGTATCATGGTTGTGGAGTTATTAAGTGGGGCCACTAAGTTTCTAAAGTGATTAAAGGGCCGATAGATCTTGTGGCCATCGTATCACCATTGAGATAAGATGCGAGGAAGTTATCTTGGCCGTCTAGCGACAGCCGTCGATGTTGTCTAAGGTGAAGTGAAGATCTGAAGCCCGCGAAAGTAAGAAGATCAATGACCGTGACTTAAAGCTAGATTAAATTTCAAATGTGAGCTGCTGATTCAAGGGTAAAACCATAAGGTGACCATCCGAGTTCAAATTCAATTCTTTACGAACATTTCCTATGACTAGAAAGGATTGAAATTGATGATAGAAAGGGCCAGAGTTGGTAAAACTAATTTTCTCCACTGCTCCAGTGTGCTCCAGGGTGTGAGATGATTGCAGAAGTGGAGTGTCTTGCTGTAGGGGAGTAAATGAAATTTACCAAAAGTAGTTGCAGGGTCACTTCCAATTGATTTTTGTAATTTTTTGTTGATCTTCCTGTCCTCGGAGATTCTTCTCAAGTGCGAAGATCATCCTTGGTCTAACAGGCTGGTGTAATACCCCAAAAATGGGCTATAAGTTCATTAATCTTCTACATCAACACATCGAACGAAATCGACATCAAAGTCCTAACCTAAGGCACATCTGCACATCATCGAATCCTAATTGATTATCTTAAATTCTGCATCGAGGAATATTCCTAGCAATATTCCTAATTATCTTTATTATCTTTAATTTAATGATTATTTGGCAATAAATCACATTTATCCTAAAGTTTGATTAATTGAATATTTTCATATTTAATTAATTAGATTTAATATTTGTCACTTAATTATTTAATTAAATTTAATTCTATCTATTATTAATTGTATTATTTAATTTTGATAATAATTCCAATATCCTATGACTAATTGATTAAATTCTTATTTAACTAATTAAAGCATGTTGTCATTGTTTAATAATATAGTTTTTAATAAAAGTTTGATTAAATGATTGATTAACCCATAAATCAATTATTTATTTTTAAAAATTAGTTAAGTTGAGAGTAAATCATTTAATTATTTATTTAATTCATAATTATCCATGTGCACAATCAAAGAGCAGTTAAACTCCAAATCAAAAAATCAATGCAATTTATTGACTTTTTGGAACTCAACATCATTTCTGAGTTTTAAAGTTGATCTAAACTTCTAATTCAAGTTAAAAAGCTATTTTTGCATGATTTGCATGTTTTTGTGAATTAAACTATCTTTATTATTAGATAACTCAAAAATCAAGCTGAGTTAATCTAAGTGATTTATGGCTTTATTCCATGCACCTCCAAAGCCCTGGATTTCTATAAAACCAAGGCTCGGCTCTTCATAATTCATCTCTAATATCTCACAAATTGCAAACTTACTCTACAAGAATCATAGCATATCAGATTTGGAGAATTTGCACAACTGGAGCTTGAAAGATAAATTTGAGGATTCGAAGCTTTGTCAGATCAATTTAAAATTCATAGCTTTCATATTATTATTAGAATTTTCATTCTCATATCATATCATTTCTAGATTAGCATTGCATATCAATTTTCATATTACCATAGATTCATATCAGTTTTCATCATATTATTGCATAGAAAATATCAAAAAAATAGATTAATTGCATTCATATTTCATATCAGTTTGGCATTCAAATCCTTCATTTAGGTATCGTCTAGGTCACTGATCTCGATAACAATCTGAGAACATTAATCTCGCACTTACTAGAAGGCAGTAAATCGCTTGGTTAAATTAAATTTCAATTTTGCACGATTTTAATTTTTGCTAACCTCTAATATTTTACTAAAGTGTTATGTCTACAGATCAGGTATAATTTTCACATGCCACATTTCTGGCACCCACCGTGGGGCAACCCACCTTTACATGCTGGTTTTGATTTTTTTTTGGAGCTAAAGCCCTAAAGTTTCAAAGATTTAATTTTATCTCTCAAACGGTTTAGATTTTTACTCTGAAATTTTTTTTACAAGTTGGGCATATATCAGAGAAGCTACAGTAAACAATTTAAAATTTTTTGAAATATTTTGAATTTTTAATAATTTTTTCTTCAAATTTTGGAAAAAATTAATATCTAACGCAAATCAGCATATTTTTCAAAAAAATTTATATTTTTAGAAATCTCTTTAAATTCTATAGGGGGTACATTGTTTGTATTTTAAATTTGGACACAATATAATAGCTCAAATAGTCAATTTACAAAAACTAGTCTGTTTTGATAAAATGGGTCTCTAGGGCACAAATGAAGAGATTTTTCCAAAATTTTTATATTTTTGGAAAGATCTCTCTTTTTTTAGTAGGGGTATTTATTTTGAATTTCTATTTTTGTGGCAAAATCATATCAAAAAAATTAGATCTTGTTGACTAGGTCAAATGCAAAAAAAAAAAAAAGTTTTGTGATGGGTATGCACTTTTCTTTTTTACATGGTTCAATGAATGATATGAGTTGTCATTTGGGTTAATTACTGGTTATTATTGCTGATAATAATTGATTTTTAGAATTAACCCTATGGTTTTCATAAGTTGAATATATTTTGCATACCCTTGTCAGATTGTTATCGAGATTAGTGGCCTAGATGACACCTAAATGAAGGATTTGAATGCCAAACTGATATGAAATATGAATGCAATTAATCTATTTTTTTAATATTTTCTATGCAATAATATGATGAAAACTGATATGAATCTATGCTAATATGAAAATTGATATGCAATGCTAATCTAGAAATGATATGATATGAGAATGAAAATTCTAACAATAATATGAAAGCTATGAATTTGAAATTGATCTCACAAAGCTTCGAATCCTCAAATTTATCTTTCAAGCTTCAATTGTGAAAATTCTCCAAATTTGATATGCTATGATTCCTGTAGAGTAAGTTTGCAATTTGTGAGATATTAGAGATGAATTATGAAGAGTTGAGCCTTGGTTTTATAGAAATCTAGGGCTTTGGAGGTGCATGGAAGAAAGCCATTAATCACTCAGATTAACTCAGCTTGATTTTTGAGTTATCTGATAATAAAGATAATTTAATTCACAAAAATAAGCAAATCATGCAAAAATAACTTTTTAACTTGAATTAGAAGTTTAGATCAACTTTAAAACTCGGAAATGATGTTGAGTTCCAAAAAGTCAATAACTTGCATTGATTTTTTGATTTGGAGTTTAAGTGCTCTTTGATTGTGCACATGGATAATTATGAATGAAATTAAAAATTAAATGATTTACTCCCAACTTAACTGATTTTTGAAAATAAATAATTGATTTATGGGTTAATCAATCATTTAATCAAACTTTTATTAAAAACTATATTATTAAATAATGACAACATGCTTTAATTAATTAAATAAGAATTTAATCAATTATTCATAGGATATTGGATTTATTATCAAAATTAAATAATACAATTAATAAAAGATAGAATTAAATTTAATTAAACAATTAAGTGGCAAATATTAAATCTAATTAATTAAATATAAAAATATTCAATTAATCAAACTTTAGGATAAATGTGATTTATCACCAAATAATAATTAAATTAAAGATAATTAAGATAATTAGGAATATTGCTAGGAATATTTTCCGATGCAGAATTTAAGATAATCAATTAGGATTCGATGATGTGCAGATGTGTCTTAGGTTAGGACTTTGATGTCGATTTCATTCGATGTGTTGATGTAGAAGATTAATGAACTTATAGCCCATTTTTGGAGTATTACATTTTGCCCCTCTTTGAATTACTCTGTGAAGCACAGTGGTTCAAAGATAGTCTGTGTTTGATAGAGATATGAAACTGATTTGAAATTGATAATTGATATGAGATAGAAACTGATTGAAAGATTTGATATGGAGATAATAGGTCCTGAATAACCAAAGATAATGTTCACTATAATAGCAAATGAACCGATGATTGCAAAAAAGTGTCAAAGTGCCTAATTCCAAACCTTAGGATTGCAAAGAAGTGAGTGACCGATTCTAGACTCGATTGTCTTAGCAGAACTAGTAGGTATCACATCCAAATCCTTCAGTTGCCGAAGAACCAAGGAAAGAACACTATGATCTGATGGTTGCAAAAACTGATACAGTTTATAAGATTAGGAAGATACTAGATTGATATGGATCGACGAATCTGATATGCCCCAAGTGATGATAGATTTGCCCCGAGCGATGAGGACTTTTGATGAATCAGCGACTAGATGTGGTTGTTGTCTTGACCACTGATGAAAGATAACAGATTCCAAATAAAATTTGATTTACAGACTTGAATGATGTGCAATACCATGCCCCCTTCAGGATTAAAATTGAAATCTAACAAGAAAAGTCAGTGTTGACAGTTCAGAAGCATGTTAATTGATTGGAAAAGTGGTTATACAAGTTCAAAAATGCATTCTGCATCATTGGAAGGTCCCAAAAGACCAAGTTTGACTAGGTAAAACCATGAGTTGACCATAGTTGACCAAGTTGAAAATTTGATAGTTTGATGTAAGATAATCAATTAAGTTAAATTATGGATTTCTGTGATGATGGAAGGTCGATTATGCAAGTAGTATGAATGATCTCAGATTTGAATTTTGATCCCGAAAAAGGATTCTACTTGCTGTTTCGTTGGAGGAGCTTCATGTGAGATTCAGCTCTTGTTAGATTTGAAGATGCGAGTGGAGAATTGTTTAAGCATTGAAGTTCATTTAGCCATTGTGAGATCATGCAAACATGCAAAATGCAAAGAGACATGCAAAATGAAATGCAACCTAAGACCTAGGACCTAGTCACTGATCATATGTCCATTTGTTATCATCATTGAACTTTTAGGTAACTGAATAAATCAATACAATGCCCACTAGATATGAAACCATAGACATATGAATATTGATTTGTATGCACAAGAATCAATACAACACCCACTGGTTGACAACCATGGATATATGAATATTGATTTTGTTTTCAGAATGTCAGATTAGATATAAGCACCAAGGCACAAACACCAGGATGACTTGAATATCTTATCCATTTTGATATAGTAATTTGTATAAGCATCAAAACATAAATGTCATGATGACCTGAATATGCCTTGCATTCAAAAACATCAAATAGTCAAGAGATCATTCTAAATCTAGTGTGAATTACCCATAGTGACCCTTTATTGTTCACATCCTTAGGTAAGATCGTGTTTCACAGTAGGAGAAAGAACTTACTCAAAAAGACAATAGTGAGATCAAACTTCCTTGAATTTTCTAGGTATCAATGGTCGAGGTACGCATGGCCATCCAATTCGAGATAGAGGATCTTACAGTCAGACACCATTTCAATCTAGAATTTCCAAGGATGTTAGATTTTCACATACAAGAAGAAGATAAAGAAAAGATTATGCCCCCAGTTATCACTCTCTAAATCTTGTAAAGGACATCATCGAAGGGCTCAAAGGGACACAATATGAAAAAATCTCAATGTGAATCAGTAAGCATACAAGGAGATAAAAACATGGAAAGTATAGATTGTTTTCAATTTGATGTTTGATGTTGATTGTGTTGTTGTAGATGTAAAATCCTTTATGTAGACAAGACTGACTGACTGACTCACATGAAGCTTCAAAATGACTCTGACTAGATATGAGATGTCTAAGATATACTAGAGCCCATAGGATATGACATTGATTGCCCCCAAGTTTGAACATTGATAGGATACAGATGCTTGAGCTGAGTGGTGTACAAACTGACTTATTGAAAACTAAAAATGTAGAAACAAACTGAGAGATATGTACAAACTAAAGCAAGACTGAAAGCTGGGAAAGACCAAGATTGCACTCATAGATGGAGCATTTTGAAACAAGTGGTGCCCATTTGCCAGGTTTTCACCATCTTGGCAGAGATTCTATTTTTGCTACCAAGGTGCCTGTTTCTAGGTTTTCACCAAGGCACTTTTTTTTACTTTTTTTTTTTTGTACTTTTCAATTTTTTGTACTTTTAAATTTTTTTTTTTGATATTTTCTGATTTTTTCAAGATATTTTACCATAGACTGAATGCCTTAGGCATAGAATTTCTTTAGATGGAGAATCTTGATCAGTTCTCAGAGCTGTTCTCCTTTAGTCATTGAGAGTTGATAGGCACCAGAGCCAAAAGTAGCAATAATTACAAAGGGACCCAGCCAATTGGGTTCAAACTTCCCCTTGCATTCTCGATGTGATTGATTTTTAGGATTTTCTCTCAAGACTAGATCACCAACCTAAAATTCTCTATGTCTGACTTTCTTGTTGTAGCCTCTAGACATTCTCTTCTGATATACTTTGAGATGATCATACACTACTTATCTTGGCTCATCTAGTAGTTCTAGTTCTTGTAACCTAGACACTCTGTAGTCATCATCAGTTACTAGACCATGCATTCTAATTCAGAGTGATGGGATTTCAACCTCAATAGGTAGTACCACTTTAGAGCCATAAACTAAAGTGAAAGGTGTAGCCCCTATAGGTGTTCTGATACTTGTTCTGTAGGCCCATAGAGCTGGATTAATCATGAGATGCTAGTCTCTGCTAGTTTTGTTTACTGTTCTGTGCAAGATCTTTAATATATTTTTGTTAGAAGCCTCTGCTTGGCCATTCCCTTGTGGATAGTAGATAGAAGACCAATGTTGGGTGATTTTGAACTTGGCACATAGATAATCGAGGTCTTTATTGCTGAATTGCCCACCGTTATCTGTGATTATGGAATGAGGTATCCCATATCTACATATGATATAGTTCAATATGAACATAGATATCTATTTCCCTGTTGCTTGTGTCAAAGGGACCGCCTCTACCCATTTTGTAAAATAATATGTGGCTATGATTATATGGGTATGTCCGTTAGAAGAATGAGGATGAATCATCCCGATAAGATCAAATGCCCATTGATGGAAAGGCCATTGTGTTGTAAAGGGAATTAGATCCCTCCCTAGAGCATGAATTAGGTTGCCATGCACTTGACACTTTTGACAGTTCTTAGCAAACTTGATAGCTTCTTTTTCCATTTCAAACTCCCAAGCAAGATCATATCCGTACAGTCTCAATGTCTAACAATGTGGAGAAAAAGAGGGATTGGCAAGCTGGTGGATGAGATGGAAGATGAGAGAATGAAGGAGAATGAAGGGAAGAAATCTTCAAAGGTCAAACTCCTCAAGAATACCCAAGCTAGGAAAAAATTATCATGTAAAGCACATTTGGACAAGCAATGAAAGGTCAGCATATGATAAGTCACAAAAGCGTAATGCCAAAGAAGGAAAGGATGTAGTCCAAAGAAGTAGACATGTCAAGAGGCTTCATAGCACCGTGTTTTACTCTCTTTTTTCTTTTTTTATTATATTAAGACCAAAGGGGAAAAGGATAGCGATAGGTGAAAATGAATGGAGGAAAATAAATATGAAGGCTAAAAAGGAAGGGAATGAAAGCAAGATCATCATAAGATAGCTCACAAAATAGCCAAATGTTTGTGTATAGATCAAAATTGTCAAGATCAAAGAGAGAAGATGAAATAGATGAAATATGTAGAAGAACTACGCATGATGCCTGATTGCCAAGTTTTCATCATGATAATTATCCAAGGCACCACAAGGGAGTGGTTTTCACCATAGGATGAATTTATTTCTCTTTACTTTTGCTACCAAGGCGCCTGTTTCTAGGTTTTCACCATGACACATTTTCAAATTTTTTTTCATTTCTCTTTTTTTAAATTTTTTTTTGGAAGAAGGCAAGCTTTTTAGATAGTGCTCCTTGAAAGAATAAACCATGATATGCCAAAGAATTAAAATGATATGCTCAAAGATGCTGATAGGGAAAGGGAGATGGAAGAGAAAAATGGAGGATAAGGTTTTATGTAAAGTGAGTGAGGTTGGAAGATAGGAGGAATAGACAAATGAGGGAAAATGATAGAAGGTAGAAGGATAATGCATGGAAGGATTGTGAAAGGGTAGGTGGAAAGGAAGGCAAGATCAACATCAACACATACCTTGAAGGGTTGCAAGAAGATGGAGGAAATGTGAATGAAAAAAAATGTGAAGGAATATGGTGAATGGATAGTAGAGGTTGTGGTTTAGGCACATGAAATGGAAGAATATTTTTGGAGGGAGATGAAGTGGAAGCCTTTGGAAGCTTGAATGTCAACTTAACTTTTTGCTCAACACTAGACTCTTTCAAGAGAGACTTTGGAATCCATATAGCTATAGGCTTTTTATTTTTTTTTGGTAATTTGGAGAGAATATCTTTAATGATGGATTTTGGAACCCATACTTGTCTTGTAGTTTTTATTTTAGATATCTCTTTTGACTTTATGCATCCATGTCATTTAGAGGAGACATGGTGATCCTTTTTTAATGGATTCTTGTATTGCTTCTTTTTCTTGTATTGAACATTCAAGTTACTTCAAAAAGACTTGGGGCTTGTGGATGAAGGAGGAGGATACAAATGGTTTAGATGGGTGGGTGGATAAAAAGGATTCAAGGGTATGCATCTATGTTGATCTTGAGGAAAGATGGGAGATGGAGGGATGTAAGGACCCAAGATGGATGGTGAATTAGGAGAGTTAGGAGGGGAAAGTGAAGGGACATAAGGATCCAATATGGAAGGCAGACGTGAAGCCCTTAGTAGTGGTGGAGGAGGTCCAAGGATGGACATGGAAGATACAAAAGGATAATCAATAAGTTCATTAGCATCTATATGACAACCAAGGATGTCAGCATCTTTATAGTGAGCATTAGAATTTTCAATAGAATCGTGGACATCTTGAATATGAGCACCTTCTTTGATAGGATTGTTCAAAGATTACAAAGGCTTAGGAATAGTAGAAAGTGGAAGCAAACATGGAGTGGTAGAATAAGAAGATGAAAGAGTTTGATCTTGACAAGGATCTTTGGATAGCATAAGCGCATAATTTCTCTTGATTTTCAATAGGCCTAATCTTGGAAGTAACAACACCATTTTTACCAACCTTAATGGAAGTATCATCTTTGGAAAGCACAAGTGTAGTAAGGTTATTTTGATTGTCAATAAGCTCAATGGTGTAAGTAGTAGCTTGATCTTGCTTAGGAGAAGACTTAAGACATGGAGGAATGCATGAGAAAGGGTGTGCAGGATCCAAAAGACCATGAAGTGGATAAGAGACATCACAAAAGGGATTGGATGACATGGAGGGTTCTTGATCTTGATCTTTCTTTATGTTCTTTTCTTCATCATTTTTAGAGTCCTCTTGACATGGAGCCACTTCTAAGGATAAGGAAGCATGTTTGGATTGTATGGATGACTTTGGAAGAGATGGTGGAGGACTAGCTGAAGTAGGGATTATAGCATATGAAGGCTTAGGCTCTTTAGCTTTACCATTATTGAAAGTATTTTGTAGCCAAGTGAAGGTTAGCTTGAGTTTCTTTAAGAAGTAGCCTTGGAGGATAACTATAGGGAACTGCATGAAAAGTATTAGGGCTTGTGTTGGATGAAGGTTCTGTGAAAGATTTGAAAGACTCAAAAGATTTAGGAAATGTATGGGTATTGGAGGAAGTAGGGGATGGAAGGGAACCATCACAAGACAAAGGTCCAACATTAACATGATCTTTCTTGAGAACATAATCTTTATTTTTAGCAGGAGAGTCCTTAGGAGAAGGATTCTTATAATATTGATGCTTCAAGCTAGCATGATGCATTTTATAGTCCTCAGCAGTAGTAGATGGATCATAATCAAGGTATTGTCCACAAAAGCCATCAAAATCTCTTTCAAAATCAGAGTCATATGGATCACCATCATGATCTATCCAATGTGACATCCCATTTCCAATAAGCAGGAAAACATGATGAGGAGGACTCTTAGGAACAGAGGTGTCATAGGTATCATTATATTGTCTGTCATCATAGTCATCATAGTCTCCAAAGCTGGATGTGTCACTCTCCGTCGAAGAGGTATCATAAGGGTTATCATGTTGCTCAAATTCTATCCAAGGGCATGGTGACATGTACAATTCTTTATTAAAAAAATAGATTAATTGCATTCATATTTCATATTAGTTTGGCATTCAAATCCTTCATTTAGGTGTCGTCTAGGTCACTGATCTTGATAACAATCTGAGAACATTAATCTCGCACATACTAGAAGGCAGTAAATCACTTGGTTAAATTAGATTTCAATTTTGCACGATTTTGATTTTTGCTAACCTCTAATGTTTTACTGAAGTGTTGTGTCTATAGATCAGGTACAATTTTCACACACACAGCTGGTGCTGGTTTTCCCTCTTGTGTTTTTTTCAAAATTTTGCTATGGTTATCCATTGTAAACCTATGCCCTAGTTGTCCATAGCTTGTTGCAACCTATTTTGGGTTTCCAAGGCAGCTAGTGGTATAAATAGTTAAATTTTTGACTATATAGAGGGTTCTAAGTTTTTTCAGTTCCAGTGAAGGGTCCTTTTCCTGTAGATTTTTCTCCTTCTCTTTGCATATAGGGTGTTCTTCTTCCATTGCTAGTTCAAAGAATATAATGCATGCTGCAGTAGATTTGTCTTATGTATGAGAACTCAATTTATTCTTACTGTTACCAAGCTATCTCCATTTGAATTCTAAATTCATTAATCATACATTAAGGGTGTTTGATTTGTCTACTTGTATTGCCTATGTGTTTGCAAGTGGAGTTGTCTTTGCAGAGATAACTGGTTCAGGGTTAGTGTTTATGTATGTATGGGCTGAGGAGTCAAAGATATTTCATGCCTGTCTTCTAGTGGATGCTAGTTAATGTATTGTCTGTTTATAGGTCTCTTCTAAGGGGAGGGTTAAAATCTTTTGAGTGGATAATAACATGCTTGAATGCATAGGTGGGTGTTAAGTTGAGGTTTGGTTATGGTGTGTGATTGATGTTAGGCATCAACACATTGAATATATTGTTTCCTTATTTCATAGTTGTCTCTTACAGTAGGGTATTTGACTCTGTGGCCCATTGGATGAGGCATTGGTCTATCAGATACTTAGGGCATCTTAGGGGTCCTTTCAATCCTTTCAGTCCATTCAAATCATTTTCCTTTCAGCTCCACCCTTTCCCTTTCTTGTTGTTAGGATAGGTCTCTAGCTTTCAATCTCATTCCATGCAAGTAGGGCCATTGCATGAGATTTTCTATCATCGGGGTATAGGATACCTATAGGAGATTGATTGCTATTCCACATTAATCTCTCTGTAGGCCTTTGGTTTGTCATGAGGTGTCTTGAATGTGCAGATAAGGCAATACCCACCTGAGTGATTATGGAGCTCAAAGAAGAAGGAGGATGTTCTCTATCCTCATCAATTGGTTTGTTTTTCTTGTCAAACTTGAGTGCCTAACTTGTGTTTTAAGCCCAACCATTTTATTCAAGTTTGGTCCTATACGAAAAGAACCAATAGAATGCTCTTAAAGAGATACAAACTAGTACAAAGAATAAAGCCTTCAAGTTTGAAGAGGTGTGTCCCTACCCATTTGACTGATCAATCGCAACTGTTCCTTTCCCTAAGAACTTTGAGACACCCAAGTTTGATAAATATCAAGGAAAATGAGACCCATTGAATCACATCAAAGAGTTCTACATGGTGTGCCAAGAAGTGGCTTACAACAACAATTATCTCTTGCACATATTCCCCAAAAGCTTGGGAGGAACTGCTATTGAGTGGTTTTACAAGATACCATGTTGGACCATCACAAATTTTTCCAAGCTCTCTGAGAAGTTCATAGCTCAATATGCCCACAACATCGAGAATGAGTTGACCCTATTAGACCTTTGCAACTCAAAATAGAAAGAAGGAGAAAGCCTAGCAGACTATTTGCAATGATCGCAGAACCTTACTACCAGGTTATCATACCAACCACCTAAGAAGCATCTAACCAAGATCTTCATCAATAACCTACATCCCAAACTAGCCCACTTCATGAGGATGAACTATATCCAAACATATCAAAAACAAGGGGATAGATATCAAAAAAGGTCTCCTAGAAGAAGGCACAATCTAGCATTTCAAGAATGATTCCCAAAGTAAATCTAACAATGTCAAACCTTGTTACTAGAATCATATAAAAAATGATGTTACTGATGGAGCCACTGACACCAAGCATGTCTAAATTGTTGTGTCTAGTCCTACATGTATTCCTACATATCAACAACATCCTCAAATTGATCAGCAACCTATGTAGCAATATCAACCTCACAATAATCAGTAGAACTATCAACAACAAGCACATCAAGCCCATCAAGGAAATCCAACCAATCAGGTTAATGCCATCAATACTACTCCCAATCAAAAAAAACCTAGGGCCCATAATTATCAAAAGAGGATATTCACACCACTTGGTGAACCTCTAGATGTTATCTTTCACTGAATGGCCAAGACCAACTTGATTACATACCCACCAATCTAACAGTTTGATGATGCCACTCCTAAGCCCAACTGGTATAAAGATCATGAATATTGTGATTATCATCATGTCAAAGGACACACTACCCTAAGGTGTATGAAACTCAAGAATTACATCCAAGATCTCATTAACCAAAAGGAGATCCAAGTGGACACACCTACGCAACCTTCACCTAATGCCAATTTGTAGATCTATCAAAATGTGTTCCAACAACACAATGCTAGAAAAAAGCAAGCTAATGCTAATCCTCCTAATTAGAAGGAAGGGAAAGAAAAAAAAGGAGATCACGTCAATCACAAAGACTACACTACTGTTTATATCAATTATGACAATTTTTTTGGATGTATAACCCAAGTCAAACCCACAATCAATGTCATCCACGTCAAAGGAGTGGATAGTCAGTGTGTCGTTACCACCCATAGAGGCTAGATAACTATCACTGGTGCCCATCCAAGACCAGCACACAATGAAAATAATGCACAATACAACCTTATAGAACATCTTGGGAAAACACCAACCCAAATCTCCATCCTTGATCTTTTTCGCACTTCGCCCCTCCATCAAGAAATCCTTGACCAAGCCCTCCATAAAGCACAAGTCCCCACAGATATAAAAACCATCGAATTTGAAAACCTTGTGGGACATCTATCTGTACCATGTGCTCTTTCCTTCAAACCATTTGACATGCTAGCCATTGCACCTAACCATAATCTCCCTCTTCGCATCGCCATTATGGTCAAATATTTTTCCATCAAACGGGTCATGATAGATAATGGCTTAGCCCTAAACTTGTGTACTTTAAAATTCATTTAATAGATTGGGCTCATAGAAGCTGACATATCACATGAAGTGATCATAATCAAGGCATATGACAACTTGGAACGTATCTCTTAAGGTACCATTATGTTGCCTATCTAGCTAGGCCCAGCAACACAAGACACCATTTTCCATGTTGTTGATCTTGACCTACCATTCAACATCCTCCTCGAATGATAATGGATCCATTCCATCAAGGCTTTACCATCTAATTACCATCAGTGCATCAAATTTCTACATCAAGGCACTGAGGTTACCATCCATGCTGACCCCCAACCCTTCGCATACTACCGTATGATGTGTTCATGCTCAAAAATGCTGGACCATTTTTGGCCAACTAACAAGCACACACTAGTGCCTCTGCAATTCTAGCTTGAATGAGTCAAGGCTGGTAGGCCTAAATTTACAAGTGCCCTATACTACAAAAATGCATGCACAGACAAACGTTCCTTCCAAAGGGGTAAGAAAATCCTTGGAGGAAAATGATCTAATTTCCTAATAGCTAAATTGCATGAAATCTACACTAAAATAGAACCAGATAACAATATCAAATGAAATAAGATCAGTGCCTTAATACAATTTTGGGTATAGAGTCAATTACTTCCAATCCTACATATAGTTAGAGACAATTTTAAGGGAACTTACTCCTATAAAGCAAGACTATCATCCTACAGGTTTCCATTGAATCACAATTCAAAATAATTCATACAATTAATCCTATCGATTTTAACCCAAATTAAGATGTTGAAAGGAACAAGGGTAGGTTCTCAGACCATACAACTGCTATTCAAATTGCATAAATTAACTTTGAACAAATAAATCAAGGAAAATAATGCAGTAGAACACTCTGTTACTAGAGTATCTAAACAAATAATTGAAAATAAAAGATATATAACCTCAAAAGGTATGAAACAACTTATCTTACATTAGCATTTCAAAAATTGAAATATTAGGTCCAAATCCATAGTTTAGGAGGTATTGTCCCAATTGTGTGTCATGATGTTTTTTGCTTACAAATGTTTCATTATAAATATATTTTCCAAAGGTTTTCTGTGAAAAGACACGCCCTTTCACAAAAACCTAATCCCTAAAACTAACAGTAGAAATTACAAAATAAACCATATAATTGTTTTTAGGGAAACACATTTCCCGTATGAGAAAATTCATTTGTTACAATCTTTAGGTATGTGCATAATGATCCACAAATCTAATTCCTTCACATAAATGCCTGACATTAGGTAATAAAATTTAAAATTAAATTTATTATATTCTATAATGTTTTAGGTTTTTAAAATGATCTTTAAAATTATTCAATTATTTTTTTTATAGACAAAAGTGGACAAGCCACCAATAATATATTTATAATAACTAGTTCAAGGACTCATCTGTGGAAGAACCAAAAAGAAACCCTAGAGTCATTATCGAATACAAGTAATTATTGGAGTGGATTTTATAATTTTCAAACCTGAATCCACACAACCTAAACCTATGAAGCATTAAATTTTTCCTTGGTTCCAATTCGGGAGACACAACCCAAAATTTTTAACATGATAAAAATTTAAGTAGCAGTTGTACATCAGTAAACTATTACATTATCAGCAGCTTAACTGCAATAAAATTGACCAAAACTTCCAAAATATCCTAACAGGATCAAAAGTTTACCATCAACTAGTCATCATTCGACCATGTCACAAACATCAGAGAGTCCATATTGACAATGACCCTGTGAGAAAAACCAAGAATTTTCCCAACCTTTGGGTGGACCATTTGGTGCCTAAGAAACCCAACCATTCTCATTCTCACACCAACCAAGATAGTCAAGATCTACGGACAGAGAGCTTGCAAGCATTGTGGGAAGATTGAGATCAGGAACAAAGGACACCTACAGGGGATTTAATGAGGCCAAAGTAGGGATCAATTTTACCAGAGAATACTGCGATGGCTTATTGGGGGTATCCAGCAAATCAAACAATGCATTAACTGATCTTTTAATGCTAGACTCAAACTCTATGTCTATAGCATGAGAGACCACCTGGAGAGTAGATTTTAGCATCGTAAAATTATGGTGCTCCACGGCCTGCTTAATGCACTCATAAACCATCATATATTCATGCTTCATTAGAAGTAAATTGTGAGGAAACAAACCCCCTACAAGAGCTTTCCCATGCCATAAATCATATTTATGGACCACAAGCATTAACTTATTGTCAACGATGAACTCTGGCTGAACCACCTTATGTGCTATTATAAAAGGAAGCTTCATTGATTGCAACAAATCAAGGACATTTGATAGGAAAATGGATATCATATGCAAAGGGAATAAAATTTGTTTTGACCTGGGTAAAAGAAAATTCTCACCAATCAACCTTCGAATAGCCCTACGAAGTGGTGGTGGATGGAAAATGAAGACTCTATCAAAGGAAGCATCATCAACATGGGCTGGTAACCCATGCTCTGACTCCCCGAGGAGAAGATAAATTTTGAAATTACGTGGCATCAAATCCTCATGGAAGTTTTTGCAAAAATCACACCATGGACAAAATCCATGAGATAAATCCATACTGAAGCCTTCGCATAGAGCAGTAGGTTTGAAGATGAGAAAAATTTTTAACACTAGCACAGCCGAGGAATACCCAAATGTGAAAATAACTTTAATTCATCACATATGAAATGAATGGCTTCCTAGTGAACGTATACAGTGCATTAAAATATCACATGGAAAGTGTACTTTGCATATTTGTTGACAAACTTCATAATGTGACCACCCGTGAGAGATGAATTGGCAGCCGCCAAAAGGGAGATCGTAACCATGTCATTACTCTAGGTACCATGAAATGAAGTGTTGATTAACATCATGTGGTAACCTCAACATGTCATAAGATATCTATCAAATCAATATTTCTGAGCCTTTTTATCTGAAATGATAACTTTATGAAATTCATCATCAATGGTACTATTGCCAATTGGTAGAATTTTTTCTTGGTGAATACCATCACAACCTCGATTAGCTAAAAAATCTGCCAAACTATTTCCTTCACAAAGTGTATGTGAGATCTGGACATCATCAAATGAATCTAATAAGATCCATATTTGTTAAAGAATATAGGTCATTTTACAATTATGTGAAACTCTATTTATGTAGGTAGTAATTATAACCACAAAATCACCTTCTATCAAAATATTGTGGAAGCCAGCTTGCTTTGCCAAAACCAGCCCGAGAAATAATTCTTGTGCCTCAGCCATATTGTTCATACCATGTTAAAGGGGGGATGATTTGAATGCTAATACATCACCTTGATGATCTCGAATACAAATGTCAGCCCCAGATTGGCCAGGATTACCCGGAGATGCTCCATCAAAATTCAATTTAATTTGACCAGCTAAAGGTGGAACCCATTGAAATTTTTGTCTGTCTAGAGAGGGGGCTGCATTTGATTGTTGACACCAGTCAATAGGTATATGGATACCTTTTGACTCACGTATAATACCACTATCCCATGAAGACAAAATTGGATTGCGTTTGACTTTTGAGTGACTATTGTTTACCACTTATGAAATGGATTTTTCAAGAGAACTGAGAACATTCTCAATTGGAGAGATTTGCTGACAAAAGATATAACAAATAAACATTAATAAGATCATAATATAATTCATACAAATGTTTTTGATAAATAAAATAAAATACCAATAAAATTAAATCATTAATCATAGGTATTTACTTTAAAAATCAAAACATATGAAAATGTGGTCACCACCTAAAATTATTACATAGGAATATAACTTTAAATTTTTTAATTTAAAAATTTACTTTCATAAGATATTAACCATAATGCATTTACTTCTAAAAATACCCTTTCATAAATATAAGGCAATAGAAATACTCTTTAAATCATTAGGGTAAAAATATTTATAACTCTCCTAAAATAGGGGAGCACTTACCCTAATATTTTTAAAATAATTCACATAGGGCAAGTATTAGTTTTGTTGCAAAATAAAAACCCTAATGTTATAAATATTTCTAATGTAACAAATACTATTACAACCATTTTATGAAACACATTTAGGGTCTTTGTAATAAAATAGTTTCACATTTCAAAAAAAAACTCTAATATGCATACATTAAAATGAAGGTGAAAGATAAAATAAATGCATACACTTCAAATCAATTAATTAGTATTTCCTAAAATGAAAAAGTTACAAATAAATCGCATATGGTAATATATAATCAATTATGCCCATTTTACCCTACAAGTTTAATTTTTAAAATTAAAATTACAATAGGGTAAAATTACAAGATTACATTTAGGTATTTGAAAACTAAAGATTAATATCAATTAAAAATATTTCAAAACCTAGAAACATAGTAATCTTTTCTAACATGAATTTACTTTAATAAACTTTTCACTTTAATGTTTCGAGAGTAAATTATAAATTAAAATCAATCACATTAGTAAAAACAATGATCTCATGAATTGTAAAATCTCTTTGAAACACACATACAAGAGAAAAACAATACATTTACTATCCTAATAATTTATTTCTAAATTATTAAAAGGAAATGAAACAATTTAATATTTATCCTTTTATTTCTACTCATGTTCTCAAAGAATAACATAGGGCAATCGGTTTGGGTAGAGTCGGGTAGTTAGGATAGGAAGAAAGGGTGGGTCGAGAGGTCGAGTGTTCAACTTCCTCTCCCCACTCTTTTTTCCTAAAATTGATAAACTAATAATACATAGGAAAGGAATATTTCATTATTGAATTGAAAAATATTTAAGGAAATAAATACTCCCTGTGTAAGAAATTGTATTGATTTTTCACTTGCACATGGAAATGTAAATAAATTAGTTTGTCCCCTAAATCCTCTCGAAGAAAAATAATAGACTAATTGGTTAGAGGATAGGAGGGTAGGCAGGTAGGAAAAAGGTTGGCTTGAGAGGTCAAGTGTTCAACTCCCCCTCGCCACCTTTTTATTTATTATTTTTTATAATTATTTTATTTCACAATATATATGCATTGAATTTATTGAAATAAAATAATTAACAACCTATTTCATAAACATAGAATAATGATAAATATTTATGTCTGTTTAATCATTTTAATTTTTTACATAAGGAAATTACATAAAAAATGAAAAATGTAGACTATACTTCCCTGATGTTTCATTTATTTAGAACCTAAAATTTTTGGTGTCAACAGTGGCTGTTATTGGGGATGTGCATTCATGCCTAGATGTAGTGAGAGTCCAATTATCTCTGGAGAAGCAGACCACTAAACTTAAAGTATTAACGATATAACATAATAATAAATAAATATATTAAAATATAAGGAATTAAATAGAAAGGAAAACAAACTGAGTTCTCTCTCCAAAAGAATTATTCTCATGCTGAAAATATAAAATATGAAATAAAAAGCTTATAGAGAAAACATAATGAAAATAATTGATTTCTAAAAGAAATACTTACTTGAGCAGGTAACCTTACCCTTTTGAAGAAAATTACTCCAAGCTTGGCCCCACTTCTTAATTCATCTGCATAGCTAGTTTGATCAAGCTGGAACTAGCCAGAACCACTGCATACGGAGACAAAACTTTATCGAGAATGAATTGGCACTATGAAATAAATTTTGTATTCACTGAAAAACAATGCAAAGTATTTTCCAACGTTCAAAGTATATATTATCATCCTCCACAGATATGTCCATAAACATGTAGTAGTTTGCAACTGCCTTGGCAGCCATGCACACAAAATGTGTACGCTTCAATTGAAACCACTTTGTTCTTTTTTCTACTCTTTGGAGCCATCATTTGGGGTGAGGTATAAGCCATCACTCAAATATGTTTGTTATCTTGACCATAAATCAATCGCTGGAATGCCAGAGTCACTTGCAACTTCAAGGCAAGATTTGGTATAATTTCTTGCAATGTCATTTGTGTTTTTAGGTAGCTCAACAACATTCTTCCCATAATTAGCTTTTGCATGCTATACTCAGTGCGAGGCACATGTTGTTGCTCACTGCTCCTTCCTAGTAGAGTTGCATCACTGGCTCCAAAAATATAGTCACCACTATTGGTTTCTTCTAACACTCAAGATGAAAGACATGGGGAAGCAAGAACAAAGCCTATTGTGTGTTCTAACCATTATATCCCTGTAGAAGGACATCTTCCTACCGCTAGTAGAGGTCAGCAAGGGATGCACCCAATCTCCCATCTGCAAACAATTGTTGTGTAATCACAGTAATTGGGGCTTCATCATTGCACTAGCACAAACATTGTGAATTGTAGAAAGTGTAGTCAAACATCTGAGTTTGCGCTGCTAATAAACATTTCCCCCAAATACATTTTAAATAAAATCTTCATTGTTATAAAATCAGCTGGCCATTTTTGCAAATTTCTGGGCATTTTTTGGTATGCTGGCATCCCAAAAATACATTGAAGTGCCCCAAAATTTCCCTTTGGTTATGGGAAAATTCTTGGTAGTCATTTTAGATGTAGGAATACTCATTTAATGCTAAAAAATGGCTTCAAATCTGCAGCCTAAAGATAAAAAAGTGATTCATTTTCAACAGCAAGATAAACAAATTTATTTCCTTTCGCTCCAAATTGCTTCAGTATTTTATGTTGATATAATAAATATTTTTTTTACTTAGACTTTAGTGCACAACATAATTGTAAAATAATGCAATATTATAATATATACATAATATGATAACAATGCAAAATTTGTAATTATACATGAGCTCTTAATATTAAAATTTTTAATTGCACATGTATACAAAAATGATCATAAATATAAATGAAAGGATAATTTCCAAAGGGACTACTTAAAATGCAAGAAAACATAGGACATTAAGAAAAATAGAAGATATACTTACCTATCCATGAAACCTTAGCTTTGTCGAAAACTTTGTTTTGGTCATATAATATTTTATGCCTTCTTGAAATGCACCGAACATAATTTTCATGCCAATCTTCATAATTCCCAATGTAATAAATTTGTTCACCATGTGATACATTTTTTGACTATGTGATATCCTCTAGCATAATATCCAAATTAGACTTAATTAACTTATTAAAATCTTCACCATCTGCTTCAGGAAAAATGTCTTTATCAATTCTCTCTACTAAAAATTTTTCATTCTCATATATCGTATCCAATTCACCTTCATAGTCTAGAAAGATTTCATTTATTTCATAGAATGGATTAACACATGGTCCATATCCAACAAATTCTTCATCTTTTTCAAAACCATTCATATACATATTTCCTTCATCAAATGCTTCACTCCTTTGAGATTTTATTATATCAAATATAACCTGATCATGCTCATCTTGATGATTATAGGAAAAATTTAAACCATTCTTTTGAACATACTTATGATATTCAACATCCAACAAATCTGAAATTTTTTTTGTACTGAGGTGATTTTCTTCCTCACCATCATGGCCATTGATACCTATCTCCATACAAATCTTACCATGTATAGATTTTTCTTCACCCTGATTTGAATTTTCTTGTTCATCTGTATTTAGAATATCATTAGGTTTTTGGGCCCTTTTTGTAACTTTATCATCTTCTTCTATTACATCTTTGTGTACAATTTCAAGAATAAGCATTACCTGTTCACGAGTTACTCCTAAACTATATATTTTATTTAAAAAATCATGCCTAATATTAGAAGGTATTTTCTGATAAATCCTTATCATTCTCATGAACAAATGTATTGTAGATTTTCCTTCATATCTTTCCAAATTGAAGAATGTATCCAAAGGGGACATGTACAATTCTACTTCCACAATGTAATTTGGATCTTCTTCCATGTTGGAACTTTGGTCTTTATATCATTCATAGCACATGTCTTCTTCACTACTGGCATCATGAAATGTATAAAGAAATCATTTCTCAAACTCTCACCATGATGAGATACAATGTGTGGGTAATGATTCATATACTTCTTGTGCATTATTTTTTAATGACCATGCAAATAACTTCATGACATCATCTTCTGTATGGACCTCATAATTATCAAGGAATATATGAAAAGCATCCAACTGATCAAGAGTGCATTCATCATAATTTCCATAAAATTCAGGAACCCTCTATGAAAGTTGTGAAAATAATTCATTAAAATTGCATTGAAACTTTCTAAGATCCAAAGGCCTGGTATCAATGGAAATCAAAAACCTTTTGAATAGAATTCTAAACATCATGTAATAGATCTTCTATTACTAATTAAAGGAAAAATTATCATCCCTTCTAGGCTATCTTCCTATCTCCTTCTAAGTTTTCTCCCTTAGTAGAGTCACTAACTGAAATGCTTTGTTCAATAGAGTCTCCACCTTCTTCATAAGAAGGATAAAATCATATAACTGATTCTGAGTTCTATCTCTAGTAGAGTCTGGCTAAACTATAACCAAAGATTCTATAGGTATCTTTTACTAATAGTGTCCCCACTAGAGTCACCAATTTCTCAGTGCTCAAAAATGTTGGACCATTTTTGGCCAACTAACAGGCACACACTAGTGCCTCTGCAATTTTGGCTTGAATGAGTCAAGGCTAGTAGGCCTGAATTTACAAGTGCCCTTTGCTACAAAAATGCATGCATAGACAAACATCCCTTCCAAAGGGGTAAGCAAATCCTTGGAGGAAAATGATCTAATTTCCTAATAGCTAAATTGCATGAAATCTACACTAAAGTTGCACTATCAATAAAACCTAATAGAATGCTTTGTAAAGAGAGATATCAAATTTAATATGCAAACTACAAAATAGAACCAAATAATAATATCAAATGAAATGAGATCAGTGCCTTAATACAATTTTGGGTATAGAGTCAATTACTTCCAATCCTACGTATAGTTAGAGACAATTTTAAGGGAACTTACTCCTATAAAGAAAGATTATCGTCCTATAGGTTTCCGTTGAATCACAACTCAAAATAATTCATACAATTAATCCTATCAATTTTAACCCAAATTAAGAGGCCGAAAGGAACAACAGTAGGTTCTCAGACCATACATCTACTATTCAAATTGCATAAATTAACTTTGAACAAATAAATCAAGGAAAGTAACATAGTAGAACACCATGTTACCAAAGTATATGAAAAACTAATTGAAAATAAAAGATATATAACCTCAAAAGGTATGAAACAACTTATCTTACATTAGCATTTCAAAAATTGAAATATTAGGTCCAAATTTTTATTTTAGGAGGTATTGTCCCAATTGTGTGTCGTGATGTTTTTTGCTTACAAATGTTTCAGTATAAATATATTTTCCAAAGGTTTTCTGTGAAAAGACATGCCCTTTCACAAAAACCTAATCCCTAAAACTAACAGTAGAAATTACAAAATAAACCATATAATGGTTTTTAGGGAAACACATTTCTCTTATGACAAAATTAATTTGTTACAATCTTCAGGTATGTGCATAATGATCCACAAATCTAATTCCTACACACAAATACCTGACATTAGGTAATAAAATTTAAAATTAAATTTATTATATTCTATAATGTTTTAGGTTTGTAATATGATCTTTAAAATTATTCAATTATTAACTAATGATATAACAAATAAACATTAATAAGATCATAATATAATTCATACAAATGTTTTTGATAAATAAAATAAAATACCAATAAAATTAAATCATTAACCATAGGTATTTACTTTAAAAATCAAAACATATGAAAATGTGGTCAACACCTAAAATTATTACATAGGAATATAACTTTAAAATTTTAAATTTACTTTCAAAGGATATTAAACATAATGCATTTACTTCTAAAAATACCCTTTCATAAATATAAGGCAATAGAAATAATCTTTAAATCACTAGGGTAAAAAGATTTATAACTCTCCTAAAATAGGGGAGCACTTACCCTAATATTTTTAAAAGAATTCACATAGGGAAAGTATTAGTTTTGTTGCAAAATAACAACCCTAATGTTATAAACATTTCTAATGTAACAAATAATATTACAACCATTTTATGAAACACATTTAGGGTCTTTGTAATAAAATAGTTTCACATTTCAAACAAAAACCCTAATATGCATACATTGAAATGAAGCTGAAAGATAAAATAAAAGCATACACTTTAAACCAATTAATTAGTATTTCCTAAAATGAAAAAGTTACAAATAAATCACATATGGTAATATATAGTCAATTATGCCCATTTTACCCTACAAGTTTAATTTTTAAAATTAAAATTACAATAGAGTAAAATTACAAGATTAGATTTAGGTATTTGAAAACTAAAGATTAATATAAATTAAAAATATTTCAAAACCTAAAAACATAGTAATCTTTTCTAACATGAATTTACTTTAATACACTTTTCACTTTAATGTTTTGAGAGTAAATTATAAATTAAAAACAATCACATTAGTAAAAACAATAATCTCGTGAATTGTAAAATCCATTTGAAACACACATACAAGAGAAAAACAATACATTTATTATCCTAATAATTTATTTCTAAATTATTAAAAGGATTTATGAAACAATTTAATATTTATCCTTTTATTTCTACCGATGTTCTCAAAGAATAATATAGGACAATCGGTTTGGGTATCGTCAGGTAGTTAGGTTAGGAAGAAAGGGTGGGTCGAGAGGTCGAGTGTTCAACTCCTTCTCCCCACTCTTTTTTCCTAAAATTGATAAAATAATAATACATAAGAAAGGAATATTTCATTATTGAATTGAAATATATTTAAGGAAAGAAATACTCCTTGTGTAAGAAATTGTATTGATTTTTCACCTGCACATGGAAATGTAAATAAATTAGTTTGTCCCCTAAATCCTCTTGAAGAATAATAATAGACTAATTGGTTAGAGGGTAGGAGGGTAGGTAGGTAGGGAAAAGGTTTGCTTGAGAGGTTGAGTGTTCAACTCCCTTTCACCACCTTTTTATTTATTATTTTTTATAATTATTTTATTTCACAATACATATGCATTAAATTTATTGAAATAAAATAATTAACAACCTATTTCATAAACATAGAATAACAATAAATATTTATGCCTGTTTAATCATTTTAATTTTTTACATAAGGAAATTACATAAAAAATGAAAAATGTAGACTATACTTCCCTGATGTTTCATTTATTTAGAACCTAAAATATTTGGTGTCAACACAATTGAAGCATCATTCCATCATTCCACTCATTGTCCAGGAACCGATATTGGCACTTTTCTTGCTAGCTCATCCCGATCCCATAGTGATTGAGAGACTATCCTCACCTCCACTCTCTCTTCTATCAAAATCAATAGCCAGGGTTATGGTGAATACACCCTAAATGATGCATTTGCAGTAGGGGCCCTCCCACTTGATCGACACATAGAAGGGTGCCCGAGTCACTAGAGCAAGTCTGTTGAAGATAATCATAAAATCAAGTGAATGGGACCTATGAATTTTGAATCCCATGGCAACATAAACAGTCAAGAGATGGATCTTGACATCAATAGGTGGTTGTACAGAGATCTCCCACCACCTAACACTCAACTTCTCAGCTACTGTACAAGTGTGCCACTGAACAATGGAAATATCAAAGTGGTGGTCTAGGACCACAAGAATCCACAACATCAAGGCCTTGGCTTTAATACCCCTTTTCTTGCATATACAAGAGCCCATTATCACAACTGGGAGCACCAACATGACTAGCGTTTCATTCTGAAATAGCCAGGATTACCTTGTAGAAATCAAAGACATCCCTGAAGAGGAAGAAAAGAAATCTTATGATGACATCTTCAACGATGATACCCTTCTAGGATCTTTTGTCCTCCAACAACTCACCATTAACCTCACAGAACTACCCCTCATCTACCCCAAACTCATAGACTAGGACCAACCAAGTGTCACACATATTGATGTGTTCCAAACCACGAAAGCACTCCTAGAGTTCATGGGGGCATTAGCCCCACAATCCATTCAAGATTTAGAGTGAACTCACATCTGTAAGCTTAACCCAGAAGGATATTTTGGGGAGGAGGAAAGCTTTAGCCGCAAAAGTGAAATAGAAAGATAAAAACATTAGTCCTTATGTAAAAACCTTTCAGGGGCACATTATGATTCCAAAATAGTAAAAATAAATGGTGTATCTTCTAGTGAAAACTTGGCAATTCAAGCGCTAGAAGATGAAGACCTACCTCTTCCTCCTATATAGGATTACAAACCTGAGCAGTCACCAATCATCATAGAAGAAACCAAGCTAGTCAGCTTGGGTATAGAAGAGTGTCCAAGAATCACCGACATTGTAGCCAATCTGACAGAGGGTGAAGAAACAACTTTCATCGCACTCCTTAGAGAATTAGTTATAAATTTTTCATGGTCATATGCACACATACCTGGGCTTGATCCTAATCTTGTCATCCATCATCTAGCTATGGACCCCAATGCCAAGCCAGTAAAGTAGAAGCTAAGGAAAATGCATCCAAAGGTGGCCTTATTCATCAAAGAAGAGCTTGAAAAACTCCTCCAAGAAAAAATCATAAGGGCCATTGATTACTCAGATTGGATCTCCAATATGGTACTAGTCATAAAGCCTTCAAGAGACATCAAAATCTCCATAGATTTTAGAGACCTAAATAAGGCATGTCCTAAGGATGATTTCCTGGTGCCCAACATAGAAATGATCGTAGATCTTACAGTGGACCATGAGATGTTGTCACTCATGGATGGATTTTTAGGCTATAATCATATCCAGATAGTAGAAGTAGATCAATATAAAACAACATTCACCACTCCATGGGGTACTTTCTTCTATAACATGACGCACTTTGGGCTAAAGAATGCGGGAGCCACATATCAAAGAGCGATGACAACAATCTTCCATGACATGATCCAAAAGATCCTAGAAGAATATGTGGATGATATTCTTGTGAATTTTAAAACATGCTATGAACACCTTGGCATTCTTGAGAGTGTGTTTGATTGCTTACATCATTATGGCTTGAAGCTCAATCCAAAGAAATGTGTCTTTGGTGTAACATCTAGAAAGCTTCTAGGCTTCATAGTATCATGACGAGGCATAGAGATTGACCCCAAAAAGATCAAAGCTATTGTTGGTGTTCAAAATGGACGCTTATGCTCTTAGGTTGCCAATATACCTTCAGATAGATTTTAGGAGTGGTTAGTTCCAAAATGTATAGGGATCTTAGCGGAACTGGACCAACTATAGGGATAAGATTTCCTTCTTCACTTTTGGCTCTGCAAAACCAAGGTGGGTGCACCTATCCCACTGAAAACTATACTTCCCACACCAAAGATTGGGTCTAAAAAATAGATTGATAGTAAGAAAGTGCTAAATGCTAACCCCACATTCATTGACTCTCCATTACTATACGGTGACAAAACCACACAACCACTTACTTAAAGCTTAAAAAGGTTATTGATTTCAATATTTTTGGGATGCAATAACTTCAACTAGTGTATGCTAACAAGAGAGATACTCATTTAGGCCAGTGCCTCATCCATTGGGCAAGAGTCCTTAGACACAAAGAGACACAGATTTGATATTACCTGAGAAATTATAGCCATAAATACATTTATCCTAATCTTTACTACTTACAAGATATCCTTACATAGACAAGGGGCAAACTCATATCTCACCTAGAGCATAATTTAATCCAATCCTAGATTAGAACTCAAGAATGAAGATACATACATACAAATAATATGTAATGAGCTAGAAAACTCAAAGCTTACTTGAATTGACACAAAGGAGAGATAAGAACCAAATAATTGTATTAAGTATAATGAATTCCTCCTATGCATAAAATGAACCACAAAGCACCCTACTTGAAAACTACATCTTAGACCTACAATTTTCTTCTTTCATTAACAAACACTAAATCAAAAACTATTACAGAACCCTGGGACTAGAAACTTAGGACTGAGTTTGAACTTTTTAACTGGAACCTCGACAAAATAAAAAATTTAACATTATATACCACTGGTTACCTTGGAATCCTAAACAAGTTAGGATGCAATAAGCTATGGATAACCAGGGTAAGGGTTAGGGTTTCCAACAACTGAACAATTCAAACAGATCAAAAATTAATACATTGGAGGGAAAACCAAGCAACCCTGAGCAATCAGATCTAAAAACCAATCTTCACTTATGGTAAATCCTCTAGAAATGTACTAAAGATCAAGAAATTCTTGCAAATTCATCTGATTTGACTCTTAAAACATGCCTCAAGCACTTTTATTCATTCTCCCCATGGCATAAAACTCCCTGTAATCAATCATCACACTCACTGGACCACACTGCAACAATCGGCACCACCAAACTAATCGAATCTGGTTGTGAAAGCATTAAAAACTAGTCCTTTCTATCACTAAGAAACCCTCAAAAAATTTGAATTTGAACTGCAATGGTTACTTTATGGCTCAAACCACAAATTGACAGTTGACATTCAAATTGGGATCAACTTTAACTCGTGACCACCAAATCCTGATATTTCATGGGCCTTATGATTTACCTTTAATAGGAATCCTAGTTACATTTGCTGACCATGCGACCAAAGCTATCTCATTCATGAAATGAAACCCCTAAGTCATGTTTTACCTCAACGAATCAGTGAACAAAGGAAAACACTTAACCTTAGTTCATAATTGGCGAACAGGTGACTGAAGGAATTTTGCCAGTTCGCTGAACATTTTTCCTCTCTACCAGTTTATTTAGCTACTGCACGAACACTTGTTCACCAAATCACTATACCTTTTACCTCTTCACCATTTTATTGTGTGAAAGATTGAAACCTTTGGATTTTATCAGTGTCGCTAACCCTTTATTAGATCCACCAAAAAGACTAAGAAAATTACTGGGCCCACATCAAGAAGATGAATAGTTGTCTGAAATTCATATAGACCTACAAGATTCCATTAGATTACATGCCCTCCATTAGATTTAAGAATCTCACCCTACCCTGACAACCATTTGACATCGAAAGAGATCAACAGCCATCTTAAAATTGCATGTGTCAAATAAAACCCTTAAGATCACATGTTGATCATCGATGCTCTGACACTGTCAGAACAATTGAAACTGGAAATCCTCTGCCCTACTAACATGTCTACATACCTATAATCCATGGCCAATCAAAACTTGACACCTCAGCAACACATGGCAATCGGTCCCACCATTCTCAGCAATCACTTAACCCTTTGACCACTCAGCGAATATGCGACTGCAAGAAAACTCCAAGTTGCAGAATAAATTACTTAACCCATGTTAGATCAAATGATTCAGCAGACAAAGCTTTTTTCTGAATCGTGAAGTCCTTCCATAACCTTAGGTTACTCTTCACAAATTGGTGAATGCATAAAATAAAATGAGGGCCCACTGATGATCTAGCAAATTAGCAACCAAAGAGATTTTGCCAATTCGTAGCAAAACTTGAAACACTACTACATTATCTAGAGATTCAGCAAACACATATTCACTGAATCACTAAAAGATTTTAGAACCCTACCATAAACCTTGTGAACAAGAAAACACTCCAAACATTTATCAGGACCACCAAAGATTTAACCGCTCCACCAAAAACTTAGACCAGAAACTAGGCCCACCTGAAGAGAGATCAATGGTTGTCACAAAAGTGCATACCTCTGACAAATTCTATCAGATCTTATGACAATCATTAGATCAACTTTTTATACTACTCTATAGATTCTCTGACATAGGACCCTTTGACAAAATTTAACTCAGCACCTGGTGGACCAATCAAATACCACCATATCAACACACCTGGCAAGTGGACCCACTTTACAAGCAAAGCTACGTCACAACAAGAAATCAATAGTGGGCACAAGATCAGATGAGCTAGAAACATTCTATCCTCTTATAAGACAATCGTTGATCTAGAATCTCATTGTAGGGAACCTCCACATCACGAATGAGCAACTAAGGGAAAAAGATATCAGTGTTCACTAGGTCACCGGATAAAAAGATAAAACCACCAAGTATTTAGAGATTACGCCAACACTGTTCGTTAAACCGCTGAAAATTTTATAAGGCATGAAAAGTATTAGCTGATTCAGTGAACACTGGGTAGAGAAAATAACCACATGCACTAAGGGTTTCTTAAGTGACGCAAAAAGGTAACACAAAATTAGAATAGGGTGAGACAAAACAAGGGTTTTGGATGGAAACGGCTAGATTTTTTGAATTTTTGCCTAGGGTTTTGCTAGAAAATAGGGGAAAAAGGATGCAGAGGCCAAGAAAAAGGGGATGCAGCCATGAAAATTTTTTACTAGTGCTAACAGTGGCTCATACTCGGGGACGTGTATCTCCTGTAGATACAACGAGCAAGCTAGAATCTCCTGGAAGAGCAGACCAACTCAAAATTTTGACCCAAAAAGAAAAAATAGACAACTATACAGGGTAAAACCAAAGCTACTATTGATGGAAAAGATACTTCAGGAGAAGTAAAACTTTAGGAATTGTCCATGAACAGGAAATTCCAAAGTACCACCAGTTAAATCCTTCAGGACATAAGAGTCTATCCCCCATTTGCTTTCTATAAGATAAGGGCCCAACCAAATTGGATCAAACTTTCCATGCTTCCCTTTATCTTCTAACCTTGCATTCCACATCAAGACAAGGTCATAAATATCAAAAATCCTTTGAGTAGCCCTTCTATCAAACAAATTCTTACATTGTCTCTGCAATGTCTCATTTCTTTCATGTGCATCTCTCCTCACCTCCTCCAACTAGATCAGTTCATCCATTCTTACTCTCATCTCATCATTCAAATCTTCATCATATGCTTGGATGAACTTATACATATGCAATAAATTATTTTGAGGCAATCTAGCACTTATTCCATACACCAAATCAAATGAAGGACAACCTATGGCTTTCTTAATAGTTACCCTATCAGCCCATAGTGCCCACTGTAACTTTGAGCCCTAGGCTTTCTTATTCTTGTCCAGCACTCTCTTGAGAATCTTGATTAGACTTTTATTACTAGACTCAGCCTAACCATTTCCTTGTAGATGATATGGGGAAGAAAATGAAATGTGTATCCCATATTGTTGACAAAAATTACTAAATTCCTGTGATCTAAAACACATTGCATTGTCAACCACAATTACCTCTAGGCAACCAAACCTGGTGAGGATATTCTGCATCATAAAATCTGTCACAACTTTGCTACTAGCCATTCTAGCAGGGATAGCTTCAACCCACTTGGCAAAATAATCTATTGCCACTAGTATGTAAGAATGTCCACCACTAGATTTGTTTGGAATCTCCTCAATAAAATCAATACACCACTTTTGGAAAGGAGCCTGAACCGCAACAGGTCTGAGTGGTAAATTCCCATTAAATTTCAACTTTCTAGCAAATATTTGACATGCATCACACCTTCTTACAAACTGATGTGTATCCTTAAAAACTGTAGGCCACCAAAATCTAGACCTAAGGATCTTGCGAGCTATGGTCTTTTCCATATAGTGTCCTCCACATACACCATGGTGCATTTACTTTAACAGAGCCTTGGACCTCTCATGGTCTATGCACTTTAGCAATACTCCTTCATTGCTTCTCCACCATAACTAACCATGTATAATGGCATACCTTGCAGATTGCAACTTGACAGTTCTCCTTCTATTTTCATCCATCTCAGGGGAAGGACCAATTTTTTCAAGTAACCAATAACATCTTTGTACCATTCAAAACAATCCATATCACAAATATATGGCCTTTGTTCTTCTTCTAACACATTCACATGATTTTCAACCAAATTGCTTTGTGCCATTAATTTTGCAAGACCTAAGCCTCTTACCGACTTTGTAATCTAGATATCAATATTAAATTCTTGGATCGTATTGATCCATCTAAATCTTTTCCTTGAAACTTCTTGTTGCACCAATATATCCTTAACTGCAGCACTAGTAACATAAGCAACCACCTTAGCTCCTACAAGATAACATCTAAAAGCCTTGACTGCTTTGACTAAGGCATAAGCCTATTTCTCAGTAATATCATATTTCAATTCTACTGCTTGTAAGGATCTACTAAAAAATGATATAGGTTGTTCATAGCCATCTAAATTCTTTTGCAATAAAACTATTGTAACTCTATGACAAGAAGCAAAAGAAAATATTTGCATGGGCTTACCATAATCATGTGTCCTCAAAACTAGAGCATCCTTGATGGCCTTTTTGATATTTCTGAAAGATTCATCTGCTTCTTCATTCCATTCAATCTTTGCTTCTTTTTTCAACATCCTAGAGATAGGGAGACTAATTTCTACAAAATTTGTAACAAATCTCCTTAGAAAATTTACCTGCCCAAAGAAAGATTGTATTCCTTTAACATTTCTAGGTGGTGAAAGCTTATCTATATCCATAACCCTTTCAGGGTCAATTCTCACTCCATCCTTGGACACAATATGTCCTAAGAGCTTGCGTTCCACAACACCAAAAGAACACTTCTTTGGATTCAAAGAAATCCCATACTCCAAAGCCCTAACAAAAATCTTCTCAAGATGCTCACAATTTTGATCTTCCTTTTCTGAATATGCTGTGAGATCATCCTGATATACCACAAGAAATTTTTTTATGAAGTCTACAAAGGCCACATCCATAGCTCTCTAAAAAGTAGCTCCTGCATTTGTCAGACCAAAAGGCATTCTAACATAAACATATGTTCCCCAAGGGGTAGTGAATGCAGTCTTGAACTATTTTGATTCCTTGACCATGACCTGATTATATCTAGAGAAACCATCCATCATGGACATTAACTCTGATCTAGTAACCCTTTGTAGCATATTCTCCATATTAGGAAAACCATAATTGTCCTTCAAAGAATTGACATTCAAGTTCCTAAAATCAACACAACCTACTGTCACCATTCTTTTTTTTGACTGGAACCAAGTTTGACACCCAAGTAGAATGTTTGACAGGCTTGATGATGCCAGCATCCATCATCTTTTTGAGTTCATCTTGCATTTTTGGTGACAAGGTAGGGTTCATAGGCCTTAATTTTTTCCTAAAAGGTTTGGTACCTTCCTTCAATGGTATTTCATGCTGGAATAGATATTCTCTATAGGCTTTCAAATCATCATAAGACCATGCAAAGACATGTCTAAATTTTTTGAGAAGATAAATCAATTTATTCCTAGTTCTTTTGGACAAACATTTACATATGTAAACATTTCTAGGTACTTGACTTATTCCTAAATTTACTTCCTCAAAATCATTTATCTTATCAACAAATTTAGGAAAACAAGTCCTTTCTTTATCATCAAATGCCCTCTCAAGAGAAACCAATTCCCTTGGGATCCTATTTGAATTTAGTTGCAAAACTTCCTTCCCAAGAACATTTTCTTTTCCATCTTTGATGTCAACATAAGTTCTGAAATCCATTTCTTGACCATCAAAATGAGATTCACATTGCAAAAACCTTAGTATATCATGATCATCAGAGAATACCTACCAATTCTCAACATTGTCTGGGATAGAAGGCCTAGAATTACACTCAATCCTAGATATCCCTGTGAAGGTAATATCTTTTGGCCTTAATGCTATGTTTTCTAGTAAGTCACCCATCTTTTTTTGGCTTCTATCCACCCAATCAATACCAAAGGCATTGAAACTTTCAATTTCATCCCAAACAACATTTCTATATTGTTTTAGCCTTTGATTCTTAGATGCATACTTTGATCTAATCTGAGAAACTATTAACTCAGAGTCACCAATCACCCTAAGATGTTTGATTCCATGTTTTGATGCTTGTCTCAAACCAATTAGTAGGGCCTCATATTCGGCAACATTATTTGTGCAAGGGAACAAGAGAGTGAAAGAAAACTTGAAAGTCTTACCACTTGGGGATATCAACAACACTCCTACTTCGGCACCTTCCTTTGAACTTGCTCCATCAAAATACAGAGTCCATAAGACATTACCTTCTACCATGTTACTTTCATCATCAGCCAAAAGGATAGGCTTGACCTTTTCTTGCACCTCTCTCTCCTAAACTTGGAAAGAACCAATGTCAGTGTCAAAAAAGCAATTCATGTTGTCCTCTTCATCCTCCTCAATCATATGTGGAGTTCTAGCTTCCCTTGAAACTTTCACACTTTCTCCTTCAATGCTAAAAGTAGTGAAAGATAAGTCATATTGAATACTTCCTCCCATAGAGGCACTCCATTTTCTAGATAACAACATTCCATACTGAGGATGAATATCAACTACAAGAACACTCATAGTTAGTTTCTTATCAGGAAATGCTACTAATTTATAAGGCAAGGCCTTAATGGTACCAATAATTGGCACTTCTCTTAAGTCCATAGCTTGGCATCTCCCATGAGGTGTATCTACCTTTAGTCCTAATGACTTCATGATCTCTGTAGGCATGACAGTGTTTGATGCTCCTGAATCAATCATGCAATTCTTCAACAATTTTCCATTTATCATAAGGGACAAGAAAAAAGGATCCACTATCCCTGATGCATTATTTACAATGTTTGCATCTAAATACCTCTGAGGAATCTCAGAGACAATTTCTTCATTTTTACTGTCAGGTGTGTCTTCTAAAGAAGCCACATGCTTATCACCTCTGTTCATTTCTTGGACCTTTATAGAAGAGGCACCATTTACCCAATCCAAAGCCTTAACCTTGTGTTCTTCTATTCTCATCATTTCTAACAATGGAACCTTGATAGTTATTTGTGAAAGCAATTTAGTCATATCAATGGGAACATATGTATGGTTACCCATGTCATCCTTAATCATAGTGACACTTTTATCTTCTACTTTGATATTCAAGTTAGACTTACCTTTGTGTACAAATTCATCTTCCTTCTAAGGTATGGGAACAATTGTCTCTAATGTCTTTTCTTTACCCTGAGGTATTGCAGCAAGTCCCATCTTCTTTTTTACTTTAACCCTACTAACAACACCAGCATCCTTCTCCTTTTCCTCATGTTGTTGTGAACTCTTTTCTAATTTCTTGATAAACATGCTACCAGGTTTACCATTTGTGCTTCCAACTATCCTATTTCTCAAATTATAATTACTCCTAGCCTGAGTGACCATGTCTGTAGTGATTTGAGCAATTTCTTCATCAAAGGGCCTCCTTAAGGAAACATGTTCCTCACACTTAACTGTACCACATCCAACATCATCAAACTCCTCTTCCTCACCATTATTAGTGTCAACCTCATCCCATGCATGTGAAGAAGTCATTGCACAACCACTCTGATCATATTTTTCATCCTGTTCTTGATTCTCAAATAAATTTAGAGCAATAACAAAATGTTCTGGACTATGAGGAGATTGACAAGCAATACACCATGGGACATCATCATTCACATTAACTAAATTTCTTTGTAAAGGATCAGGAATCCTATCATTAGGCCTATCCCATTTAACTGGAAAAATGGGCTTGGCATCCTTCCACTAAGTATTGTATGGGTAATTTTGCATTCTTGGTTGCTTGCTAAAATTACTTGAAATAGGCCAGTCATTTGTTACAACCCTATTGTTTCTTTTTTCATTAGGCTTTAGATCCTCTAAAGAACTTAGAATCTACTTTAGATTATCCTCCTCCTTTAGCTTAAAGTTAGAAAACCTTCCCATCTCTTTCTTATTTTGCACTTGAGGCCTATAATCATCTCTTCTCCCTAATTTTCCTGATATTCTTCTATTACTTTCTATGTTGATAGCCAACTTGTAAGCCTCCCCAAGATTTATAGGATTCTTATCCCTTAAGAGGTAAACCATCTTTGCATCAAAAACATTTAATTATGTCACAAGACACACTCTATCATCTAACCTGATAACTTGCAGGAGACTATGCATAGCTTTTTGGAATCTTATATTAAATTCAAGGACCTCCTCATTCTGATTTTTCTTTATGTTATTGAATTCATTCAAAATAAAACCCTCATTAGTTTTATCTCCATAATGTTCCTTGAAACAATTCTTAAATTCATTCCAAGATCCTATACTAGCATGGGGCAATCCTCTAAACCAATCCCTAGCATCCTTGGTCAGAGATTGTACAAATAACTTCATTACAACATCATCAGGCTCAACATTATAATCATCTATTACATCCATAAAAATTTTTAGATGTTCTTCACATGTAATGACATTGTTTCTAGTAAACTTAGGGAGCTTCTTTCTAATTTCATCAAGAATTACATTAGGATAACCAGGAATACCAAAAAAGATAGGCTATTTGTACCTTTCATGAATAGGAACTCCATGTGGTGGGTCCATTCCTGGAGATGTAGATGTCCTTGTGTTTGAACCATCAGGAATCTTAGCAGCACCTGGAATGCCATTTTTTTGAGTTGCAAGGTTACCATGATTTCCACCTTGTCCCAAGGAGGAAGCAACAATATTTGAAGGTCCTGAGGTATGCTTGAGAAAATAAATCTTCTTTCTCATTTCTGCAGCAGTAGCCTCCAACTCTACTTTCTCTAGTTCTTTAGCCCACATTTCTTTCTCTTTTCTAGCCTTCTCAATGTCTACATTTAATCTCAACCCTTGATCTAATGGGTTTCCCACCTAAACTTGTTCACTAATCTTAACTCCAACAACTTTCTATTTGCCCTTATCTCTAGGCCTAGTTATCTCATGTGTTTTGTACATAATAGGTTGTTCCTCTGCTCTTTTAGGCTCTGGGACAAAATTAATTGCCTCCAAATCTAACAACTGCCTCTTTAGCTGATCAACCCTTATCATGGCTTGTCTTACTCTATCTTCTTTTTCATTTTCTCTTTGCTATCTGATAGCAACTTGTTCCTGTACTCTTCTTTCCAATTCAGAGACCTCCTCAAAGATCTCTTCTGATTCAGGGAGAGTAGTCTCAGACTCATCATCTCCCACTTGAAATTCATCCTCATATTGGTTCAATCCCAAATCAACATCCTCTTCATATTCTAAAATATTTTCTTCTTGACTAGGCTTGGTTTGCACTTCTTGCCTTGTATCCTTTTTATTTCTCCAAGTATGAGAAACATTTTTTTTCTTCTTTCCTCCCCTTGTCTGACTAGGCCTAGAAGTGCTTGGAATACCTTCTTCCATTATGTTTTTAGGATGCTCCTTTCTCTGGGACCTAGTACCTCTCTAACTCATTCTATCAAAATCTACTAACCAACACTACTGTAGACATGTTTGAGTCACCACCCATGTATATTGGGAATCTTAGAATAAAACTTCCTCACTTAACAAATATCCAAATGAGTTGACAACACAAGGGACAAGAATAACCCAACTTTTTCCAATGATGACCTACTGGTTATTATAGAATTTTGTAACACTTCCCCAAAAGAGTTGTCATCTTGTTGGTGTTCAAAATGGACACTTATGCTCTTAGCCTCCCAATATACCCTTAGATAGATTTAAAGAGTGGTTATTTCCAAAATGTATAGGGATCTTAGGGTAATTGGACCAACTATAGGGACAAGACTGCCCTCTTCACTTTTGGCTCTGCAAAACCAAGGTAGGTGCACCTATCCTAGTGAAAACTATACTTCACACACCAAAGACTGGGTCTAAAAAATAAATTGATAGTAAGAAAGTGCTAAATGCTAACCCCACATTCATTGACTCTCCATTACTATACGGTGACAAAACCACACAACCACTTACTTAAAGCTTAAAAAGGTTATTGATTTCAATATTTTTGGGATGCAATAATTTCAACTAGTGTATGCTAACAAGAGAGATACTCATTTAGGCCAGTGCCTCATCCATTGGGAAAGAGTCCTTAGACATAAAGACACATAGATTTGAGATTACCTGAGAATTCATAGCCATAAATACATTTATCCTAATCTTTACTACTTACAAGATATCCTTACGTAGACAAGGGGTAAACTCATATCTCACCTAGAGCAAAATTTAATCCAATCCTAGATTAGAACTCAAGAATGAAGATACATACATACAAACAATATGTAATGTGCGAGAAAACTCAAAGCTTACTTGAATTGACACAAAGGAGAGATAAGAACCAAATAATTGTATTAAGTATAATGAATTCCTTATGTGCATACAATGAACCACAAAGCACCCTGCTTGCAAACTACAGCTTAGACTTGCAACTTTATTCTTTCATTAACCAACACTGAATCAAAAACTATTACAGAACCCTGGGACTAGAAACTCAGGACTGAGTCTGAACTTTTTAATTGGAACCTTGACAAAATAAAAAATTCAACATTATATACCACTGGTTACCTTGGAATCCTAAACAAGTTAGGATGCAATAAGCTATGGATAACTAAGGTAAGGGTTAGGGTTTCCACCTACCAAAAAATTCAAACAGATCAGAAATTAATACATTGGAGGGAAAACCAAGCAACCCTAAGCAATCAGATCTAAAAACCACTCTTCACTTATGGTAAATCCTCTAGAAATGTACTGAAGATCAAGAAATTCTTACAAATTCATTTGATTTGACTCCTACAACATGCCTCAAGCATCGTTATTCATTCTCCCCATGACATAAAACTCCCTATAATCAATCATCACACTCGCTGGACCACGCTGCAACAATCGGCACTACCAAACTAATCAAAATTAGTCATGAAAGCATTAAAAACTAGTCCTTTCTATCGCTAAGAAACCCTCAAAAACTTTGAATTTGAACTGGAATGGTTACTTTATGGCTCAAGCAGCAAATCAACAGTTGGCATTCAAACTAGGATCAACTTTAAATCATGACCGCTCGATCTTGATATTTCACAGGCCTTATGATTTACCTTTAATAGGAATCCTTGTTACATTTGGCAACCATGTGACCAAAGCTATCTCATTCATGAAATGAAACCCCTAACTCATGTTTTACCTCAATGAATCAATGAACAAAGGAAAACACTTAACCTTGGTTCATAATTTGTGAATGGGCGACCGAAGGAATTTCGCTAGTTCGCTGAACATTTTTCCTCTCTGCCAGTTTATTTAGCTACTACGTGAACACTTGTTCACCAAATTGCCAGACCTTTTAGCACTTCACCATTTTATTGTGTGAAAGATTGAAACCTTTGGATTTTATCGGTGCCACTAACCCTTTATCAAATCCATCGAAAAGACTGGGAAAATTACTAGGCCCGCATCAAGAAGATTGATGGTTGTCTAAAATTTGCATAGACCTCTGAGATTCCATCAGATTACATGCCCATTATTGGATTTAAAAATCTTATCCTGCCTTGACAACCATCTGACATCGAAAGAGATCAATGACTGTCTTAAAATCACATGTGTCAAAGAAAACCCTTAAGATCACATGCCGATCATCGATGCTCTGACACTGTCAGAACAACTGAAACTGGAAATCCTTGGCCCCACTGATGTTTCTACATACCTATAATCCATGGCCAATCAAAACTTGACACCTCAACAACACATGGTAATCAATCCCACCATTCTCGGCAATCACTTAACCCTTTGACCACTCGGCGAATACGTGACTATTGGGAAACTCCAAGTCACAGAATAAATTACTTAACCCATGTTAGATCAAATGATTCAGCGAACAAAGCTTTTCACTGAATCGTGAAGTCCTTCCATAACCTTGGGTTACTCTTCATGAATTCGTGAATGCATAAAAGAAAATGAGGGCCCACTGATGATCTAGTGAATTAGTGACCAAAGAGATTTCACCAATTCACAACAAAAGTTGAAACACTGCTACATTATCTAGAGATTCAGTGAACACGTATTCGCTAAATCGCTAAAAGATTTTAGAACCCTGCCAAAAACCTTGTGAACAAGCAAACACTACAAACATTTATCAGGACCGCCAAAGATTTAACCGCTCCACTAAAACCTTAGACTAGAAACTAGGCCTACCTAAAGAGAGATCAACGGTTGTCACAAAAGTGCATGCCTCTGATAAATTCTATCAGATCTTACAAAAATCATTAGATCAAATTTTTATACTACTCTGTAGATTCTCTGACACAGGACCCTCTAACAAAAGTTGACAAAGCACCTCGTGGACCAATTAGATACCACCATATCAATACACCTAGCAAGTGGACCCACTTTAAAAGAAAAGCTACATCACAATAGGAAATCAATGGTGGGCGCAAGATCTGATGAGCCATAAAGATTCTATCCACTTATAAGATAACCATTGATATGGAATCTCATTGTAGGGAACCTCCACATTGTGAACGAGTGACTAAGGGAAAAAGATATCAGTGTCCACCAAGTCACTTGATAAAAAGATAAAACCGCCAGGCATTTAGAGATTACGTGAACACTATTTGTTGAACCACCGAAAAGTTTATAAGACATGAAAAGTATTAGCTGATTTAGTGAACAATGGGTAGAGAAAATAACCATGTGCACTAAGGGATTCTTAAGTGATGCAAAAAGGTAACAAAAAATTAGAACAAGGTGAGACAAAACAAGGGTTTTGCATGGCAACAGCTAGATTTTTTGAATTTTTTCCTAGGGATTTGCCATAAAACAAGGGAAAAAGGATGCAGAGGCCAGGAAAAAGGGGATGCAGCAATTAAATTTTTTTACTAGTGCTAATAGCTATTGCAAAAATGCCTCCACCAAGAACACTCAGACAGCTCAGAAGTCTACAAGAAAATCTCTAATCAGTGCATTGTTTCATCTCCCAGCTAGTAGATAAGTACCAACCTTTCACGCATCTCTTGTATAATGACACAGGCTTCAAACGGGACCCCATCTATTAGAAAATCTTTGACAAGCTCAAAGAATATCTAACCAACTCTCCAATCCTAGTAACACCAGTTCCAGGATCCCCTCTAATACTCTACATCTTGAAAACCACTACGGCACCAGGGGCTCTCTTAGCTCAGCATGATGATGACAACAAAGAGAGAGCCATCTACTATATTAGTTTAACTCTTATCATCTATGAGCTTAACTATTCACCCATGGAGAAAGCATGCCTTGCAGTGGTCTTTGCCACTCAAAAGCTTAGACACTACTGTGTGTGTGAAAATTGTACCTAATCTGTAAACACAACACTTCAGTAAAACATTAGAGGTTAGCTATAATCGAAATCATGCAAAATTGAAAACTATCTAACCAAGCGATTTACTACCTTCTAGTAGGTGTGAGATTAATGTTCTCAAATTGTTATTGATATCAGTGACCTAGATGACACCTAAACAAAGGATTTGAATGCAATTGATCTAGATATGAAATATGAATGTAATTAATCTATATTTTTGATATTTTCTATGCAATGATATGAAAACTTGATATGGAATCTATGCTAATATGGAAATTGATATGCAATACTAATCTAGAAATGATACGATATATGAATGAAAAAATAAGATTGATCTCACAAAGATGTCGATTCATAAGAGCTTTGATTCTTCAATTCCAATTCTCCAACGTGATTGTGTAACTCTTGAATTGATCTTGGTAGCGTAATTGTGCAAATTTGTGGATTGATTTGTGAAGAGCTGAAGCCTTAATTTGTAGAAATCTCGGGCTTTGGAGGTGCATGGAAAAAAGCCATAAATCACTCAAATTAACTCAGCTTGATTTTTGAGTTATCTGATAATAAAGATAATTTAATTCACAAAAACATGCAAAAGCTAAGTTTTAACTCAAAATAGAGTTTAGCTTTAATTGATAATTGATAGTTGTCTACTTTTATGATTGTGCATGTTTTATTTATGAATTAATTTAATAATAAAGTGATTTATTTCCAACTTATCTACTTTTAAAAATAAAATAATTGAGTTATGGGTTAATCAATTATTTAATCAAACTTTTATTAAAAACTATATTATTAAATAATGACAACTTGGTTTGATAAAGATATGAAACTGATGTTTGAAATTGATAATTGAGATGTGATAGAAGCTGATTCATATTGGTTTGATATGGAGATAATAGGTCTTGAATGACCAAAGATAATGTTCACTATAACAGAAATGAACCTATGATTGCAAAAAAGTGTCAAAACACCTGATTCCAAACCTTAGGATTGCAAAGAAGTGAGTGACCCATTCTAGACTCGATTGTCTTAGTAGAACTAGCAGGTATCACATTTGAATCCTTTAGTTGCTGAAGAACCAAGGAAAGAACACTATGATCCGATGGTTGCAAAAATTGATATAGTTTACATGATTAGGAGAATACCAAATTGATATGGATCTTGATGAATCTGATATGCCCCAAGTGATGATAGATTTTCCCTAAGGGATGAGGTCTTTTGATGAATCAGTAACTAGACGTGATTTTTGTCTTGATCACTAATGAAAGATATTGATAGACTTGATCGATAGAATTTTGATTTACAGACTTTGAATTGATGTGCAATACCATGCCCCCTTCGGGATTAAAATTGAAATCTGACAAGAAAATTCAGCGTTGAGAGCTCAGAAGCATGTTAATTGATTTAAGAATTGGTTAAACACATTCAAGAACACATTCTGCATCATTGGAAGGTCCCCAAAAGACCAAGTTTGACTAGGTTAAACCATGAGTTGACCATAGTTGACCAAATTGAAATTTTGATAGTTTGATGTAAGATAATTAGTTAAGTTGAATGCTAGATTTCTGCAATGATAGAAGGTCGAATATGCAAGCAATTAATAATATGAATGATCTTAGATTTGAATTTTGATCTCGAAAAAGGATTCTACTTGCTATTTGATTGGAGGAACCTTCGTGTGAGATTCAGCTCTTGTTAGACTTTAAGATGTGATTTGAAGAATCATTTAAGCATTGAAGTTCATTTAATCATTGTGAGATCATGCAAACATGCAAAATGCAATGAGACATGCAAAATGAAATGCAACCTAAGACCTAGGACCTAGTCACTGATCATGTGTCGATTTGTTATCATCATTGAACTTTTAGGTAATTGGATAAATCAATACAATGCCCACTAGCTATGAAACCATAGACATATGAATATCAATTTGTATGCGCAAGAATCAATACAACACCCACTGGTCAACAACCATGGATATATGAATATTGATTTTATTTTTAGAATGTTGGAGTAGATATAAGCACCAAGGCACAAATGCTAGGATGACCTAAATATCATGTCCATTTTGATATAGCAATTTGTATAACCATCAAAACATAAATGTCATGATGACCTAAATACACCTTCCATTATAAACACATCAAACAGTCAAGAGATCATTCTAGATCCATTGTGAATTACCCATAGTGACCCTTTATCATTCACATCCTTAGGCAAGATCGCGTTTCACAGTAGGAGAAAGAACTCACTCAAAAAAGATAATAGTTAGATCAAACTTCTTTGAATTTTCTGGGTATCAATGGTCAAGGTACACATGGCCATCCAATTCGAGATAGAGGCTCTTATAGTTGGACACCATTTCAATCCAAAATTTCCAAAGACATTAGATTTTCACATACAAGTAGAAGACAAAGAAAAGATTATGCTCCTAGTCATCACTCTCTAAATCCTGTAAAGGACATCATCGAAGAGCTCGAAGGGACACAATATGCAAAAATCTCAATGCGAATCAGTAAGCATACAAGGAGATAAAAGCATGAAGCACAGATTGTTTTTAGTTTGTTTTGATGTTTGATTGTTGTAGATGCAAAATCCTTTCTGGAGACGAGACCGACAGACTGACTCAACTTGAAGCTTCAAAGGACTCTGACTGGATAGGATACGTCTAAGATACATTGGAGGCCATAGGATATGACATTGATTGCCCCCAAGTGTTAAACATTGATAGATAGGATACAGACGCTTGAGCTGATTGGTGTACAGATCGACTTATTGAAAACTGGAAATGCATAAACAAATCGGGAGATATGTACAAACTAAAGCAAGACTGAAAGCTAGGAAAGACCAAGATTGCACTGATAGATGGAGCATTTGGAACAAGTGGTGCCCGTTTGCCAGGTTTTCACCATCTTGGTAGAGATTCTATTTTTTCTACCAAGGCGCCTGTTTCCAGGTTTTCACCAAGGCACTTTTTCTTTTTTTCTTTTTTTTTGTATTTTTGATATTTTTTGATTTTTTTGAATTTTTGATATTTTTTTATTTTTTTGAATTTTTGATATTTTTTGATTTCTTTGTGAATCATCAAGGTGCCTATTGCTAGGTTTTCACCAAGATTTTCATTTTTTTAGGACTTTTTCTAATTTTAAAGATTTTTTTAGGACATTTACCAAGCACTGAATGCCTTAGGCGTAGAATTTCTTCAGATGGAGAATGTTGATTGGTTCTCAGAGCTGTTCTCCTTCAGTCATTGAGAGTTGATAGGCACCAGAGCCAAAAGTAGCAGTGATAACAAAGGGACCCAGCCAATTGGGTTCAAACTTCCCCTTGCGTTCTCGATGTGATTGATTTTTAGGATTTTCTCTCAACACTAGATCACCAACCTGAAATTCTCTATGTCTGACTTTCTTGTTGTAGCCTCTAGACATTCTTTTCTGATACACTCTGAGATGATCATACGCTGCTTGCCTACACTCATCTAGTAATTCAAGTTCTTGTAACCTAGACACTTTGTAGTCTTCATCAGTGACAAGTCCATGCATTTTAATTCTGAGTGATGGGATTTCAACCTCAATAGGCAGTACCGCTTCAAACCCATAAACTAAAGTGAAAGGTGTAGCCCCTATAGGCATTCTGATACTAGTTCTATATGCCCAGAGAGCTAGATTGATCATGAGATGCCAGTCTCTTCCTATTTTATTCACTATTATGTGCAAGATTTTCAAGAGATTTGTGTTTGAAGCTTCAACTTGTCCATTCCCTTGAGGATAGTAGATAGATGACCAATGTTGAGTAATCTTGAATTTGGCACATAAGTCATCTAGGTCCTTGTTTTTGAATTGTCCCCCATTGTCTGTGACTATGGAATGAGGGATCCCATATCTGCAAATGATGTAGTTCAGGATGAACATAGAGATCTGTTTCCCCATTGCTTGTGTTAGAGGAACTGCTTCTACCCATTTTGTAAAATAATCTATAGTTGTGATTATATGGGTATGTCCATGAGAAGAGTGTGGATGGATAGCACCTATGAGATCAAATGCCCATTTTTGAAAAGGCCATTGTGTAGTAAAGGGAATTAGATCTCTCCTTGGAGCATGAATCAAGTTGCCATGTACTTGACACTGTTGACAATTTTTAGCAAATTTAATAGCCTCTTTCTCCATTTTAGGCCAATAGTACCCAACCCTAATAAGCTTTTGAGCTAATGTTAAACCATTTGAGTGTGATCCACATATACCCTCATGGACTTCCTCTAATGCACATTGAGACTCTTCCCATTCTAAACATCTAAGTAGTGTACCATCTAGACCTCATTTGTACAAATCATTACCAATGATGACATATCGGGATGCAGATTGGATAAGGTTTCATTTCTCAAAATGGTTAAAGGACTTAGGGATGATTTGTTCATGGAGATAGGAGAATAAATTTTTGTAGTGAGATGAGTCATAACCTACAATAGTGCAGATCATGTGGGTTTCAAGGGAGTCATATGCAGGATAGGTAGGGCTTCCACCAGGAACTCATAGCGTAGCCCATGTTCAGGCTATTGTAAGAGAGTAGATAGTGTCGCCATTGCATCGGCAACCTTATTCTCCATTCTGGGTATTTGCTCAAATGTGATAGAGATAAAGTATTTCTTTAAATCATCTACCATTCTCTTGTAAGGAATGAGCTTTTCATCTTTGGTTTGGTACACATCATTGACTTGGTGGATAACCAATTGTGAGTCTCCATGGATGTGCATCTCTGTAACTCTCCACTGTATTGCCATTTTCATACCATTGAGAAGTGCCTCATATTCAGCAATATTGTTTGTGTAAGGAAACTTTAGTATGAATGCTTTGGGTATCGAGTATCCTTGAGGAGTGATGAACAAAATGGCTGCTCCAGATCCATTCTGTGTGTAGGAACCATCAAAGAATAACCGCCATGCTCTAGAAGAGAGGTGCATGATTGAGGAATCAAGAAATTCCATTTGCATGGGTGTATCATCAAACAGTGGTGCTTCAGCTAATTGATCAGCAATGACCTGTCCTTTGATAGCTTTTCTTTCAACATATTCAATGTCAAATTCACTCAAGAGCATGACCCATTTAGCTAGTCTACCTATGAGGGCAGCTTTGCTTAGGAGATATTTCAGTGGATCAATTTTAGCTACCAAATGAGTAGTATGAGCTAACATGTAGTGTCTCAGTTTCTATGATGCAAAGATCACAGCTAGACATGCCCTCTCTATCATTGAGTAGTTCTTCTCATAGGCCACTAAAGTTCTGCTGATATAGTAGATGGCTCTTTCTTTCTTGTTCTCATCATACTATGCTAGCAATGCCCCCAGTGATGTATCTGTTGTGGAGACATATAATATTAATGGCTTCCCATGAATAGGAGGCATTAAGATAGGAGGATTCAAGAGATAATTCTTGATATGATCAAAATTCTTTGCACAGTCTTCATTCCAGGTAAAGGTCACACCTTTATGTAATGTCTTTGTGAAAGGTTGTGATATGTCAGCTAACTGTGATATGAATCTTTTGATGGACTGTACTCTCCCTTACAAAGTTTGCATTTGACTGATATTCTTGGGAGGTTGCATCTCTATGATAGCTTTCACCTTAGCTGGATCGACCTCAATACCTTTCTTGGAGATAATGTATCCTAGGAGCTTTCCAGAAGTGACTCCAAAAGAACACTTATTAGGATTTAGTCAAAGACTAAATTTTTCCATCCTGTCAAGGATCATGCTCAAGTCTGTTAGATGTTTAGTTCTAATCATGGATTTTGCCAAGGTATCATCTACATAATCCTCCATTGTTCTATGCATCATATCATGAAAAATAGATGTCATTGCTCTTTGATATGTAGGTCCAACATTTTTTAGTCTGAATGGCACAACATTCCAATAGAAGGTTCCCCACGCACATGTGAAAGCTATTTTCTCTTGATCTTCTGGAGCAATTTTGATTTGGTTGTACCTAGAAAAGCCATCCATTAAGGAATACATTTCATAGCCCGTAGTCATGTCCACTATCATATCAATGTTAGGTAGTGGAAAGTCATCCTTAGGGCATGCTCTATTCATGTCTCTAAAGTCCGTGCACACTCTGATTGAACCATCTAGTTTTGAAATAGGTACAATGTTGGAGATCCACTCAGCATAGTCTATGACATAGATGAATCCAGCTTTTAGGAGTTTTTCTAGTTCTTCTTTGACTAAGAGTGCAACATGAGGATGCATCTTTCTCAATTTTTGCTTGATTGGTTTTACTCCAGGAGCAATGGATAGATGGTGCATAATGAGATTGGGATCCAATCCTAGCATATCTGAATATTTCCATGCAAAATTGATCTTTTTCTCTGATAAGAATGTAGTGAATTTCTGTTTCTCTTCTTCTGATAGAGATTGTGCTACATGTACCAATTGCGGTTCCTCTGTTGTACCCAAATTGATGGATTGAGTGGGTTCAATTAGAACTGGAGATCTATCCTATAAATGACTTGGAAGGACATCAAATATCTCATCCTTAGGCACCTTAGAGAGGTTTTCACCTTCAGATATGTCTTTTCTTTTTTACTTTTGTAGGATCTAAGATTTCCACAAAGTGGTTTTCACCCTCAGAACTCTTTTTCTTTTTATTGTTATTCTTTTGACTAAGATATTTGATATCTGACTCGGTCATGCTGACGCTCAATTTGCTGATGGAAGTCCTCATAGGCTCGAATGCATTGAGGTAGCAAGAAAGGGCATAGTCATTTGGAAAGGTGTAGATATAATGGCTTAGGTTCGTGGAAGTTTGGTCAATAAGATCAGGGTGTTGGATAGTTAAAGCGGGAAAGGCTTGGGATATGGTGTTCATAGACATGGATATGTCATCATTGGTCCTAACTTGACACTCAAGTTCAAAGGTGATATTACAGCTCAAAATGTTCAATTCGTGAATAGGATCAACATCATCATGGGAGTCCTCTTTAGCCATAGGTGGATCAGACACATTAAGTTCATTGTTTCACTCTAGACCTACGTTGGGTTGAGATACATATTGGTGAATAACATCAATATATTTCTCTATTATAAGCTCATCTTCTTCTGGAATGGCACCCCATTCATAGTCATTTGACTCAGCTTCTGATTCAGGATCTCTAGGAAATCTGAGAAAATGTGTGAAGTCAAGATGAATACCCCAAGAAGGATTCTCCTTAGTCTCTGACTTGAATTCATATTCATCGGAATCAATGTCAGAATAACTACTCTCTACTTTTGGATCAGTTTGATCACCTTTGAGATTGGTTGGTTCTTGTGGTACAACCATCTCTTACGCTACAGTAGGTTCTTGTGTTTCTACTACATTAATTCTTCTGATGGGATCATCTTTATCATCAAGAAGATCTTTGATCTCTTTAGGCAATTTTTCATAGGGGATGAGTTCTGAACTATCTGAATCATCATCTGAGAGTTATGTCTCTTCTTTCTTGAGAAGGGGTTCTCCTGGTGCAATTTGTTCTATGACATGAGAACAACCACCTTTGAGATGATAGGGTTTCTTCTTAAAGCCTAAGCCACCAATATCTTTGTTGGCTCTACCAATATGTGAAATGGGTGTCACAAGACCCTTTCCTCTGATTCCTAGAGGTCCTTGACCAGAATATCCCATCTTGGCTATCAATTTGTTCCCTAGACCATATGAATTAGAAGGGATTGTAGGTGCTACAGATTCACTAGTTTGAACAATTTTGGATTCAGAATCATCTTTGTATAGCTATGCAAGCACAACTTCATCCTCTTCAAATTCTTGTTTGGATACTTGCTCCACCACAAAATTTCTTTTGTATGCTTCCATAGGTTCCTTAGGTTATGATTTAGACTGCTTCAAAGATTGTCCATATGACTTGGACGAGATAGGGAGAGATGTCAGAGACAAGACTAGCTCTATAGTGTATTCTCCCATCCCATTTTCTTTGATATTGATCTCTTTAGCAATGTCATCCATCTTAGATGTGGAAGCAACATTTAGCTACTTGATGGAAGATTCTCTATTATTGGGAACAAGCTTATCGGCACTTTCCTTCAATGTATTGTAAGTTGTACTTAGATCTACTGGGATAGTAACCTCCACTCCTTCATAGGGAAATTTCAAGCATTGATGGTACGTAGAAGGAATGGCTTGCATTTCATGGATCTAGGGTCTCCCTAGAAGGATATTGTAAGCCAATGGTAGATCAAGCACTTGACATGTGGTATCTTTGATGACCGGACCCAATCAGATGGGTAAGACAATGGTGCCTTTAGAAGCTCTTTCTTGTTTGTCATAGGATTTTATGGTGATCTTCTTTTGAGGATCAATAGCCATCTCTAAGAATCCCAACTGTGTGATTAAGCTGTAAGAACAAATGTTGAGGCTTGCGCCCCCATCTATCAACACATGTTTGACTCGATGGTTCTGGATCAAGACTTCTATGTGTAAGGGCTGATTATGTGGGTGACTCAAAGAGTTGTCATCTTCCTCTGAAAAGGAGATATATTGCGGAGATGTTAGATGACCAACCATAGTCTAGAACTTGTCTAGATCTAGGTTGTCAGGAACATTAGAGCCAAGCAAAGCTTTGTCTAGGACATCTCTGTGAGCTGAGGATATTCGAAGTAACTCAAACATAGAGATTTTGGCATTGGTATGCTAGAGTTGTTGGATGATGCTGTAAGATGTAGGTCTTGTATCCTTTGGATTGAAAGATTTCAAGGCAGCCTTCTATTTAGAAGCAGATGTGAGATTGAAAGGTATCTTAGGGACATTAGATGAACTTGGTGTTTGTCCTTTTAGATGAGCTTGAGCTTGTGATCTAGTAACTGCATTAGCTAAGGAATGATTTTTGTCTTTTCGTACAATCATGATGACATTGCAGCTCTCAAAGAGACATGGTTCAACCATATTGATGACAGCATTGTTTCCAGGGTAGGCATAGTTGAATTTTGCCCCCATCTTAGGCTGAGAAGTGGAAACTCCCTTGTGATGTTGTGGAAATAGTTCTGTAAACGTTGTGTGATCATTATTGCTAGTAGGATTATCGATCATGATGTCCCCTTGATCTATCAAGTCTTGAATAGTATGCTTCAAGTGGAAGCATCCATTAGTTTTGTGGCCTTTAGTCCGATGGAAGCACAGAATTCATTATCTTTCCACAAATATGGTTTTGGATCTAGATCAGGGTTTCGGATTGGTGGTAAAGAGATGATGTTATCAGCTATCAGGGTTCTCAGGGTAGATTCCAAAGATTCTCCTAGGGGAGTAAACTTTCATTTATTATCCCATCATTTGAATGGCTTCTTTGGAGATGGTTCAGCATATTTTTGCTCTGAAGCTTTAATGGCTTTGGTGCCAAGGGTGAGATTGTAGGCTGGTGCCTTTGATGGGGTGCGGATAGTGTCAACAACACCATCAGAGATGATACCTTTGTTTCTATTCTAGCTCTTGTTTTTATCTTTTGAGCTAGATCCAGATTCAGACTTGTCCTTTTGAAGTGTGATTTCTCCTTTCTTGACAAGTACTTTCTCAATCTTGATTGCATTATCCACCATTTTATCAAAAGATACATGATCTTTCATTTGTAATGGATAGTTGAGCTCTGGAACAAGGTTATTGATAAAGATTTCAGGTTTCTCCATTTCGAGAATTGGTCTAGCATATAGAGAAAACTTCTTTCGCCACCTCTTGAGAAAAGTTAGGAATGATTCCCCTAGATATTGCTTGAGGTTACAGATATCGATCATGGTAATCAGATGTTGAATATTGTAGGAATATTGTTGATAAAACAATTTAATCAATTCCTCAAAAGTTTTGATCATAGAAGGTAATCTCGAAAACCATTGAATGGATGCTCCTCCCAAGGATCTAGAAAAAAGATGCATCAAATAGGTCAGTTCATGCATGAATTCCATGGAGTGCGTATAGAACTCTCTGACATGATCTTGAGGATCAGAGTGTTCGTCATATTTTTCATACTTTGGTATCTCCACTTTCTTTGGAAATGGTGGCATATACAAGTTTCTGTTGAATGGAAAAGGACATAGGGCCTCCATGGAGAGCTCTTTAGGTTCCTTCTCTTTCTTAAGATTGTTAAGTTCAACTTGCATAGCATGCATCTATCTTGTCATAGCTGTGAGTGGATTTTCTTCCTCATGTGTGATGATATCTTTGACATTGAAGTGAGGAGGAAGTTTAGCTCCTTCCTGGGCTAATTGTAAAAGTTATGCCTCTCTATCCACTTTCAAGAAATGCCTCATCATTCTTTTGAATTCATCGTCATTCTAACATCGATGGATTTTAGAGGGTGTACGTTCTTGGTCAGCATTATGTTGAGAATGGGGTCCTTTGGATCCTCCTCCTAGAGAACTATGGTTTGTCCCTGCTTGAGACATGATAGGAGTTTTTGGACTCTCTAGAATAGAATGAGGAGGAGTTTGTTGATTACCTCTGTGAGTTGATAGAGGAGGTAGGTAACCAGTTTTTAATCGAAAGTTACCAAGACCATTATCTTCATAGATACCGGACTTGATGAATTGTTAAAGAGTTAGACCCGGGGTATTGGGTAAAAGTAAGTTCTGAGATGTTTCTTCTGATTTCTTGTGTGAAGAAGCTCTGGTCTCCACCATTAACTTTGAATGAAATAGAAGAAAAGGACAAGGAAAAATGAAGATCTATTTGATTCAAGAAAATTAGATGATGCAACTTGTCAAGATTATGATTGTTTTGAAGATCTGATGAGATGTGGGTGAAGGAAACTATGCCCTAGATGTATGGGATAGATCACCCAAAAGATAGCAGACATGAGTTCCCGAAACTTAGTCTATTTCTAAAGATTGATTGAAGATTGATAGTTATGACAAGGTTTTGACATGAGATAAAAAGGACTCAAATTGATCAAATAGAAGGCTAGATCGAATTCAAAAGATCAATCTCAAAAAATGGTAGAATGCTCAATAGCTACTGCTCTATTCCTGACACAATGATATTTTTGACAAATTCTGGAACTAGGCTGGAAACATAGGATATCTTGCAATTTGACAATTTCTGAAAACTCTCTCAAATTTTTCCAAATGACACTCTGCAGACTCGTACGACACTGGGTAGTCTATGAAATGATAGTTGCTAAACTTGTATGACAGTTGGGTAGCAATACAACAACAATTGACAAAACTCATACGATAGTTGCTAATAGGGTTTTGACTTTCTTGAATTTGCTGGTTTGAAAACTCGTACGACACTGGGTTCTCAATCATATGACAGATGGGCAATACTGAAATGACACTTGAAAAAACTCATACGACTTTTGACTTCCTAAAATGACTTTTGACTCCAGAAAGAATTTTACGTCAAATTTTGCAAAACTTAAGGTTTTCAGTTTTGGATTGTTTGCAAATTGTACTATCCAGATTTTGAAGGGTATACCAGATTTGATCATTTTTAATAGCCAAGTAGATAAACAAGCACACAAAATAGCAAGCAAGTGATTCTAAGCACGTCTGAAAACAATGAACAAGGGTGAAAGGAACCTTGCACATGAATAATCAAGTGACCAAATTGTGCTAATCCCTGAGAGTACTAATTGTGTATGTTCTAAAAAGTTTTGCAATAACACACATATACCTGAGAATGAAAAATTGGCCTCTCTAGGGATTTTAGTAATGGTTTGACTCTGCAACTTTTATGATTCTAAGGGGTGAACTCCAATCCCGGTGCACCAGGGTTTTGACACAGTCCGAGAACTTAATCTTCAAGAGCTGCTAGGGAGATCTGACAACCCAACAATGAACCATATCCGTGGAGATTTCTTCCACAAGGACATTTATATAGTGGCTGTCACTACCATGTCTGAAATGGCTATGACCGCTTGAGGTTCCATCAACACAGTTTTCCCTATGAAGGGATCGTCCACTACGGTTAACCCTCTCTAAAGGTGACTCACAGATTTATACCAAAAGGGGACTTGACTCCAGATTCAAAGTTTTGACACCTCTTCACTTTTAACCCAAACAAAGCAAGCAGATGAATCCAACACGCTAAGACAAAGTTTGTTTCACCAAGGTCTATGATATCAACTCCATGTGATCTATCAACCTCCCTAGGGAGAGAATGTATCAATCAACAAGAGAAGATGCACTAACCAATTTTGATTCACCAAAGCTCATGATATCAACCCTATGTGATCTATCAACCTCTCCAGAGAGAGAATGTGTTGATCAATAAGAGAAGACACACTAACCAAGTTGAATGTGAAATGCACTAAGTATCCTCCCTACCTACAAGGATTCTGTCATCAAGAAAGATTTCTCTAGGAATCCAATCTCTCAAGAATCATGAATAGTGTTCATAGGGCCTAATTACTATGTGAGCACAGATATATTCCTGAAAGAAAATCTACCAAAAGTACCCAAAAAGCAGAAAGAGGAACACTTAATGCTTAAAGTGAATATGAGATGATTCCACAAGGTGGAACACTTAACACCTCACACAAGCTGAAAATGAGTCCCCAACTTAGAAAACAAGTGAGTTCCTAAAAGCACAAAAGGGTTGCCAAGTGGAACACTTAACGCTTCTGTCCTGTTGACCCCTCCCCTTTATGGCCCTGAGATTGCAACCACGGGGTGGAAATGAGGGGTCAGTGGATTAGCGAGTCCAATAAAACAAGATAGAAATCAAGATCAATCACAAGTATTCTAAGACTACTTAATGAAACCTTAAGGGATCACAACCTAGTATCAAATTATGCAAGTGTGTAGAAATAGATCAAAAGCATGAAAAGATGCACACAAGCTTGACACATGAGAGATTTATTTTAATTCCAAATCAAAATGTTTTCAGAACAAGGAGAATACCTTGTGATCCTTGCAACGTGCTTAGTAGATTTTACCTAATTTTTAGCAATTCTTTCACTTTTCCCAATCAAAATCACCATAAATCAATCAGAAATAGTAAATTTCAATTATTAGGGTTAGCTGTCAGTCAAAATCTAAAAATCAAATCTAACAAACTATCTACAAAAATAAAATGACAATTGAAATTTGGTACCAAAACTCGTACGACAGTGGGTATGCTCCCAGACGATAGTCCAAAAACTCGTACGACACTGGGTATGCTACCATATGACAGTTGAGCTCCCAAATAACAGTGGGGTATGTGATGAAATGAGTCTCAATCCGATAGACTATCATACAACAGTGGGTCCAATATCATACGATAGTGGGTATGTTCCCATACGACATTTGTCAGAAACTTGTACGACAGATGTACGGACAAAAATTAAAAATCATAGTTTTGCACAGATCCCGAGAAGAAAAAGACAAAAATTGATAGAATTGAATTGGAAACCCATTTCAGGGCCCCATGGTGGGTGCCAAAAATGTTTGTGTGAAAATTGTACCTGATCTGTAAACACAACACTTTAGTAAAACATTAGAGGTTAGCTATAATCAAAATCATGCAAAATTGAAAACTATCTAACCAAGCGATTTACTGCCTTCTAGTACGTGTGAGATTAATGTTCTCAGATTGTTATCAAGATCAGTGACCTAGATGACACCTAAACAAAGGATTTGAATGCAATTGATCTAGATATGAAATATGAATGCAATTAATCTATATTTTTGATATTTTCTATGCAATGATATGAAAACTTGATATGGAATCTATGCTAATATGGAAATTGATATGCAATACTAATCTAGAAATGATATGATATGATAATGAAGATTCTAACAATAATATGAAAGCTATGAATTTGAAATTGATCTCACAACAATGTTGATTTGCAATAAGCTTTGAGCCTTCCAATTGCAATTCTCCAGCGTGATTGTGCAAAATATGAGATGCTTGGATGCAAATTTGAGAGATGAATTATGAAGAGCTGAGCCTTGTTTTTATAGAAATCTAGGGCTTTGGAGGTGCATGGAAAAAAGCCATAAATCACTCAAATTAACTCAGCTTGATTTTTGAGTTATCTGATAATAAAGATAATTTAATTCACAAAAACATGCAAAAGCTAAGTTTTAACTCAAAATAGAGTTTAGCTTTAATTGATAATTGATACTTGTCTGCTTTTATGATTGTGCATGTTTTATTTATGAATTAATTTAATAATAAAGTGATTTATTTCCAACTTAACTGCTTTTAAAAATAAAATAATTGATTTATGGGTTAATCAATTATTTAATCAAACTTTTATTAAAAACTATATTATTAAATAATGACAACTTGCTTTAATTAATTAAATAAGAATTTAATCAATTATTCATATGATATTAGATTTATTGTCAAAATTAAATAATACAATTAATAATAGATAGAATTAAATTTAATTACACAATTAAGTGGAAAATATTAAATCTAATTAATTAAATATGAAAATATTAAATTAATCAAACTTTAGGATAAATGTGATTTATGGCCAAATAATTATAAAATTAAAGATAATTATGATGATTAGGAATATTACTAGGAATATTCCCCGATGCAGAATTTAAGATAATCAATTATGATTCGATGATGTTTAGATGTGCCTTAGATTAGGACTTTGATGTCGATTTCATTCGAATTGAAGATGTAGGAGATTAATGAACTTATAGCCCATTTTTGGGGTATTACAACTACATGCTCAGCCACACAATCAAGCTCATTTCAAAGGTGGACCCACTCAAGTATCTATTATCAAGGACAACTCTCATAGGACATATGGAAAAATGGGTCATGCTACTCAGCGAGTTTGACATCCAGTACATAGATCGAAAAGCAATCAAAGGGCAAGTAATTTTCAATCAACTAGCAGAGGCACCACTGGTGGATGCCTATCCACTAATCATGGACTTGCTTAATGAACATCTATGTATGATCGAAGAATAGCCCATTGTTAATCTCTATTGAGAATTTTAGGTTGTCATTAGTATCAAAGGATAGTAAATAGGTCGGTCGGCTATTTACATTGAGATAGTTAGTAACTAGAAGTAAGATAGAGCAGTCGATAAAGCCTTATACCAAGCATCACATAGTTAACTGAGCACTAGTGACACTAACATCGACGGTCAGCAAACACTGAGCATCACAGTGTACACCAAGAAGATTATACAGTGTTTATCGATGATCATAGTAAATGGCATAGTAATCAGAAATGGCACATTATTCTATGCAAATGGTTATAACAGATTGTAAAATGGTTTACCAAGATCAAGGAGCATTTATTGTAAAAGGTATTCATTAAATGCAATGATTATCTTATTTTTATTAGTTGATCTAGGTTATTTTTCACTGTAGATCTTAGGGTTATGATTTTCTTTTGTAACCTAATTTTTTTTTAAGCGGCAAAAATAGAACACTATATATTGTATATGTTTGCACCATTTTATGGAGTTGTTGAACTGATATATATGAATCATAGAGCACTTGAAGAAATTGCCTATCTTCAAGACAATCAGTTTACCAAGCAGAATAGAGTACAAAGGTTTTTCAGATTGAGCAAAATCAGACAAGGCAACCAAGCAGATCAGAGTAGAGAATGATCACAGATAAGGTGATATTTTGATAAGAACTTATAGATCTGTTTCAGACAACTAAGTTGTCAACTAGTAGATAATTTACCTATTAGTTTCTGACAATTGTGATAGAGTTTTGATAAATCTCTTAAATAGAGTAGACTTAATAGTCTTTGTATAAATCTCTTAACCGAGTACACACTTCATATAGTGTTGTTAAATCTTATAACTAGGTAGATCTAGCTAATCTAATATGTTACTCCTAATAGGGTAAGATCACCAGAAGTGATCAAAACTTGTAGCCTTAATAGGAAAACCTTTTCTATTTGTAGTAGTGAAGAATTTGTGGGTGTCATCCCCACCACAGTTTTTACCTTCTAACAAGGGTTTCTGCGTTACCAAAATACTTGTGTTATGTGATTGTCATATTGATTTCATATTGTTTACTTTCTTAAGTTAACTAGATGATTGATTTATGCAATTAAATTCAAGTTATTTTGATTGGCTATCACAATATTTAGTCATAGATCAGAAAGGTTTTGCAACTAAAGTTTTGAAGGCACTGATTCACCCCTCCCCTCTTAGTACCTATCTCTCCTAACTCCAACAATTGGTATCAAAGCACAGTTCTCTTGTTGAATAGTTTAACCACTGAAGGGAAAAGATCTAAGTCATGGAGAGATACAATCTTGACAAGACTATTGAGAATCAGAAGATACAAATGCAGATGTTTGTGGAACAATACAAACAAGCCAAGGAAGAACTGAAGAAATTACTGGTTGAAAGAAAGAACCTTGCAATTCAGCAGAATGAAATAAATTATCATGAAGAACCTATTGATGACATATTTGATCATATTGGATCAAGCTCTGGAAGCATCTCTCATGAATCTAAAAGCATAATCTCTAAGCTATCTAAAAAGAATCAGCATCTATCCGAGCAAGTGAAAGCACTTCAAATCAGTCATGAATCTCAAATGGTGAGAATGGTGGAAATCATGAACAATGGTAGACAAGCTGAAAAAGATTGGAATCTAGGTATTGAAGACCGAAGACTAATGACTGAACAACTTCAAGCAAAAGAAAGTGAAATCCAAAGACTCACTAATCGTCACTTCTAAGTATCAAATTAGATGATGACAATTAATCAAGAAATGAACCGAGTAAATGGAGAATTATCAAGAAGACTTGAAGATGTAGCAACACTTAGAGAAGATAATGAAAAACTAAGAAATGAAATAACAAACACAAAAGCAACACAATGAGATGATGAAGATAGCCGAGGACAACTCTAAAAAGATTGATGATCTTCTGACTAATCAGAGGAGATTTAGAAGCAAAGCTAGTATAGGCTACACCGATGAAGGAGAATGATCACAACAAGCTGAAGAAGTCAACAACAATCAAAGTCAAAAACCTAAAGTATTGACATGTTACCACTATGGAAAACCAATACATACATCTAATGTGTTCAGAAGCAAAGAACAAAGTAAACCTCCTATCATTCCTAATTTTAATGGATATTGCTATTACTATGGTAAGTTTGGACATCCTACTTATGAATGCAGAGAAAAGAAGAATGACATTGCTAATAACACTATTGAGGAGAAAATATGCTATACTTGTAATAAGTATGGACACACTGCAAGGGACTGTAAGGTAGAAATGAAGTAGGTCTGGACACCTAAAGAGAAACTACAATGAAAACCATATCAACCAAAGAGACAAGGTAACTCATATGTTTGGGATTATAGTACATGGAATAATTGTACTGCATGTGGTTGGTATGGACACATTGTAGAAAACTATTATAGAAAGAGTCAGATTGGACAATCAAGTAACTAGACAAATGTAGGAATGGCATGTATGCACTGTCACAAGGTCGGTCATGTAAGCAAGAACTGCAGAGACCGAGCACTCGATGAAAACCATATATTTGAGAGTGGATGTAACATTGCAAAAATTACAAAGTTAAGGAACACAATGTGGAAGAAGGCATCTAATGAGAATGCTGAGTCAAGTAACGCTATGGGTGAAAACCTCATCCACTAGATTGGGTGACATCTATACCTCCACTTAAGATGACAAAGGTATGTATGGAACTGACATTTCAAATGATCACATTTTACATACGGTTCCTTATATATGATGTACATATACCAAATCTGCATGAATAAAGATGGACTATGGTTTATATATTATAAGTTTGCAAATGACATCTAGTCGGTAAAAGGGAAACATGAGTTGGTTACCTGCTGGTAATCAATATACAAGGTTAACTGACAATAGTTCAAATCAATGAAGAAACTCTATGTTAACTGAGCAAAAGACTTTACCGAGCTGACAGCCATCTCATACTAAAAGTTAGGTCATGCATTTAATGCATCAAAGTTTGAGCAGAAATTTTAGAAAATCCTATATATACACAGAAATAGAGTTCATTGTTACATCGTGATTGCGAAGAAAGGAGATTTTACAGAGAAGATTTAGAGCTAACAATTTTTAGAACAGATTCAAAGAAACTAGATCAAACTGATGACAATTCTTCGATGAAAACTAGTAATTTCATCCACCTACCGAACATTGATTATCTATTTTCTTGCCAAAACCCTAGAAACAATTTATGGCATCATTTTCAATCGAAAGAAAATCATATAACATTGAGGAGGAAGTGGAACTAATTATTAGGGCACACTTTTCCAAGGAGAAATTCAAATCCCATCCTAAGGTCACAGCACAAATGGATGATATGGGCACATTTTTTAGTATTCTTGATCAGGTTTTGTTAACAAAAGATGTTAGGGCTTTCATTCATTGCAAGATCGGTGAAGTATGTGACTTTGAGACCATAGAAACTTATCAACAAGTCTATGGACCGGATGGTAAGATCAAACCCGAGCATAAGAAGATTGAGGAATCTGGGTTATGACGTTTCACATACTTCCTACAATCATTTCACAATGACTAGATATGAATCATGCTTAGCAGATTCCATGACAACAAATTTTGGCTAGAAAAACTAGTTGAGGTCACCAAGAAGATTATCAGTAGGGTTACTGGGTACCCTACAACCGACAAAGCCAAATTATTTCAAAGTTCATCTCATCCCGACGTAGAAAAGAACATTGGAGCTCAATGGGATGGTAGGGCACTAAAGATTTCAACTATCAAAGATCCAGCGATAAGATTTGTAGCTCATGTCATTGGGTACAAGATATTTCAATCAAGCAGACCGAATAGTGTACCCTAAAGTGCCATGGACATGGCTTACAAAATTGTAAAGAAAGATCACCAGGTTGATCTTTCCAAGCTACTACTGCACTAACTGCATGACAACATGAAGATAATAAAATAAAATAAGTCCAATACATGTAAGTATGGATCACTACTTGTCTGTACATTCCTCTATTTGAAAAAATATGTACCAGGTATTGGAAAAGGTAATTGGCAATTAGACAGACCGATAACTACCCAAATTGGTGATATGATGAGAAGTCTAGGAGACAATGTGAACAAGGAGTTCCATGCATATTTCAAGGAATTTCAAACAAGAATGCAACAAAGAAGTAGAATTCCAAAAGAATTAGTAAGAAAATTTGAAGATGACATATGCTTTGTGGTAAGCACAAACCACTCAATGATAAAGGTAGTAGAATCGAGAACAAAATGGCTAGCACCAATAGGTTATGAAATCAATCATGATTTTTCTTTGAAATCTATCAATGCATTTCTAGCATTACTGATTGACATCACTACCAATAGGTTTGGAGTGTATGAGGAAGCTAAGTCTAGAATCACAATGGACATTGAGATCGGTAAAATGTCAAGAAGGGAAAAGAAAATGAAAAAGGATCTCTCAGCAAGATATGGAACTACATCTGACTCACATAAGGAGTCATCGGTTGATGAAGCAACCAAAGATCAGTTACAACTAGCTAATAAACCCCATGACAACGAGGAGATTGAGTCAGACAAAGAAAAGGATAACACACTGGTTCCTCCCACCAATGATGAAGAAGAAACTCAACTTCCCACAAATGATCAACAAGATACTCAGCTACTAGAACCTGAAGGAATGAGGACACATTCAGCAACTATAGCCCAATCAACCAAGCAGAAAGAAGAAGCAGAAAAAGCTGCAAAAAGGAGAGCAGCCACACCGACAAAGAAATATATCAAGAGAAAGAACAAGAAGGTAGCTAAACCACCGAAGAAAAAGAGGAAATACATAAGGATTAAGGAAGACATAGAGGAGACTAACACTAAAAATGACCTTGATCAATTTTAGCTAGTTCGTAATAGGGACAATACCATAGAAGAAATAATTGAAGATATTATTGAGAATGGAAATCTTAATGATCCAGGCATAGGCAAATTCAACAATATGTCAATTGAGGACAAGACAAAGATAGAACATGCTATTGTTCAAATGATGATCAAGTTCAAAAGAGTACTGATGAAATTTGCATGTCAACTACCGATGGAACTTGATGATAAAATAAGTGAAAGATGGGCTATTGCTTTAGACACAGAGAAAAGAAAAAGAGAATGCTCTATAGGCCATGCAGCCACTCACTTTAGCTATGTTGAGGTAAGTGAATACATGACAAGGTATCAGCCTAGATTTTCAATCAATAATAGAGGTATGTAGATTATGGATGAGAATGTAGATGATATGGATGTCGTATGTGACTCCCTATGGACATCAATTTTGAAAGAAGAAGAGAAAGTTGAATAGGAAGCATTCCTGAAACTATCTAAAAAGAGACACAGTTCAAAAGGTAGAAGTATTTTCATTGATGATAATAAAGGCAAGAAAATAGAAGACACCAGTATATCAGTTACTGAGGTAATTGATATCATCGAGCAAAAGGAAGCAATCAAAGTTTCACAAGATGCACCAGATCAAGCTAAGATCCACTTGCAAAAGAAAATAGATGATGATGCACTCATTGAGGACATCACTAACAGTGATCCTGATGATAAGGATGATGAAGATGTAATAATTACACAATACAAAGATGAAGCATTAAACATTGACAATGTGTGTACATCTCTACTGGGTGAACTACCTATACTTGTAGAGGCTGCTAAAATAATTTCACAAGTACAACCCAAAGTCTCTCATCTTGAGCCAACCAAAGATACAACTGAGATTCAAGCACCTAAGCAACCTACTAATACAAATGAGTCTGTCAAACCAGAGGCATAGTCTACAAAACAAAGGGAACCTAAAGAAACTAAGTCAACCGAGGTGAACCAACCTGACACTACCATTGAGACTCCCACTCAATCTACCGAGGAGCAGAAGAAGGATGATATAGTGTCAACTGGAAAGGATACTCTGAGGAGTGAAGAAAAAGCTATTGTTGTAAGTGAAAATAAGTCACCTCTAGCCTTGAAGAAGAAACAAAAGAAAGCCAAAGGGCCGGTCACCATTGATGAAGTTATCATTATACCCGAATGTGACCCAAGAACTCTAAGCCCCGAGGAACTAAATTGGTATGGGGAGTTATGTTCGAGGAAAGTGGCACAAGAAAAATTGAGGTAAGAAAAAAAATGTAAAGAAGTGTTAAATGATGTAAGGGATATTCTACAACAAATAGTACCAGAAACAAACATTGATGAGAATACTCCCATTTTAGATCAACTTGCCAACCTCACCAACAGAATCAATGCCCCTGATACAGAAATAGACAAAATAATAGAAGAATGGGTAGAGTCAAAGATTCAACACAAATTGGCAAAAAGGATTAGCACTGAAGTGGCACTAAACAAAATGAAATTATTTGAGGTCATTATCGATGTAAAATCTATCACCTAGGTAATCTGACAACTACTAATAAAGCTTTGTACTACAGACACCTTCACTCTAGAAATTAGTGAAAAGATAAAAGGTTTAGAAGAAGAAATCAAGTTGAGTACACAAGTAGCTCTCGCTGAGCCAACTACTTTCTTAAAGAACATTAACCAAGTTCAAGAACTATGGTGGCTAATAGCAGACTTAAGGAAATAGGAAGAGCACATCACTGATCAGGTCACAGAGTTACAGAAAGAACTCACTCCTTACCTGAAGATTTTTGAAACACATACTGTCAAAGCCGAGCAACTTGTGGCAACACCAGAGATTTCGGTGTTGCAAAATATCTTTGACATGCATGCACAAGTCGGTCTTGAGAAAATTTCTCTTACCAACTTGAAAGAGGAATGGGAAAACCTCTTGGAGTCTATGAAGAAAACCCATCAACACATTTTTGATAAGATGTAAGTATACATTACATATTTTTTTTTGGTATTTGGCATTATTATCAAAAAGGGGGAAAACAAGTATATGCCAAATAATATATTTTTGATAAGTATATTACATAATACCAGGAGCATGCACCAAGGGGGAGTACTTTTGTACTTAGAAGTTTTTGTAGTGCATATGTATATAGTGGAGATATAAGGGTTATATAGAAATAGTTTGTCTATATATATTATGAAGTTTTGATACTAATGCCAAAGGGGGAGATTGTTAATCTCTATTGAGCATTTTAGGTTGTCATTAGTATCAAAGGATAGTAAATAGGTCAGTTGACTATTTACATTGAGACAGTCCGTAACTAGAAGTAAGACAGAGCAGTCGGTAAAGCCTTATACCGAGCATCACACAGTTAACTAAGCACTAGCGACACTGACACTGATGGTTAGCAAACACCCAGCATCGCATATAGTGTTTACTGATGATCACAGTAAATGGCATAGTAATCAGAAATGGCACATTATTCTATGCAAATGGTTATAACAAATTAGAAAATGGTTTACCTAGATTGAGGAGCATTTATTGTAAAAGGTATTCATTAAATGCAATGATTATCTTATTTGTATTAGTTGATCTAGGTTATTTTGCACCGTAGATCTTATGGTTATGATTTTCTTTTGTAACCTAATTTTTCTTTAAGCGGCAAAAATAAAACACTATATATTGTATATGTTCGCACCATTTTATGGAGTTGTTGAATTTATATATATGAATCATGGAGCACTTGTAGAAATTTCCTATCTTCAAGACAATTAGTTTACCGAGCAGAATAGAGTACAGAGGTTTTTCAGATTGAGCAGAATCAAACAAGGAAACTGAGTAGATCAGAGTAGAGAATCATCATAGATAAGGTGATATTTTGATAAGAACTTATAGATCTATTTCAGATAATTAATTTGTCAACTAGTAGATAATTTACCTATTAGTTTCTGACAATTGTGATAGAGTTTTGATAAATCTCTTAAATAGAGTAGACTTAATAGTCTTTGTATAAATCTCTTAACTGAGTACACACTTCATATAGTGTTGTTAAATCCTATAACTAGGTAGATCTAGCTGATCTAATATGTTACTCCTAATAGGGTAAGATCACCAGAAGTGATCAAAACTTGTAGCCTTAATAGGCAAACCTTTTCTATGTAGTAGTGAAGAATTTGTGGGTGTCATCCCCACCGTAGTTTTTAACTTCTAACAAGGGTTTTTGTGTTACCAAAATACTTGTGTTATGTGATTGTCATATTGATTTCATATTGTTTACTTTCTTAAGTTAACTAGATGATTGATTTATGCAATTAGATTCAAGTTATTTTGATCAGTTATCACAGTATTTAGTCATAGATCAGAAAGGTTTTTCAACTAAAGTTTTGAAGGCACTGATTTGCCCCTCCCCTCTTAGTACCTATCTCTCCTAACTCCAACACCCATGTGGAAGCTATAATTTGATGGCTCATATACCTCTCATGGATTAGGGGCAAGAATCCTATTCGTCACACCTCAAGGTGAATATATTCCAAAGTCATTCAAATTGGGATTCCCATGTACTAATAACATTGTAGAATATGAGGCACTCATCTTAGGCCTCAAGATAGCCATTCAATAGAACATCATAGAACTGCAAGTGTTTGGAGATTCACAACTGATTATCAAGAAAGTCCTAGATGAATATCAGAAAAAGGATGACAAGTTGCTACCCTACAAAGAACTGGTGGATGGACTGAAAGAACATTTCCTTAATCTATAGTTCACATAGATACCAAGGCTTCAGAACAAAGTGGCCAATGCAATGGAAACCATCAGATCCTTATTGGAGATCCCTCATGATTCAACTCAGTATGAATTTTTAGTCAAGCAGCTACACATGCATGCTTATGCAAATGCTGATGAAGAAATTGTGTGTGTCTTGGTTGGTCCTTAGTCCCTATGGTACCATGACATCCATGCATATCTAAAGAATGGTATCATATATCCCCATCTCACCAATAACCAATGCCAAAACCTAATTCATAGAGCTTCCTGCTATACTATTGTAGCCAACACCCTTTATCATTGAGGATATCACAATATCCTTTCTAGGTGTTTAGATTCAAAGGAGGCCATCCTAGATTTACAAGAGGTCCATGGTGTAATTTGTGGTGCCCACACAAGTGGCATGATACTAGCAAAGTAGTTGCTTCAAGTTGGGTATTATTGGCCAACAATGCAACATGATGCTTGTGAGTTCATTAGGAAATGTCTACCATGTCAACAACATGCAAATTTGATTCATGCTCTAGCACAAGACTTGCAGCCCATTGTGCTACCTTGGCCATTTTCATGTTGGGGCTTCGACCTCATTGGCTTAATCATTCCCCTCTCCTTAGATGGATATAAGTACATAATAACTACCATAGAGTACTTTAGAAAATGGGTTGAAGCAATTCCACTCACCCTTACTACTGGCATCCAAATATCCAAGTTCATCCTTTACCATATCGTTTGCCACTTTGGTATACGATCTACCATCTTCAAAAATCATGACACACCTTTTGAAAATAAATATGTGGATGATCTATGTGCCAGACTCCACATCCATCACTATTTCTCAAGTCCATATTTACCGCAAGGAAATGGCCAAGCTAATGTAACTAACAAAACAATCCTCAAAATCCTTAAGAAGGTTGTCAATGATTCTAGTCATGACTGGCACCTCCAAATCAATCCCAACCTTTGGGCCTACTACACTTCTTAGCAAGCTCCCACAAGCACCACCCCATATTCCCTTGTATATTGTGCCAAATCCATTCTATCGATCGAGGTCGAGCTCCCATCATTATGGGTATCCATGAAGAACTATACCATTGATAAAGACTATCATGTGGCACGTCTCACACAACTAGATCTATTAGATGAAAAGAGATAGCAAGCATATGATCACTTGGTTGCATACCAGAATTGACTCAAAAGGAGTTATAAAAAGAAGTTCCATCCTTGATAGTTGTAGGTTGGTGACATGGTCCTCAAAGAAAATCATAAGGTCCAAGCACAAAGAGAAAAGAAAGGCAAGTTTGAGCCTACTTGGCTAGGCCCCTATGTTGTCACAACATTCTTCGACTCTGGAGCCTATCATCTATCTACACTAGAAGGTGAGCCTTTGAATGATCCAATCAACATCATACATTTGAAGAGGTTCTATGCCTGAACTAGATCCTACATATTCAGAAAATCCATAAAAATTGGAAAAAGTAGAAAAATACAAAAAAACCAAAAAACCAAAAAAAGAGAAGAAAAATAATTGTCCAATGGTGAAAACTTGGCAATTCGAGTGCCTTGTACAAGTATGTTGGTGAAAAACTAGCAAACAGGTGCCATACATAGTGGACTGAGTCATTATCTCTCAAACTCCCATCTCCATCCTCACCACCATCCCACAACATTCCTCTTTTTTTTTTTATAATCCTCAAGAAAATCCACAATCCTGCCTGCACATATCTTGTACCATATCTTGTATCATATCTTGTATCATATATTGTACCATATTTTGTATAGCGAAATGCTTCCTATATATATCCTGTATAACGAGATCCTCCTATCCCAAATCCTAAGCTTCTATACATATTAGTTGTAAAAATCTCCCCGTCTATTGTACATATCATCGCATCTTGTTTTACATATCCTTGTCAATCCTACAATAGCATTTGATCAGGAATCTTGTCCTATCTAGCCTTGCACTTAAGCAACATCAATTGTTGACTATTCTTGATCACAATGCTTATTCTTGAACCTCATCATTTTCTAGTGAACAACAACACTCATTCTCTCATCAATTAGTGGGTCCTTGAGGATGTATCCTTCCTCCTATCAGACCAAATCTACCACCAATCATACCAAGTCCATGTCAATGTATCCTTCCACACATTCAAACCAATCTTCCTACCATTAGTCAAATCAAATCTCTCTCCTTGGCAAAGGATGTGTTTTTGGAGTTATCAGTTTGGTCTTTGATTTTGTTGTTTGGAACTTGTTAATATTTTATGGCTTCTCCTTGTTCTCTACTCAAAGTCACCATGATCCTTTATATCATGGTGCATTGTGAATGAGGACAATCTAGGGCAAGGTATTTTGATCTTTCACTTCAACCTATGTGTTAGTTGGACATGACCCTTGCATAGTTCACATGTGATCTTCTTGGTTCCATGGTGCACTTGGGAAATGTCATTTTCTTGTGGTTTCTCCAGCATCATTTATACCATGCTTCTTCTTGGATTCATGTATGATATTGGGGCAACCTTGTGGGTCTTTTTCATGTCATTCCTATGCAACGCTGGTGATGAAACCTTGTGTTCTTTTGTAACCTTGGTAGGTCTCTAGCATTGCTATATCAAACTAGGTTGTGCTCTCCACATTTTCACTTGTAGCTCTCAAAATCCCCATCCTGCATCATCTAGATTAATATTGCATTTTGAATCTTTCATATAGATGCATCACTGCATTCTGTGTTCCATCTTCATCTTGCATTCATCCATCTTTTCTCTTGGAATCTTGGTTCTTTATCTCCCCTTCTTCCTTGGTCTTTCCCCTTCTGTTTCCTTTTGAGAAAATTCCACAACGCTTTCTCTTTGTGTTATTTTCTCAAGTGGGCACAACCCCTTATTCCTCTATATTCTAGCCCAGGGCATCTTATTTTCTTATCTTTGATGCCATGTCACTTGGGGCATTGCATCAAAGAGGGGCAAAATCTAGACACCTAAAGATCCTTTTAGAAATAAAAGTATTTTTATTTTTTGAAACCCCCTGATGACATCATCATTTACTAATTAATTATTTAATTAATTAATTAATATATTTTTATGCCATTAAATCCCTTTATTTTAATTAAGCATCTTTTATTAAAGAATCCCTCCCCAAAACATTTAAATCAAATTTAAATAATTTTCCTATCTTTATTGAATCAATATTCAATAAAAGATGTCAATCCCTAAATAAATTTCATATTTATCTAAAGCCTCAAAAACCTAGAACCTTCTAGCCTTTCCTAAACCCTTCCAATCTTCCCTTAATATTTCCTAAACCTACTTAGGAGAAATTACCTACTTTTCCTAAGCTAATCCAAGTCTCCTTGACCTTTTGGTCAAACCCTTTCCCTAATGAGCCTTACACACCCATTTAAGCCTCTTACACACTCTTTAAGGCTTCTTACAACCTCATAAAGAGGCCCATGTCTCTTCTTCCACACATGTTCCCCTTGCACACTTCCCTAGTGTTTCTCACACATGTGTGAGCAACCCCTAACCCAAGCTAAACCTTACCATACCCTAAACCTTACCCCTAACTCTAACTCATCCTCCTAACCCAAGCCCTTCCCAAATCCTATAAATACCCTCACTTCCTAAGAGTAAAACACCAATTCATCTTTCATTTCATAGTACTGCTATAATGCTAGAATAGTTCCAAATATTTAAAGCTTTCATACTAATTATTAGATTTCACTCATTTTCAAGCTTTCTTAGCACACATCATAGCTTAGAATTAATGGATTAACTTAGTTTTATTCATTGTTTTTCATAGCTTCTTTCATCATATCATATCTATTTTGGACTAAAATCAACTTAGAATAAGCATTCATAGCCTAATCTACATTTTGAGCCTTTTTAGTATCCTTAAGGCCTTAGGGGAAAAATGTGTGTTGTACACCCATTTTTGTGCCATTATGGGGTCTTTATGGTCCCTAACCTATCCTAATATCTCCTAATCATCATTAGGGATATGCTCCAAGTGATTCAAGAGCACACCCACATCACTAAAGTGAGAGAAAATCAAATGGTGACAGGGTGCTCCTATTTAAGCTCTATCTGAGTGTCTTTGCAAATAGTTTTCTTTGTAAGTTAGTTATATTCTCATAAACTAATGTTTGAAATGTCTACTCCTTTCAAGATAGATTAGGTTTTCACTAATCACAAAAACATCTGATCTTCAAGATCTCATAGGATCCAATTATGATTGTACTTTTCTCTTATCTACTACTCTTCCATCATATTTATTTTTACCCCTACATCAACCAAGGCTCTCAATATATAACTAGCTAAGCTACACGTCAGCTAGTTAGGTATAAATTACATTATAGGTCAAGCCTAACAAAAGATACCAAAAATAAAGACAAAAATAACAAAACATGATGTGAAGATAGATTTAGGTCCACACAAGATCCAAGAACATATCCCCAATCGCGTAAGCTCCAATTTCCCTGCACAAAACCACACAAGGTGAAATACCACATGTTTCAAGAGCAAAATTGGTAGAAAATTGACACCTGAGGAAAATAAAGATAACTCCTAGATTTGAATGAATTAGGACATGTGATCTTAGGAAAATGCTCACAATTAGGTTCACTACACTGCATTAACTTCACAAGGAAAGAAACTGACAAAAACAATGGCTACTAAACAAACATTAGATAGGTACAGGAGAAAAAATTATTTTGGTGATGCAAGATTACTCAAGACCTAAGATGCTCCTGCATCACATTTTTACACATGTTGATATCCTCCATAGATAAGTGTTATCCTTTCCCACATCTCTTTTGAATTAGTAAAATATTTGATATCATTGAATTCAACATTAGATAGAGAAGAAGCAATCTCAATCATAACTAAGTTGTGTTCCTATTTTTATTTCATCTAATCAACTATCAAGGGTCCAATAGGTAGTGGAGAATATTAATTTTCTAGTAGACACAAGGCATGTTCACTAATCCTAGATAGATACAATTTCATTTTAATTTTCCATGTATAGAAACTATCCTTGTTCAACTTAGGTACCTCTCTCCTATACATTTTTTGATCTTTTAATCAATTATTTATACTTATCCCTTTAGATTACTCAGCTTTGATACCAATTATTAGATTATAGAGGGAGGGGGGTGAATCAATAATCATAATCACAATAACCTTAAAATAATTTTCTCTGATTAACTACTTAGTAGATACATAATCCTCTATTTACCAAAAATAGTAAATAAACTATATCAATCAGTAACTCATTCACACAAATAATTCACAATGGGTAATAAAGATATTTAACATGGAAACCTAGCATTGGGAAAAACCACTCTAGGAATTGATCCACTATGAAATACACTCTTCTGACATATGCCTAGTGAAGAGAAAATCTAGTTAAAGATTACAAAACACACTGTTAGGTGTGAGTTAGTTAAGGGATTTACCTTAGATATACTCTAGGCTCTTGACCATTTTAATAGTGGACTTGGTAGAAGTCTTAAAAAACTCTTTTTGGAATGTTACCTTTCTCGAGGATTTATAATAAGACTGTTAATTCCACTCTATTAAGATATTTGATAGTTACAAATGCAAGTAAGAAACAATAATAAAAATGACCTGTACATGTGCAACTATCTTTGCTCAATCAAATCCTTGCGTGCTCTTCAATCTTCACTTCAATTCTTCATCTTCCACTAGCATCAAAACTTCATCAAATCATTAATTTCCCACTTGGAATCTCTTTGTTCCTTCTTCATTGCAATCATTGGTAACCCTTCAACTATTCAGTTTGCTAGCCCATTGTTCCTACAAGATTATCTTTTATATAAAAACTTATTTTCCTCTTAATCCACTCTATTACATTTTCCATTAATCAATCTTGACCATTCATTTCATTATTCATCAAATCTGGATCTTGGTAACATGTTTCCTTTTCAATTAGGAACTTGAAATTTTCTTGTAACTTGTTCCACTTCATTTTTCCACTTAGATCTAGCCATAGATCTTCATATTATATTTTCATAACCATAGACCTCTTGTAACTAACTTTCCTCATCATCATGATCATCCAACTCATCATCGCTAATCAATAAATATAGATTCATGTTTGCAAAATGGCTAGTGCTCCCCTCAGGATTTGTGACATGGTTTAATAACCTCTTGTGTCTTGTATAAGTCTAGTGGTTGTATCAGATGTTAACAGGTTGATCTTTTGGTGCAATGGAAACTACTACTTGTAACAAGTGGTATCAGAGCTTGGTCATAGGTTTGAATCCCCTCGAGTAATGCTAAGGGGGAGTTTGTTGGCAAAATGGCTAGTGCTCCCCTTGGGATTCATGATGTGGTTTAAAATCCTCTTATGTCTTCTATAAGTCTAGTGGTTGTATCAGGCATTAACAGGTCAATCTTTTGGTGCAACAACAATTACTACTTGTAAAAATTCCATCCACATTTAATACATTTTCATTTCTTGGTGTTATTCACTTAGAATTTTGGTTAAACCTTTCTTTTTTACTGAGTGACCAACTTTTTATGTTTACCTTACCAAGTGACAATTCCATCTCGATAGCCATAACAACTTTACATACCAAGTTATCAAAACATCATCACCATACTTTACCAACTTAACATACTCATATGCTAGGTAGAAAAAAATCATATAAACATAATCAAATCATTGTCCAACCTATATCAATTTCCCATTTAAGTTTTACAACTTATCATCTCCTCTTCTCCTTAAATCATTGTTCTTATATCATTATCAAATGATATAACAACATAATATAAATCAAAATAAAATTTATTAACATCAATGAGAAGATTACAACTGATTTAATCTTTCTACTATCATCATGTATACCTCTGATATTGGTTGGTCATCATCATCAGCTCCATCAAATAATGAATCATTAACAGTATTATTAGTTATGATAACATTAAGAGAAATGTTTCTGATAGGGATAGTAGATTTGTTGGTTATTTTTGCAGGACACTTTGGAAGAAGATGAAAATGGATTTGAAGTTTAGTTTTAGTTTTCATCCACAAACTGATGGATGAACAAAGGTTTTTCATAGGAGGCTAGGGAACTTTTCAAGGTGTTTAGTTGGAGATAATATTGGAAATTGAGATTTAGTTTTATCTCAAGATTTGTTTTCTTATAATAATTTAGTGAATAGGAGAATAGGGAAGACACCATTTGAAGTGGTTACTTTTTTCAATCCTAAGGGAGTAGAAAAAATAAGGGATCTTAGTCATGAAGTTAGGAAGAGTGTTGAAGGAGAATAGTTTTCTAAGATTATGAGACCATTGCATGAAGAATTGAGACATCATTTAGAGGAAATGAATCAACCTTATAAGAGGAGAGCTGACATGAACATGATACATAAGGAATTTCAAGTGGGAGATGAATTTATGGTTTAATTTCATAAGGTTATAATTCCCATTGGTACTTAAACATGGTCCTTGTCAGATTTTGTGGAGATTTGATTCAGGGAATGTTAGGAATGGGAACACTGAGAGGGGGCAGGTGGGTGAATCAGTGTTCACTGTATATTATCTTTTCACTTAATCTTTAAACTAAACTTAAATGCTTATGTATTGAAATGAACATCCACATAAACATGAAACATGAAATCAACACATAACACCAATATGGTTATGGGGAAACCCAAATAGGTAAAAACCTTGGTGGGAATTGACACCCACTAATATTCTGCACTAGTGTTTTGTGATACTTGTTAGAAGATCCTTAACCCTATTAAGAGTTTCTTTATATTGCACTAAGTACAATAGACCTTGTTAAGGGTCAGACCCTATTAGAAGTCTTTTACAATAGTCCCTATTAGGGGAGTGGACGCACTGTCCTAGAGCTCACTACTCAAGTGGTGAAGGTTACAACCTTCAGAACTCAGATACACACTATATCTATTGGATGAACTATCACTATGACACTACTTGTTAGATTAGTTCCCTTGATGCACTAATGCTTTGACCTCTTGCAAAGATCTAATACATCTTATAGTCTCTTCGCACACTTCTTCTCTTCTTATCACAACTCTATATCAACTTCCATATCTTTTACAATGGGCGCATCTCATATTTATATGCACATACAAAATAAACAACTAGGTCGGCCCTTAAATCTATTACATACAATGCTTCCAAATGAATTGGCTCAAGCATGTTTGAAAAGAAACATATATACATGTTGTCAACCTAATTACAATAGGTGTATAGCTTTTACATCATTAGAATATAACCACAACTCAAAATGATAATAGTCAGCTGCTTACTCTATTCTTCACTGGCACACACTGGTTGTGTAACTTCAACTGTCTGTATCTTTCTCATACTTGCATATCTAATCATGCACTCATAGACTAAGCATGAAGATAGTCTAACCAACTTAACTTCCAAGGCACAAACCATAACTTTCTTGTATGCACATGTGTTGATGCTCTGAGCTTTAGGAACTCTGTACACTGTCCAGTCTTCAACACTTAGTCAATTTCTAATCTTTACATCAAGTGCACTAATTCCAAACTTCTATATGACTTTTTTTCCATAATGACAACACTATATTAAGTCATATACATTAGTATAGCCAACTTTCCAACAATCTCCCCCTTTTTCATTGATGACAACAAAGGAATATGGCTGAGTTACTAACTGTTCTTAATACAATTTTTTTTTTGTCTTATATCTCCCTATACATATGTATACTCCATATTCTACACATACACCCCCTTTGACATTAATGAAAAAGGTGTGTCAAAACTGAATCTACAAATACTTACTATGATAGTACATTTGGATATGCAATCTGCAAATTTTGGATCTCCTTCCAAAATGTGATCAGTGAATTTACAATATGTAGATGGGTGCATAAAGAATACTAAAGCTTCTCCATCTTCTCTAGATCAATGCTAGGACCTTGATCATATGTCACCATGGTGGCATCAATCTCCTTGATATTATTATTTATAATTTATAATGAGTGCACAAGAGCATTCCTTAGCTGAGTCTTTCTAGCCCTTATCTTGGTCATCTCTTTTTCTGCCTTCTCAATCTTATCGATCTAACCTTGGTAGACATTGTTGCACATATTCACATCAAAAAATGGATATTCCACTAATTTTATTATGCTTTCTATCATAATTTGAACCTCTTGAATCTTCTTGTATAGTTCTCCAATTAACTTGTCTTGGTTCATACATTCAGTAATGATCTTTCTTCCCTTTGTTGCAAACTCCTTCAAGGATGCTTGACTAGCCTTTAGTGAGCTTAGGTCAAGTGTATAGTTTCTGACCAATTCATTGAGCCTTTTCTTCATATATTTCTCCTCTACAACTAAGGATGTAGATTCTTCCAAGCTATAGAAGTTTCCCTTGAACTATGAAATCACTAAACTGACATCATCAACTGAGTGTACTTTGGACACTTTCTTGTTTGCAGGTAACAAACTATTTAGGATGTTCATTGAATCTACAAGGAGGGAATTCCTCATCACTTGTTTTTCCTTGGACTTCTCCATAGCTATGATGTTGAACTTAATCGGGTCTTCTTCTCCCCATGAGTCCAAACTAGTTGTGTCAGGTGTCAAACTTGACAACAATGCTGCTGAAGGAGTGATGGAAGTGCTATCTACCACTTCTTGTTTTACCTTGTTTAGTTCAACTAATGGTTCATTACTTTCTAATTCTTTTTTGATTTCTTTCTTTTCTTCCATCTTTTCTTCTTCTTTCTTATCTTTTATATCTTCAATTAATACTTCTTCTTGATGAGTGGGTGCGTCGCTACATAAAATTTCAGCTTCTTGTGTACTCACAAAAGCTTCTTCAAACTTATCCAATTCAGTGTTAGTGGACACCATGGCTATCTCTACATTGTCAATGATAAAGTTGTTATCCTTTAGTGACTCTATCATGGGTGCAAACTTATCTAACTCTATTTGTGTTTCCATTGGAGGCATTGAATCTTGAGGACCTATCATTGATGCATTTTTGGGTTCTACCATCTTGACTTCTTTTATGGGAACTTGTGTTGTGGGCATAGTGGCTGGATACATGTGCCTATTCATGAAAAATATCTTGAATGCCTTTTCTATTTCCTTAGCAACAAGATCATATTTCTTGTCCATTATGTGTAAGGTCCTTGACTTTGTTCTAAGATGTGGCTTCACTAAGTCTAACAACAAATACTTATCCTCTAGAGAACATACATGAAGGGTATCATCTATAATATTTTACCTTATTCGTAGGTCTTCTTCAATAGCTTGTCTCTTTTGGAATTCTAGGATGTTCCACACATTATCAGGGATCATAGTCTTAAGTTCCAAGATTGTCTTCTTGAACTTTAGCATGTGTTTGAATATCATAACATGTATCTCAAATTTGTCTATTTCACTATTTTTTTCATAAAACTTCCCTACTTGATCAATTCTTCCCTCATCAATTATTCTTGCACTTATCACACTGAGACTAGCTTTGAAACTTACTTCAGGAGGTGCTTGGAAGTTATTTCTATTCCTTGTGACTCTTGAGGATGGAGGACTAGTGCTAATCTCTTTCTTCCTCTTTGGCATTGCCTTATACTCAAGAGGAGCAGTAAGGTCAATGGTTACTTTGGGCATAGAAGGAGTATCATCATCTTTACCCTTCTATTCATTAGATTTTTCTATCTTCACCTTCTTTAACTTGGGATCATTTGATTTTGTGTTTGCTGCATCTGTGTTCTCTAATTCTAAAGCAATATTTTTTTCTCTTTCTTTGTCTAGGTCTATTTGAGACACTCCATGAATTCTCAAGATTTTTGTGGTAACCTTAGCAACTTTTCTTTTTGTTGCTGCATTGTTCAAGACTGCATCAATTTCTCTTGTCTTCTCCTCATAGATTCCCCATCTTGGCTCATTAGGGTCAGTAGGAGCTGAAAGCAGTACTTGAGCATATTCTTATAAAACTTGTTCATCTACTTCATAACCTAGTGGATGAATATAATTTGTTCTAGGTTCAACTTCCTCCATGCATGTTGTGTCTATTTCAACCATGAAGAAAATAGTTTCCTTATACTTTTCCACTATCTTCTTTGGTATCCGATACCTCATCTGCATCTTAGCCCTCGATGTCTTTAGCTCCAATGTGATGTAATCATTCAAGGTGCTCTTAGTACATGCCTTGAGAGATATCTAAGGCATTATGGGAATGGATTTGTCTAGATACAAATCATATACTTTTCCAACAATGTGAAAGTACATATAGATGATCAAAGACCCAAATCTAAATATTTTGGTCTTATCATGCTTGATTGCCTTAATTTTATCAATCAACTATGTGCACAAGATTTCACATAGGTTGAACTCTCCATTTTAATTAACAATTTTTATGGCTACAATAATTGTGGCTGTAGATATACTGTTGACCCTATTGGTGTCTTGAAACCTATATCCAAGTATCATAGACATCAATTTGATGTCATTTTTCTCAATAGGCTTTATGGTCATTCCATGCCTATCACTCCTTGACTTGAAAGTCTATTCATCAGTCTTCCTCACATCTTTACCCATTGGAAGAATGATGCCTATCCTTGAGAGCCCTATCATTTCATGAATTAGGTCACTAGTAATTCTGACCGGCATTTCACCTATCCAAAATAGGTCATGAATCCTTCTCAAAATAATCTTGATCCATTCTGATTCATAGAACTCATATGCCATAGCATACTCCACTATAGGGTTATTATCCCATTGTGCATACTCATCCAAGAAGGTTTTGTCTGGTTTTAACATGGTTTCCATGTGTACCCTTAATCTATCCAATCCTACTAGATCTTTCTTATAGTAGATGTATTCCCTAATGTCCTTGACATGCATAATGCCCATAGGCATGCAGGAGAATGCCCATTCTAGGTCATCTAGTGTACACTTAAATGGATGCCTCTTAAACACATATATTTTCTTCTCTACAACATCAAATACTATGGGAGTAGCGATGACTTACTTGTGTATCACTTTTACAAAGGTTTCCAAGAGATTTTGAATCAGTGTGACAAACTAGGGTTTTCGCAATCAATCAAATGCATAGGAAATCACTTGATGAATCAAATTGCAATCCTTCTCAATCAACTGCTAAGACTCTTTTTCTCTTCAATCACTCTTAATTCAAATACAATGAGAGATCTTATAATTTATGTGTACTTTAAAGTAGAATTTTTTCCATTAATGCTTGTCACATAAACCAAGCTATCACTTGGAAATTTCTATCTTTCATTCTACAAACAATCAGCTAGTGCACTCTTATACAAAGGTTTCTATAGTCTCCAAAAGCTTATGTCCAAAGGTGCATACTCTGAGAGTGAGTATACTAGCCACGTAGGGGTCTAGAGCTAAATTAGCTCCCCCTCTGACCCTGAGGGCCATTCATCCAGATGTAGAGGGTGCGTCCACTATGGAAGCATCCATAAATGCTCAACAAATTTATCCTTCTTTGCTTCTGACCAAATCATGCTTGCATTCTCTGAGGGTTTCACAAACTTGACTTCTCCTTCAAGATCCAATAATGGTTCTTTGGTCTTTTTACATCTTTCTTGACCTTGCATCCTTGATCTATAGAACTTTGAGATGTGTCCAGCCTTGTTACAAGAGTGACAAATGACTGGAGGCCTTATATTCCTCAGCGCATTGACATGAGTCACCATCTTACATTGTTTAGCTGAGTGACCATTATAGTTACATATCTGACATGTAACATTCTAAGAGATTTTTGCATTTGATTGATTCTGATTTCTTTGATTATGAGTCCTATTCTTTTGGCTTGTCTTGCAATTCATATCTCTATAACCAAATTTATTGCATGAATAACTGTAACCACTGAAAGGTCTTACCTCTGTATAGTTCCTTGCTACGTGTCCATGCTTGTTACATGAATAACAAGTACGGTCTAGAGGCTGACACTCATTCTTAGGTGGTTTACCATTATCTTTGGTTTGAGCTTTAGTCTTCTTAGTATTAGTAGAGTCTTTTTGTGCATTCATTCTTTCTTGCATGTTGTCAATCTGATTTTGTGCTTCATTGGATCCAATGCAACTAGTATCTCCTTTAGCTCTTCTTGCATATAACTGAGATTCTATTAAATCATAATTGGTGTGTAATTTATCAATGCGATTCTTAGGCTCTTTCAATTGAGATTTCAATATTTCCTTGTTGTTTCTTAGTTCTAAGATTTCCATGTTTGCTTTCCTTAATTCTTCATTTAGTTGAAGGTTCTCTTTGACCTATTCATCATAGACTTCCTAATTGTTAGTTAGCTTATCATCAAATTCTTCAAGTTGTTCTTTTAAGGATTTATTTTCTTCATTCAGTTTCTTGACCATTTTACCTAGATCACTAGTAGAGCATTCTTTCAAATCTTTCATTAGCCTTTTGATGACTAATTGAGCATCACTGAGTTTTTCCCTTAGTTCTTCAGTCTCTTTTAGATTTCTCCAAGTCTTCAAGAGAAGCTTTCAGATTTCTTTTTAGATGTTTCATTTCTACTTTGTCCATGATCTCCTCAAGTGGTTAAACTTCTTTTTTGAGGACCAGAGCTTTGATACCAATTGTTAGGAATGGGAACACTGAGAGGGGGGGTGAATCAGTGTTTACTATATATTATCTTTTCACTTAATCTTTAAAATGAACTTAAATGCTTAAGTACTGAAATGAACATCCACATAAACATGAAACATGAAATCAACACATAACACTAGTATGGTATGGGGAAACCCAAATAGGTAAAAACCCCACTAGGAATTGACACCCACTAATATTTTGCACTAGTGTTTTATGATCCTTCTTAGAAGATCCTTAACCCTGTTAGGAGTTTCTTTACAATACATTAAGTACAATAGATCTTGTTAAGGGCTAGACCCTATTAGGAGTCTTTTACAATATTCCCTGTTAGGGGAGTGGATGCACTATCCTAGACCTCACTGCTCAAGTGGTGAAGGCTACAACCTTTAGATCTCAGATACACACTATATTTGTTGGATGAATTGTCACTGTGATACTACTTATCAGATCACTTCCCTTGATGCACTAATGCTTTGACCTCTTGCAAAGCACTAATATATCTTATAGTCTCTTTGCACACTTCTACTCTTCTTATCACAACTCTATATCAACTTCCATATCTTTTACAATGGGCGCATCTCATATTTATATGCACATACAAAATAAACAACTAGGTCGACCCTTAAACCTATTACATACAATGCTTACAAATGAATTGGCTCAAGCATGTTTGCAAGAAAACATATATACATGTTAGTAGCCTAATTATAGTAGGTTCATAGCCTTTACATCATTATAATATAACCACAACTCAAAATGATAACAATTAGCTGGTTACTTTATTCTTCACTGGCACACACTAGCTATGTAACTTCAACTCTCTGTATCTTTCTCATAGTTGCATATCTGATCATGCGCTCATGGACTAAGCATGAATATACTTTAACCAACTTAAATTCTAGGGTGCACACCATAACTCAGTCGTATGCACATGCGTTGATGCTCTGAGCTTTAGGAACTCTGTACACTGTCCAGTCTTCAACACTTAGTCAATTTTTGATCTTTACATCAAGTGCCCCAACGCCAAACTTCTATATGACTTTGTTACCATAATGACACTATATTAAGTCATATAGATTGGTATAGCCAACTTTCCAATAGGGAATACATATGCAGTGGAACTACTAGATGACACTGATATATAACTGATATTGAATGTTATAGATTTGTATGACTATCATGAATCATATGGTGGTAGTATTGCTTAGTCAGATGTTGGAAACTAGTATCCTAACAAGAAGACTGATAAGATAGAGCATATTTAGGATAACAAAGTTGGTAGGAGTACAAGAGGTAAGAAGTATGTGGAATATCTTGTCAATTGGAAGGACATACCAGTTTAAGATTCATCATGGATTATCCAGGCTAAGGTTGACCACTTTGGTTTTCCTTTATCCCTAGAAAATTGAGAGGCTCACTTTTCAAATACCCTAGGTGTTTTATGTAGGAGCATCTTGGATTCTAGGCAATCTTGCATCAACCAAAAAGATATTTAGTTTCTTGTTAATTAATCTAGTATTTCAAGTTGTAGACAATCTATACTTTTTATTTTGAGTTATGGTTTCTATAGTGTGTTAGTATATTTTTATAGAACCTTATTATATGATTGAACCTCATTTGGATTCATTTTATTTGATTTATTACTGATTCTTGGTGAGAAACTTTTGTTCTTTATTTTTCTGATCAATCTTTGTGTTACCAATTGATTGTCCACTCTATCGATTGGAATCTCCAATTGTGATCATGCCAACTTATTGTTATGTTTGACACCAACATTATGCTATCCTCAAATCTCTTATTTTATTTCTTGTAAGTTGTTCCACATGATTTGGAAGCCAACCTATTTGTTGTATCGTGTTTACTCTATTATTGAGAAATTATATCTTTTCTGGGCTCACCTATGATTGTATTGGATATATAAGATTATGGATTTAATGCTAAGGGATAGATGATTTTCAAAATATTATTTGGCCATAGTTTGGCTAGGTATTGTATGGGGTTTTTGATCATAATCAAACATGTATGCTTGGCATGTAAAACTGCATGTTCCAAATTGGTTGTAATTGATTTTTTGCTAATAATTGAACGATAATCTTTCATTTTTTTCCATCTTGACTTGTTTCCATTGTGTTTTGATTACCTACAAGGATTGGAATGATGTATTTTGGGTTTCTCCATCCTTGAATACATTATAAAAACATTCCAATGGTATTGAAACATGTATTTAACTATTTTCAAAGAATTCATAAATGATTCTATTGTATAATATAGAGAAACTAATAGATATGGACAAAATAATTCACAAATTTTAACAAAAATGTAGGAAATTTGATTATATTTTATTATTAAAACTAGACTAGTACATTCATCTCTATATATTAAAACAACCTTTAATACACATTTTTAATTCATCTCCATCCCATTTCCTTAAAATTCTTGACCAAAACCAATCTAACAATCATAACTACCATTTTAACCTAACCAATCGTTACGATTCAAATTCAAATTTGTTAACTTTTAACCTATTAACCTAAAACCCATTCCATCACAAAAGGATTTATTTTGGCCTTTTTACATCATTATTGGCTCAACATAAATTATTCCCACCTAGACACTTCAAAATAACCCCTATTATATAATTTTTCCTTTATGAGTAACTTTGACAATATTTTGACAAAATGACAATTTTGACAATTTGACCCCACCTAATAAATTTATTAGTGTTGCATGCCTTATTACAATGTTTATGTCATGAATGACCCTTGTCACATCCAAACATTCCTCATAGGTCTAGTAGGACCCTTAGGGTCCCCTGCACCAATTAATAATGTGGTCAATTAGATCAGAAGTATTAGTTGTAATATAGAAGAAAATAATGATGTACAAAGGTTATTTTGAACTATTAACAAACCCTATATTTCAAAAGCATATAATATAGAATATTAAAAAAAATTGAATTATTATACCCAATAAGACATGTATGGATCTTAAGAAACTACATTTATTGCTACAAAATTTACAAAGGATGAAGATAGTTGGAATTAGTTCAATTAGTTCTTATGGAGAGAATAATACTAATAATTTGTATGATGTGAAGGGATTGAATTATAACATCTCGAGTGTTGGATAGATGTATTAAAATGAATATAACATTATTTTCAAGGAAGATGGATGTGAGATAACAAAGAAATCAATATCTATGATTGTTTATAGAAAAAAACACTAAAGAAATTGAAGAATAGAGTGATGTTGAGTTTTCTCCAACAAGTGCTCCTAAGACACCCAGATATACGTAGAGGAATTACCAAAAGAAAAATATTATTGGAGATAAGAATAGAGGTATCTAAGTAAAAAATTAAAGGTGTTGACTAGTTCAATTCATGCTTAATCTTAGAAATTGAACCAAATATTGTAAAAGAGGTGTCAAGTGATTAGATTTGGATGAAATCCATGGAAGAAGAACTAGATCATATTATGAAGAATTAGAATTCACTTTGATGAACCAAAATAAACCTCATTGGGGTTGATATGTGGATGAAAGGATGAGTACAAGTATTGGTGCCATTTTTCTTGGACTTAGATTGGCCTCCTAATAAAGTAACAGATAGGGCTCGATGTTTCTCTCTATTACTAAAAAAGAATATATTAATGTGACTTGAGGTATCAAATAGATACTTTAGATGAAACAAACTTGGAAAGATATTGGAATAATGTTTAATAATCCTATTTATATCTTATGTGACAATAAAAATATAATAAGCATTTCTAAGAATTTGGTAGTGCATTCAAGGAAAAATAGATTTTTATCCATTACAATGTTTTGATGGAAAACGTTTTGGAAAATGAAGTAAATGTTGAGTATGTACCTACAAAAGAATGTAAATTGTTGATACTTTCAAAGAGGTTCTCTATAAGGATACTTTTTAATATCTCTCCAGAAGTTAGGTTTGATTTTCCCTCCTTATTTGAGCTAAATGCATATGATTATGGATTATTATAGTGAAGTTAAAGCATATGTTTGATCTGGAATTATGATTTTGGCTACTTCTTAGAGGGATCTAATCATCATTTTGAGCTAAATTACTCAAGCATAGTTGAGTAGAATGATTATTTGATCTCTATCTTTGGTTGCTTCCATTGGTGTCAAAGGAGGAGAGTAAAATTTTGTTTGAAGAATGTTTTAAAGGGAAATTAAGTTCTTATCATTGATGTATTACCATCAATGGAAAAGTAGTAGATTGTTTAAGTATTGAGTAGAATGAGTAAGTTTAGATAGACAATGATTTAATATAGTTTTCATTGATGTAAAATGATTATTGCATTAATGCCAACATGCATTACATGTAGTATTGATAATAATTTTTCTCTTCATATTCATTATTTTACAAATATGTTGGTGATATTTTGATATACTATTGAGTATAACATGAATTTGTTGGATTCAAGTTTTTATCATTCAAAACAAAGTGTAGCCAATTTTATATTTTTCTGAGTTTGGCGATAATTGATAATATTATATCTTTGCAAGATAATTTTTAGGATTTTCTATGTAATATTTTTTATCATGAATGTTTTAGATCACACTACATCATCCATCACCAAGATATCATGATGATGGATCATTTAGTGTGATCTGAAAAGTTGATAAAAACTATTACACAATCAAATCCAAAAATTATCTTCCAAATTAAAGTCAAATACTTACCTTCATCCTTTTTAGTTTCTAAAATATTTTGGGATTTGGAGACTTGGTTTCCAAGTTTGATGGTGTTTCTACTCTAGGTTTGTCAAAACTTAGGTGTTTAAACTTTATTTATTTGTTTCTATATATGAAAAATTATGTGTAACATGTATGATGCTATTTTTTCTCTCAGTCAAGGAATTTTTTTGTCCACTTCTCATTCCTCACCACCACAAGAATGTTTAGTGTTGACCTAATTCAATTCTTTTTCATTCCTTTCCTAGTTGATAAAAAGAGATTTTATAAATGTAAACTTAGTTTAAATAAATAATTAAACATTCAAGGATGGGTGTATGGTATATGTGTGAAATTTGGGCAATCATATTTATGTATGAAAGAGTATTTTTAACACCAAAAATTGGTCACAAGTGTAACAACCTTATGGAAAGCTTCATTGAATGTGAGACCTTGCGCTTAATCACTAAGAAACCTCTAGGGTTTTAGAAGTCATCTATTTATTTTTGTGCTGGGAGGAAAAGTGAAGAAAAACTACTTCTACTAGGGTGATCCACCAAAACATTCAGAACACTTTAAAATGCGTAGTATGTTAAAAATAGGAAATACTAGGGGGGGGGGGGTAAATCAGTATTTCAAAAACTTTTACTTTTTCCCAATTATGGATATATGAAATTAACTTGTAGCTTGCGTAAGAAAATAAAATAAATAAACTAAACAATAAGCATAACAATAAAATGAATGAACTCATAACACCATGTTGTTCTTGAGGAAATGGTGGCCAAGGGAAAGCCCTGGTGGGGATGATACCCACAACTGAACCACTAATGAAAAGTATCTGGTTAAGGATATTGACACTGTTAGGAGTCTATTACATCCATATGTTGGAAAGTTGACTATACTATTGTATATGACTAGATATAATGTTGTCATTATGGCAACAAAGTCATATAGAGTTTTGGAGTTAGTGCACATTATCATAAGGTCAGACTATGGCTAAGTATAATAGACTAGATAGTTAGTAGAGCACCAATAGATCAAAGCATCAACGCATGTGTGTATGACCAAGTTATCTTATGCACCCTTGAACTTAAGATGGTAAGTGTGTATTAATGCTAAGTCTAAGAGCGTATGATCAAATGAGACAGTATGATGAAGATACAAATAGTTGAAGTGGTACAAACAATCAAATTCCAGACTAGAACAAAGTATGAAACCAACTATTAGTAATTTGATTAGTGGTTATAATAATATTTTGTAAAGGCTATGCGCCTATTGTAACTAGGTTGTAGAGATGTAAAACTACTTTTTTGTAAACAAACTTGAGCCAATTCACTTGGAAGCGTTGTATGTAATCAGTTATAGGTGGACCTAGTTATTTGTTTTGTTAGCGCATATAAATATAAGATGTGCCTTTCTAATAAATTATGGAAGCGGAGATAGAGATAAGATAAGAAGAGAATAGAAATGCAAAGTGAAGATAGAATGAATTAGAGGTTTACAAGGGGCTAAAGCATCAGTGCACAAAAGGAACTGATCAGACCAGCAGTTTCACAGAACTAGTTCATCTAGTAGATATAGTGTGTATCTAAGATCAGAAGGTTGTAGCCTTCGCCACTTGAGCAGTGTGATCTAGGACAGCATGTCTCCACCCCTAATAAGATTATTGTAAAAGAATCTTAATAGGCTGACCTTTGACTAGGTCTTTTTACTAAAAGCATTGTAAAGAACAACTCCTAACAGGTTTGTAGATCTTCTAATAAGGATCACAAGAGACTAGTGCAGTTCTTAGTAGGTGTCAATTCACACCGGGGTTTTTACCTATTTGGTTTTCCCCATAACCATATTGGTGTTATGTTTTGTGATTGTTTATCTTGTTTACATTGATGTTTATTTTAGTACTTAAGAAATCAAGTTAAGTTTCAAGAGTAAAGAAAAAATAATAAGATATAGTGAACATTGATTCACCCCCCCTCTTAGTGTTCCCATTCCTAACAATTGGTATCAGAGCTTTGGTCCTCAAAAGAGAAGTTTAACCACTTGAGGAGATCAATGGGTTCAAAAAAATAAAAACATCTGAACAAGAATCTTATGGCATCTCTTGAAGATCTTGACAGATCTGAGAATGAAGTTGAAGAATTGAAATTGAAAATCAGTGGTACACAAGTTTTCGTTAAGAAGCTAAGAAAAGATTTAAAAGATTGTTGAAACAATGATTTGGGAAAAATGGTTAAGAAGCTGAATGAGGAGAACACATCTCTAAAACATCAGATTGAAGATTTGGATGAAAAGATAACTAATAATCAAGAAGTTGATGATGAACATATCAAAGAGAACCTTCAATTGAATGAATAATTGAGGCTAGAAAACATGGAAATATTGGAGCTAAGAAATAGAAAAGAAAAGATAGAATTTGAATTGATTGAAGCAAAGAATCACATTGATAAATTACACACAAGAGAGGATTTGATAGAATCTCATTTATATGCTCAAAAGCTTAAAGGAGATATCAATAGTATTAGATTCAATGAAGTACATAATTAGATTGATGACATGCGAGAAAAGATTAAAACACCAGAAGACACTACAGATGCTAAGGAAATTGGAAATTACACTAAAGACAATGTTGAACCATCTAAGGATGAGTGCAAGCTAGTAGATCGAACTTGTTATGCCTATAAAAAGCATGGACATATTGCAAGGGATTGTAAATAAGAAAGACCTTTCAATGGATATTGTTATTCATGCAATAAATTTGGTCATAGAGCTATGAATTGTAGAACAAGTTAGAAGAATGAGACTCAGCATAATCAGAGAAATCAAAATCAACCAAATGCAAGAAGTTCTTAGAATATTATATGTCAGATATATAATTATAATGGTCACTCAGATAGATAGTGTAAAATGGTAACTCGTATCAATACACCAAGGAATTTAAGTCCTCCAATTATGTGTCACTCTTGTAACAAGGATGGACACATCTCAAAGTTGTACAGATCAAAAGCATAGAGACAGGAAAGACCTAAACAGTCAAAAAGTTCAATATTAGAGGAAGAAGTTGAAGTCAAGTTTGTGAAATCTACAGAAGATGCGAGCTTGAAGGAAGTAAAGTTAGATAGTATTGGTGAAATAGTTGAGGATGCATCCGCTATGGATGAACCTCCTATTTATGGTTAAATGACCTTAATAGTCATAGGGGGAGATAATTTATCTCTAGACCCCTGTGACTAGTATAGTCACCCTCAAAATATGCACCTTTCGATTTCATATTTTTGAGACTATTTGATGCTATGTGCAAGAGTGCACTGCCTAATCGATTGCATAATAGAAGGTGGAAATTCTCAATCGAATTTTGGTTTATGCAACAAGCATTAATGGTAGAAATTTCACTTTATAGTCTACAAAAACTTATAGATCACTCATTGCATTCAAGTATTGAGCGATTGGAAACCACAGGAGCCCTAGCAGTTGAATTGTGAAGTGTTGGAGCTTGATTTACCATTAAAGAAGTGTGATTGATCAATTGTGAATCCCTAGTCTGAAATGATGATTTAGAAGTCTTTGGAATCCTATTTTGAATGTTAAACAAGTAAGTCATGGCCACACCTATTGTATTTGATGTTGTGGATAGGAAGAGATATGTTTTCAAGAGGCACCCTTTTAAGTCAACCCTAGATGACCTAGAAGGTTCATTTTCAAGAACCCCTATGGGAGTAATGCATGTTGAAGACATTCGTGCATACATTTACTATAAGAAGGAACTAGTTGGACTTGATAGGATAAGGTCGCACCTTCAGTCCATGATGAAACCAAACAAAACATTCCTAGATGAGTTTTCACATTTGGAAGACCATCCCATTATTGAGTATGTTATGACATATGAGTTCTATGAATTCGAGTGGATCAAGATCCTATTAAGAAGAATCCATGATGACCTATTTTGGATAGGTTAAGTCCCAGTAAGAATCACAAGAGATCTTATTCATGAAATGGCATGCCTTTCTAAGATAGATATCTTTCTACCAGTGGACAAGGATGTATGGAAATTAGTTGAATAGGCATGTAAGTCTAGAAGTGATAGGCACAGTATGAAAATTGAGCCTATTGAAGAGAAAGACATCAAATTGATGTCTATGGTACTAGGCTACAGGTTTCAACACACCAATAGGGTGAATAGTGTGTTTTTAGCCACTATTCTTGTAGCAATCAAAATTGTCAGAGAAAATGGAGAATTCAATTTGTGTGAGATCTTGCATGCACAATTGATTGATAACATTAGAGCCATCAAGCATGATAAGACCAAAATATTTAGGTTTGGGTCTTTAATCATTTACATGTACTTCAATATACTTGGAAAGGTTGCATACTTGTACTTAGACAAAAGTATGCCTACAATGCATCAAATATTTCTTAAGGCATCTGCTGAGAGCACGTTGAAGGATTACATGGATCTAGAATTAAAGACTTTCAGTATCAAAATGCAAATGAGGTATAGGATACCAAAGAGTATTGTTGAGAAACACAAAGACAACATTTGTTTTATGGTAGAAACTGACATAACATATATGTAAGCAGTTGAGCCTAGAACAAAGTGGATCCATCCACTTGGTTATGAGGTAGAAGAACCAATCTTGGAAGTATATAAACAAGTACTACTATCAACACCTAAGGATCCTAATGAACCTAGATGGGGAAATTATGAAGAAAAGACAAGGGAAGTTGATGTAGTTCTAAATAGATTAGAAAATAAGAGGAAAGCCTCTAAGATTACATCTATACTCAGAATTCATGGTGTAACATAGGAAGACCTAGAGAAAGAAAGAGAACAAAAGATAGCAATGGAAATTGAGAGCGCATCCAAAGTAGAAGCCAAGAAAGTGTTGGAAATTTGGCTAAGTTAGATACTTATATGTTTTCATTATGGAAACATATGATCTACATGAAGATCACATATGACAGAGAGTAAGTATGTCTGAGCGCAAAGCAAAATTGTCTAAGTATGAGACAGTGTTTTTCCAGTGTACCCAAAGACATTTTTGATCAGTGATGATGATTAGAGTAAGTTCAAGGTTGAGCACTTGAACATAGATACTATGATGACTATAGAAGACTCATCTGAGAGCGCAAGTCAGTATGGTATGTACGAAAGAAGTTATGACAATTTTACCATAGATAGTATTAAGCCGACAGGATAGTATATGAAGACAGAATTGGTAAAGAGTTAAGGGATTATTTTGTTTATCAAAATAATGTCTTAAAAATATAAAGGGATGAAATCCTAGATGTTAACCCTTGGGTAAATATGTATTTTGTATAATGCTTTTTTTAAGTTGACTATAAGAGTTATTAGCCTAAATAACTTTTATAACTCTGAGGCATTTGTAAATGTGGAAGTAGACAAGCAATTGTAATGATATAGATGGTATAGAGAACATATAGCAAAGAGATATTGATGTGAAGTTGTGAAAGAAAGAAAGCACTATAAGGTTATGTACCTTGCCATATTTTGTAATCAGCAATCATTGTACATTACTTGTTTGGGCAGTGGGATCATCTAGTAATCATATTTTGTACTACCAACTCTTAGTAGGGTTGAGGCTTCTAACAAGGCCTAAATTCCCTTAATCAGGACTGAGAAACTATATGCATATAATAGGCTCCTAACAGGGTCAACATCCTTAACAACATACTTTTGATTAGTGGATCTTTGTGGGTACCATCCCCACTGACCTTTTCCCTTGGCCAGGGTTTCATCGAGAACAAATAATGTGTTATGAGTTCATTTGCTTTACTATTATGCATATTCTTTAGTTTACTATGTTATGCATGTATCAAGTTAATTTGTTGTATCCATAATTGGGAAAAAGTAAAAGTTTTTAGAATACTGATTCAGCCCTCCCTCTCAGTATTCCCTATTTCTAATAATTGGTATTAGATCTTAGTTACTTGGAAAATAATCATTCAAGGAAAGCCTAGCAGCTTGAGTAAAATCTCTATGGATATGGATCAGCTACAGAAGAATCTTGATGAAGCTCTTAAATAGATTGATATGCTTACTAAAGAAAGAGACACTGTGAAAGGAAAATATTATGGTGCAAAGAACCTTATTGAGAAACTAAAAAATAAGATGGAAGATCTCAAATCGGAAAAGGAATCTACAATTCAAATTGAATATTGTGATGACAACCTGGAAAAAGAAAATGAGATCCTTAAACATAAACTAAAGTTAGTACATCTGAATTTTAATTTGAAAGATAGAAATATCAAGAATGAAGCAAATCTGAAATCTAAGAATGAAAATCTGAAATCTGAGAAAGAAGATCTTAAATATAAACTTTGTGTAGTGACATCTAAACTTGAGAAAACTAAATTACAGTATGTTGAACTTGAGAAGTACAATACAACTGTGAAAGGTGAACTGACTCAATCTAAGCAGCAACTTGAGAGACTATATTCAACAAGTGAGAAGATTGATGAACAATTGTCTTATCAAAAGCTATTCTATGATAAAATTCGTCTTGGATTTAACTCATCTAAAGAGAGTAAAGAGAGAAAGGAACTATATTTGAAAGTTTCTGAAAGCATAGAAGAAAAGAAGTCTGATGAAGTTGATAAATCTAAAGATACACCTAAAGAAGATGAACCACCTAAACAAGAAGAGTCACCTAAAGGTACGCAAAGAGAATTTAAAGGTAAATTCTTTGCTTGTAATATTTTTGGTCATATGAAGAAAGATTGTACTAGTAAGAAATTTAAACCTCTTAATGGTCATTGTTATGATTGTCATGGTTTTGGACATAGAGCTATTGAATGTATAAAACCTAAATTTCTTGAGAATAATAATAGTAGTAGAATATTTAGAAATACTAACCATGCAGATAAGAGACCTATTGAAGATATGAACAAAAGAAATGGAGTAGTATGTTATAGATGCAACAAAGTTGGACACATTGTGAGAAATTGCAGATCACAAATCAACCAGTCAGGACCAAGATATGGAAACAATGGAATAGTTTGTCAAATGTGTAACATGTTTGGCCATATAGCAAGGTTTTGTAGAATGAATAATAGGGTTTCTCATCCTAACCCTAACCATAGAAGTCATGCAAGGAGAAATGAAAATGCAAGTAATAGTCAAAGAGGATGTTGTAGTAATTCAAAAGAAGTGAAGTTTGCTAAAGCCATAGATCAAGGACATAGATTCAACACTGAAGGTAATCAGAAAGGTGAAGTATCTAATGGTAAGAGTGAGTCTCTACATAACCCATCTCAAAGTACTTAATTCATGAAAAATATAGTAGAATAGGAGATTAGGATAGTATAGAAGTTAGTATAGGATGAATTGAGTCTCACTCAGTTAATGCAAGGTAGTATATGATGTATTGATGCTATGGTTAAGAGCCCATAAGATAATATTGTGTTATGAAAGATCGAAAGAAGTTTTAAGTTTTACAGGTAAGCAAAAATAACTTTTTGGAAAGAAGCGGAAAAGGAATTGAATGCGATGTCATATTTTGTTAGATTGAAAGGTTAAAAGGTTATGATCAGTATTATTTGATCATTAAGATGAATACAAGTGCTAAGGAGATCAAAGATCAGTGATTGAAAGTAGTTTGCAAGCATTTGGTGAAGAATTTTTGTGTCGAATCTATGCAAACCCTAATCATTGAATCTTGGTATTTTACTTAGTAGATCTATAAATCGGTTAAAGAATTTGCAGTAGTCATGGATGTTTCATTAATTCATAATTTAAAAGGTAAGAATAGACCTAAGATCAAAAGGAAACTAGTAGAACCCTTGGAGGAAGACCCTAAATTAGCTTTATCATCCATACCAGATAGAGTTTTACACTAAGAGAATGTTAGAAGTTATTTGGGATGCAAGCTTGAAACCCTCAGTGATAGTGATTTTACAAAAGAATATGAAAAGCTTTACAATCAAGATATTTCATTGAATGTAGGGTTTGAAAACTTGAAAGATAATGAGATCATAAAGTATTCCTTACGGTATGATTTTGATAATGAAGAATGCACTAAGATAATCCTGAGCAGAATTCACAATGGAAAGTTTTGGTTAGATGACAGAGTGATAGATATCATGGCTGACCTAATTCATGAAGTAACTAATTTATCTAAAACTTTAGTCATTCCATTCAATGAGAAGAACATGAGAAAAATAGTATTAGACAACACAAAATCATCTTACAATGGTAGAGGCATAGTGATTAGCAAGATACAACAGGATGATGTTAGATATTTGTGCAAGATCCTTACAACTAAGTTTTGTACTAACTCTAGAGAAGATGACATGGTAGTAGGAATGATACATGTAGCCTACTTAATGTGTGTTAACAAAGTTCAAGTTGACATGTGTGAAATTTTGAGAATTCAGTTGTTTGAGAACTTGGAGAAGATAAAGAAGACCAAGAATTCCCAGTTTAGATTTTCATCATTAATCAATTATATGTTTTTTCATTTGTTAGGAATATTTCCATTTACAATTGGTGATGATTGGAATGATGGAAAGACTGAAATGGAAGGGATAAACATAGTATTCAAGAGACATCTTATTGATAAGGTCAATGAGAGTGCAGTATTGGTAATCAAAACATTTCAAAATTTAATGAAAAATAGATCAAGGATTCCAAAGTCCTTAGTTGAGAAATATAAGAATGAGATATGTTTCATGGTTGATACTAACTTTACATTCATTGAAGTAGGAGAACCTAGAGTAGAATTCATAGACCCTCTTGGATATCAAATTTTTTAAGTTGAAACAGAAGAGTATGTGAGAAGATTGCTTAAGGGAAAGTTGGATATTCACAGTAATAGATTTGGGACTTTTGAGGGGAACTTCAACTCCACAAAGTCTATCTTAGAAGAGAAATAGTCTAAGAAGAGAGTAGATAGTACAATAAAGAAAATTTTGAAGGACACATGGATGAATGAACAAGAATTTTTAATTGCTAAGTAGACAACAGAAGCCATCAGATGTATAGGATAAAAGGAAATTTTGTCCACTCCACCCCTTTCATCAATTGCAAAACAACCAACAGACATTTATATTAAGGTAGGAGTGGAAGAAGTTGAGAAAGATCAAGAAGTTAGGAAATCCACAAGATCATCCTCATCTATACCTAGTAAAAGAATAAAAGAAATTGCTACTGGACCTAGCAAAAGGCATAAAACATTAGTACCACCAATTCAGAGGAAGATAGCAAAAATAAAAGATGATGAAGATACCCAAGTGAAAAAGAAAACATGGAAACCTAAGATTGAAAAAGTGAATGAACAAATCATACAAGATGGAGATTTCTCTAAGATAAACAAGTATTATGACCTTTATGACTATTCAGATAGACTGAATCTTGAAAACATTGTTGACAATTTGGCTTTTGAAGAGTAGGACAATGCTAGAGAAGAAGAGAAGAGAGATTCAAGGATTGAAGAAGAAAAGGAAATAGAGAAACGCGTAGAAGTTCCTAGTCAAGAAGAAATTAGTCTTACACCTAAGACTGCAAAGAAATCACATTTTGGATCTATATTTGAAAGTTTTGGAAAAGAATTTGATGATTATGATCAGATGGAATTGATCACATCTCTGAATAAGATAATTGGGAGGAATAATAAGGTGAAAATCCTTGAAGGATAACTGAAGGAACTATCAGAGAAGTTACAAAGCATTGTGACTACATAGATAATAGAGGTAGACCCTCTTGAAAGAGCTAAGAAAATTATGAATGTATTTGATGATGAGTTTACTAACTTATCTGACATACCTAAAGTGAAGGCTCAAGCAGCCTATGAGGCCAAATTACTTCTAGACATAAGCCAGAATATCGAGAAGGACATCAATAGCCTAGATATCTATATAAAAGACTTAAGAAGGAACTTGGATAGAGTTAAAACTTTGTACATTTAGTGTACAAAATATGAGAATCTTGTATCAGAAGAAATTCAAAAAATTAAAGACAAAGAAGTAGAGATTCAAACAGAGGTAAATCTTCTAGCTAGCCCCAATGTGAAGATATTGGACATTGAGAAGAAAATCAGTAGGATTAATGATGAAATAAGGATTCTATTTGATGACAAGGATAGGAAACTAAAAATATTCTCTCTTCTAAGAGAGCTTATTTCCATTAAGTTAAGCATTGTTGAAGGACAATTGGAAGAATGTCTTTCATCAAAGACATCTTTTTAGAAGTTTAGTTTTGCAAACCTTCAAGCCCGTCAAATAGCATCTTATGGATTGTGTGCACTACTCACTATTTTAGAAACCATTAAGAAGGTATGGGAGAAGGAGATAGAGAGAATAAAGATAAATTTTAAGGATTGTGTTTCAAGCCTACCGGCTTTGCAATATTGAATCAAGGTATAAACATTTTTTTTTAGCACATTTTTGGCACCCTTTTTGTCATTGTTGTCAAAGCGGGGGAGATATTTAGCAAAAAATTGATATATATGATAAGAATGTATATTCTTAGGGGGAGTATAGGATATAGCTAAGATATATGGAGTTATAAGGACAGTGGATATATATTTTTGTTATGGCCACAATTTTGAGTTTTTGAAGTGTTATGACTTAGCCAATTTTCTCATATGTTGCCACCAATGACAAAGGGGAAGATTGTTGGAAATTTGGCTTAGTTAGATACTTAGATGTTGTCATTATGGAAACATATGATCTACATGAAGATCACATATGACAAAGAGCAAGTATGTCTGAGCGCAAAGAAAAATTGTCTAAGTATGAGACAATGCTTTTCTAGTGTACCCGAAGATAGTTTTGATAAGAAATGAAGATTGGTGTAAGTTCAGTGCTTGTACACTTGAACATACATACTATGATGACTATAGAAGACTCACCTGAGAGTGCATGTCAGTATGGCATGTACGGAAGAAGTTATGCCAATTTTACCATAGATAGTGTTAAGTCGACAGGACAGTATATGAAGACATAATTGGTAAAGAGTTAAGGGATTATTTTGTTTATCAAAATAATGTCTTAACAATATAAAGAGATGAAATCCTAGATGTTAACCCTTGGGTAAATATGTATTTTGTACAATGCTTTTGTTAAGCCGACTGTAAGAGTTATTAGCCTTAATAACTTGTATAAATGTGAGGCATTTGTAAATGTGGAAGTAGACAAGAAATTGTAATGATATAGATGGTATAGTGAACACATAGCAAAGAGATATTGATGTGAAGTTGTGAAAGCAAGCAAGAAGTATAAGGTTATGTACCTTTCCATATTTGGTAATCATAAATCATTGTACATTACTTGTTTAGGCAGTGGTCTCATCTCGTAATCATATTTTGTACTACCAACTCTTAGTAGGGTTGAGGCTTCTAACAAGGCCTAAAGTCCCTTAATCAAGAATGAGACACTATATGCATGTAATAGGCTCCTAATAGGGTCAACATCCTTAACATGATACTTTTGATTAGTGGATCTTTGTGGGTACCATCCCCACTGGGGTTTTCCCTTGGCTAGGGTTTCCTCTAGAACAAATAATGTGTTATGAGTTCATTTTCTTTACTATTATGCATATTATTTAGTTTACTATGTTATGCATGTATCAAGTTAATCTATTATATCCATAATTGGGAAAAATTAAAAGTTTGTAGAATACTGATTCACCCCCCCCTCACAGTATTCCCTATTTCTAACAGAAAGATGATCCTAAAATGAATAAAATGAAGATTGAGAAGTCTAATGATCCAAAGGATAAATAGAGTAAAACAAATATTATCCCTCTTGTGCCCAAAGAGATAATTGATCTGGATACCACATCACCTCTAGAAAACAAAATCATGCCAAAGAGGAAGAAGGAAACCAACACAAGGCACACATCCTTGTGAGCAACCAGAAGTAAGAATAAGAACACTCAAGCACCTCTTGAGGTAGGTTTCAAACCTAGTCTTCATGTTTTGAGAACAAGGATTATTGATGAAGGGAGAATAGATTAGATAGGAAAATTCTATGAGAAATAAAGTGAGATTGACAAATCATAAATCCATGGAATGATAATCAAACACATGCTCAAGTTCAAGAAGACAGTGTTAGAACTTAAGATAGTGATTACGGACAATGTGTGGAACATCCTAGAATTCTTGAAAAGAAATGCTATTTGGGAGGATCTAAGAATAATAGAAAATATTCTAGATGAAAGCCTCCATGTATATGCTCTAGAAGAGAAAACATTATTGTTAGATCTGGTGAAGCTGCACCTTAGAACAAAGTTAAGAACACTGCACATAACAGATAAGAACTTTGAGTTGATAGTGAAAGAAACTGAGAAAGATTTTGAGAAAGTTTTTATGGATAGGCACATGTACCCACCTACTGCATCCACAACTCAAGTGCCCTCTTAGGAAGCCAAGGAGTTAGAGATCACCAATGCACCAGTAACAGGTCCTCGGGATTCAACACCTATATTGGAAACACCTATAGAGGTAGTGAATTTTGTGCCCATGACTAAGACACAAAAAGATGACACTATCTTTATTGATAATGTAGAGATAGTAATGACGGCCACAGATAAAGACTTGGATAATTTTGAGGAAGCCTTTGTGAGTACACATGAGCCTAAAATTCTATGTGGTGAAAATTCAATTAAGCTACAAGAAGAAGTGTTAATAGAGGATCTAATAGATGAAGGAAAAGAAAAGGAGACAAGAAAAGAGATAGAAAATGAAAAAGAAGCAGTAGAGGATGAGAAACGAGAAGAAGAGTTAAAAAGAAGTGAACCAATAGATGAGCCATCTATTGAAATGCCTATGAAGATATAGAAATAAGTGATGGACAAGACTCCTATCACTCCCTTACCTTGACCATCATTGTTATCAAGTTTGACACCAAACAACACAAGCTTCAAATCTTGGGGAGAAGAAGACCTAATTAATATTAGTGTCCTTTGTACGAAGTGTTGGTGCTCAAAAATGCTGGACCATTTTGAGACCAACTGATAGGCATAATAGATGCCTCTGCAATTCTGGTTTGATTGAAGCAAGGCTGGTAGGCCTAAATTGAGTACATTGTCTAACTGCACAAACAACGTGCGTAAACAAAAAAATTTCTTCCAAAGAGGTTACTGATCCTTGGAAGATATATTAACCTAATGTCCTAATTGGCAGATATTTAAAATATTTTGAATATTGTTATGAACTAATGTTAAACCTAATTTACTATTTGATTAAGAAGATAGTAGATTAGATATATACTTCACAGAAAGAAATAAATGACAAAATCAAATAAATGAATAAACCAGTGCCTAATGCCAAATTGAAAATAGAGTCGACATTCAATACTATATGTAACTGGAGATAGTTTTAAGATAACTCATTTCTGTAGAATGAGACCATCAACCTACAAGATTTTATTTAAACAAAATTTTCTGATAATTTGTACAATAGGTCCTATGGTTTTTAACTCAACTTAAGATCCCAAAGGAAAAAACAACAGGTTCCTAGCCCATGATATCATTATTCAAATTGCAAAAAATGATCATAAAAATGTGTAAAATAGAAAACATGATAAGATACCCTGGTTTAAAGAGTAATCCAAAATACCGATTGAACCATAAAATTATATAATCAATAAGGTAAGAGCACTTATTAGATATTCGTGCTTGAGGTCTTGAAACATTGAATTTCAATTTTTGAGAAAGCATATATTTTTGCATGATAGCGTTGTGTTTTGTTTTTACAATTGCTTGAGTATAAATATAAATTTCAAAGGTTTCCTGTGAAAGGACATGGCCTTTCATAGGATCTAATCACACAACTAACCCTAAAATGTGCATAATAAACTATTACAATGATTGTTTAAAAATATTTCCCATACAAATTTAGTTAGTAATCTTTGGTGTTCCATATATAACAATATTGATATTTCTTGCACACACAAAAATACTCATTATTAGTTTATCTTAAATAAAATAAAATAAATAATGTATGTAAGATGTGATCTTATAAAAAATATTTATTATTTATCAATAATTAATTGAAACTAAGTATCATAAAAATAAAAATAAAAATATAATTATACTTAAGTCACAAAAATTATTAAATTATGAAGAATTTACATAATAAGACAAATAAATCATTATGCTTGTAATTATCTTTTTATTTTGAAATAAAAAATAATGTACTTATTTAAGAGTGAAACCCACTTAATGCAAAATAGATTTAGCCCTAAAATAAAATCTATTCACTTAAGGGCTAACACATAAAGATAAAATAATTACCCTAATAAAATATTTCAAAAGTAAAATGATAATACAATTATGAAAATGATATGATTAGGGAACCCTAAAGATTTAACTTTATAAAAGTAACCCTAAAAACATAGCTGTTAAAGATTAACTAAATAATGTTAAAATGATATTACTAACACCCTAAAACTAAAGTAAAAGAAAAAGATGAAAAAGTTACATTAACGGATTTGAGACTAAAAAGGAAAAATCAATCAATCATTACTCAAACCCTAATAATATATGAAAAATCAATTTGCAAATCATACACGATTAGAATTCAATAATAATACAATAACACTTAAAATCTTTTCACCTAAAAGAAATATTAATGTTAAAAATATAACCAAGGTGAAATGATGAATCCACATGTGAAGATATGAAAATGAGGAAGTGATAAGAAATTAGGTCAAAATATAAACAAATTAATATATATCAAGTAATGAATTCACTTCATCATATAATTTAAAGTTTTTAGGGTAAAACACAAATTAGGAAAAAATAATTATAAGTGATTATAACATACAAAATTTCTCCCTAATAAACAATATTTATTTTAACAATTTATTTTGAAGGAAATATGATTATCTTATGTTTATATATTTATTCACACATATACTCTTGAAGAATAATGTAGAGTAGTTGGTAAGGGGGGTAGATTTGGGTAGTTAGGTAGGAAAAAAAGGAATGGGTCGAGAGGTCGAGTGTTCAACTCCCTCTCCCCATTCTTTTTCCTAAAAATTAGAAAATATGTAAATAGAAAAAATAACATAATAATCACATTATTACAAAAGATAACTAAGAGATAGATAACTCCCTGTGTGAAAGGTTATTTTAATCTCTCACTTGCACATACAATAAAGATAAATAAATACTTTCTCCTAACCCTCTCGAAGAAAATAAATAGATTAACTGGTTAGGGGGTAGGAGGGTAGATAGGTAGGAAAAAGGTCGGCTTGAGAGGTCGAGTGTTCAACTCCCTCTTGCCGCCTTTTTGCTCAACCTACTTAATTATATTTTTTTCAATAATTATGTATTTAAAAATTAAATATGCATTTTTGGAAAGATAATTAACCACCTACCGAATGGAAATACATTTTCTCCTTTATCATTTTAATTTTTTATTAAAGGAAAATTATATAAAAATGAAAGTAAAACATCTTACTTCCCTGACATTTCGTATATATTTTTTCTTGAGTTTTTAGGTGCTAATAGTAGCTCTAATTGGGGATGTGTGTCCATACCTGGACACAACGAGAATCCAGACTTCTCTGGAAGAGCAGACCACTTGAAACATATTGTTAATGAAAATTATTCACAATCACTCATATGAATCTGAGGGTTAGAAAAAATAACAGAAAAGGATTAATCTCATTAATGATTCTCTATTAAAATATTTGATAATAATATATTTCTCTTTTTAAGAAATTCGATATACAAACCCTAAAAATAATACTTGTACCTTTCAAAATATCAAAATAATGAAAAATGCTTACCTCGATACTTACCTTTTATTCTTCAAATGATTTTAGGGTTAGGGTTTCTACTCTTGAAATTTGAATGATAAGCTTATATTATCTTGCACAATTTTACTAGTTTTGATCCATCTGCAAGCCTTGGCTACTCAGCTGCCTTTAGAAAATTATCAAATGGACTTGCTACCGGAAGCTGCATTGCTTGCCACAGTTCATGCGGAAATTGTTCATGATCAAAGATCCTTGAGCTCAAAACTTTTCCCACCCCTTGATTGCTTTCTGTATCTATTGTCAGAACCTTTCCATCATTCTTTTCAAAGTTCTGAGGTATGCCTGTGGTTCCTAGTTCTTCATTAATAGGAAATGTAAAAAATAAAGTATCTAGATTTGCCTCTTGGTTCATCCAAATAGAGAGTTTTCTTCATGTGCTAGAACCAAAAGACTCACATTGGCTAGCCATTATACTGAAAGGAAGGGGTGATGTCGATACAACTGCACTAGCAAACTGTCCTGTTGTTTCAAGTGTCGATTCCAGTAGCTAACCAACACTTATAATGTTTGGTGGAGTAGAAGGAACTGATGCCTTTGAGAGAAGATGAGGTAGATCAGTGCTAGACATCTCACCTACAAGGTCATCATCCATTGATGAACTTGTTGGTAATACCTCATCAAATGAAAATGATTCCTTAGAAAACATTGGTTTATGGTTAGATTCCAGAAGCAGTTGTAGACCAAAGGAAAATTCATGATCTGGCAAAAATGTTTCTGATAGTTCTTTAGCTATACTTGACTTTTCTTGATCAAAGATTGTAGATAAACTTTATATCTGATTATCAATAAGACACTGATTGGATTCATTTTCTAATAGCATCAGGGCTAAAAGTGAGGCTAAAGCTGCACAATCATTGGATATCAATCCAAACTCCTTGCTATCTATATTAGAATTTACAATCAGCTGAAGATCTTCCAAAAGCTCCAAGTATGGATCCACAATAGAATCTCTAAGTGATGCCCTGCATGCATCAATTATCTCTGGAATGTTATAAGCCTTGGCTACAAATGCTAGCATGCATGTTGACAATGTAAATAATAATCTATGCCTTGATCAAGGTAAAGAGCTCAATGGATCAATTGATATAACCCTTAGGGATAAAGCAAGTTGAAAAGATTGGATAATTAAGCAATGATTTGAATTATTCATTTGTGAAAACATCAATGTTAGGCTGTAAGTATGAGCAATTGCTTGAAAGTTTGGAGGCATGTCATCAGGTAAGTTTGCTTGAATCCAAAGTGTAGAAAGTAATTGAATTGTTTGATCACAAGAAAGCCTCATTGCACCCACATCATTCACCATTGAGCTACTTGAAATTTCTCACATATCAGGAACAAAAAGATTAATACTATAAAACCTAGTTGTGCTTTTGCGAAAACCATCCTGCCTCCATTCCTCCTCAATTCCATCCCTTTCCTTTGTTTCATCAGAAGCCTCACTGCCATTTTTCTCATATTGTGAGCCTACCTTTTCTTTCCTAAGCTTTTTGAACAGTGTAGTTGCAGAAGCAAATGTTGAAGCGGGCTTGGAAAATGTCCTCTTTGAGTTGTGTTGGGAGCCTAATAGGGAGATTGATGTTGGAACAAGAACAGTGAAAATTTGATGGGCAGTTACACCTGTTTCAACATCACGGTGCATCATTGCTTGTAAAAGTTGGTGGAAAGGAGAATCTAGAAAGCCCTGTTGCACATATGAATGATCACACTTCGATGCTATAACATGAGCAAGAATAGACATTGCTCCAATAGTGCTTCTTGCTACAAATGGTATTACAAGAAGCTTCTCAAGTGACATTGCCATCATATCAAAAATTGGTCTAGGATCTCCAATCCATTTTATGAGTTCCATAAGACATTCTTCAATAGCATCCTGGAGAGAAGCATTCCAATTAACCTCTAGTGGACCCATCACCTCCATTGTATCTTGAATACTTCTATGTAGATGTCTGCATAAATCACTGATTGCACCAACTTCAACGACTGTTGGTTTTGATCTAGCTTGCCTAGCTAAAACAACAACAATCTCAACAATGTCAATTTTCATCAGAGGTTGGTGTACTACACTCTTGTTGTCTAGGTGTCTGATAAGGGTGGCCAAAAGAAAGTGATCATTTCCTATACTCTCCATCAAGAAAGACATATCACGAAGAACAGAAATAGCCCATCCATGCTGAGGAGACGGATAGCAAAAAGTGGCATCTGACCTTTGCATGATGAAAGTAATTTTCCATATGTAGTCATTATAACTTGTACAGACCCAAAGTGCTCATTCTGCAATTCTTTGTAGCCCCTTTATTCCAAGAGGTTGGTTATCTTTGGTATATGCAATGGATTCTTTGTTGCATACTAGCAGAGTTTAGCAATTTTGCAATCATTCAGAGGTTCATCCTAATGGTGGATCGATACCATCCTCTTTGGCTTTGTGGGATTTTCCAATGTAACATAAGTAGTGATTGATTGGCTTTCCCTTGAGTTGCAATGCAAAATAAAAATATTGAGATGGAGGACTCGTGAAAACCCAAGACAGGCCGACATATAACTTGGAAGATCGCCTCCTTCTTGAGGTTTGCAATGAAAAGGGAGAAAGCAAGACAAAGCACCCGCCGAATGATGATCATCCCAAAAACTCCCTCCAAAAACCATCTTGGTGTTGCAACACTAACAAAAAAATAATGTTTAGTATTGCTCTACAAAAACTACAAATTTTATTGTAACTTTTTATAAAAATAATTTTTTTATTGTAACTTCTTATAAAAGTAAAATAAAATTGACATGAATAAAGCCATTTCCAAAATAAACCTATTTGAAAGTAACCAGTATGAATGATAACTATTCTTTCACAATATTTATCATTTATAATTATATGAAAATAAATGATTTTTAAATTTAGGGCTTTTCCCTATTCATTTTCAAATAAGAAAATACAAGTCACTTTAAATAAGAATATACTTCTGTTGAAAGTGAGCCCAGAACTTGGTTCATTCTAGCATATTTTCACAGGAAGTAATAAAGTAAATTTTTTTGGAAACCATATTGTCTTTTGTAAATTAATGATATAATATATACAAATATATATATATATATATATATATATCAAACTAAAACTTATTAATTTATAAACAAAATAAATGAAAAGAAAATATAACACAGAAGGTAAAGATAACTCCCTAAAATAGATGCATATTCAGGATGAGTGAGAATCAAATAGCCGAATGCTGATACTTCCCTCTATCAAAGACTTGGTTTTGGTCCAGTAGTAGGAAAATCATTCTAAATGTATCATTATTGATTGGATTACTATTTTGATCCACCTCTGGTTTCTCAGGTGTTCCATCACAGAGGATCTTATCTCCAAGAGTTTGGTAGTGTATGCCGAAGGAATTTTTCCAAAAGCTACTTTCTTCATGAATATTATTTATTGCATTTTCATCCTGTACATGTGTTTCATCTTGCAATATTTTGCCCTCACTATTGAGGAAATTTGAAGAATTGTCAGGACCTTTCAGAGAAATATTTCCTTCCTGAATTATTTCATCAAATTGAAATTTATTTTCCATTTCATCAAAATGTATTGATTCACTAACACGCCTATCATGATAAATTGAGAAAAAATTCAAACCATTGTTCCTAACATATTTCTAATATTCAATGTCCAATATATCTGAAATTTCTTCTATAGTGAGAAAATATTCCTCCTAATCACGATTCATAATGCATTCATTTTCTTCATCCTTGTCAATAGGGATAAATATACTTTTGATCCACTTCTTAATCATGGTTATAACATAATGAGATGAAATTTCATCTCCCTTCTAGATCTCCTCCCTGGGAATCCCCATTTTTCTTAAAATATGATCTGGTTGTTTTTTGAAATTCTTTGTGAATCTTTTCTTATCAAGGATAAGTTTAGCAAACTCTCAGATTGATTTTTGTATCTGAATGTCAACTTTGTCATCTTCTTCTGAATTTTGGTAATTGCAATGATTTATGTTTGAGTGAAAAGGATTTATATTTCCTTCATTACTCTGATGGTTAGGACTGGGAAACTATTCACAAGCAAGCTCCTGATCATCCTTGTCAGGCTGCTTCTCAGGAGACACATAAAAAATTTTCTTCTTTGATTTCTATTTGGTTTCAATTTAGTGAATGAATTGTTCTTTAGGGACCTTCTCCCTAGCATAGGCTTTACCTGATACTATATTCTAGAGTCACCACCTCACTTCCCGTGAGGAATCAATAACTATTCTGAATTCTTCTTCCTAGTAGAGTCTTTACAACTTCACTAGAGATTCTAAAACTAACATTCACTGATAGGTGCTCCCTAGTGGAGTCACCAATTTGTTAGCCCTCAAAAATGCTGGACCATTTTGAGACCAATTGATAGGCACAATAGATGCCTCTACAATTCTGGTTCGATTGAACCAAGGTTGGTAGGCCTAAATTAAGTACATTGTCTAACTGCACAAACAACATGCGTAAACAACAGAATTTCTTCCAAAGAGGTTACTGATCCTTGGAAGATATATTAACCTAATGTCCTAATTGACAGATATTTAAAATATTTATACTATTGTTATGAACTAATGTTAAACCTAATTTACTATTTGATTAAGAAGATAGTAGATTAGATATATACTTCACATAAAGAAATAAATGACAAAATCAAATAAATGAATAGACTAGTGCCTAATGCCAAATTGAAAATAGAGTCAACATTCAATACTATATGTAACTAGACATAGTTTTAAGATAACTCGTTTCTGCAGAACGAGACCATCAACCTACAAGATTTTATTTAAAGAAAACTTTATGATAGTTTGTACAATAGGTCCTATGGTTTTTAACTCAGCTTAAGAGCCCAAAGGAAACAACAACAGGTTCCTAGCCCATGATATCATTATTCAAATTGCACAAATTGGTCATAAAAATGTGTAAAATAGAAAACATGATAAGATACCCTGGTTTAAAGAGTAATCCAGAATATTGATTGAACCATAAAACTATATAATCAATAAGGTAAGAGCACTTATCAGATATCCATGCTTGAGGTCTTGAAACATTGAATTTCAATCTGTGAGAAAGTATATATTTTTGCGTGATAGTGTTGTGTTTTGTTTTTACAATTGCTTGAGTATAAATATAAATTTCAAAGGTTTCCTATGAAAGGACATGCCCTTTCATAGGATCTAATCACACAACTAACCCTAAAATGTGCATAATAAACTATTACAATGATTGTTTAAAAATATTTCCCATACAAATTTAGTTAGTAATCTTTGGTGTTCCGTATATAACAATATTGATATTTCCTGCACATACAAAAATACTCATTATTAGTTTATCTTAGATAAAATAAAATAAATAATGTATGTAAGATGTGATCTTATAAAAACTATTTATTATTTATCAATAATTAATTGAAACTAAGTATCATAAAAATAAAAATAAAAATATAATTATACTTAAGTCACAAAAATTATTAAATTATGAAGGATTTACATAATAAGACAAATAAATCATTATGCTTGTAATTATCTTTTTATTTTGAAATAAACAATAATGTACTAATTAAGAGTAAAACCCACTTAATTCAAAATAGATTTAGCCCTAAAATAAATCTATTCACTTAAGGGCTAACACATAAAGATAAAATAATTACCCTAATAAAATATTTCAAAAATAAAATGATAATACAATTATGAAAATGATATGATTAGGCAACCCTAAAGATTTAACTTTATAAAAGTAACCCTAAAAACATAGCTATAAAACATTAACTAAAAAATGGTAAAACGATATTACTAACACCCTAAAACTAAAGTAAAAGAAAAAGATGAAAAAGTTACATTAACAGATTTCAGACTAAAAAGGAAAAATCAATCAATCATTACTCAAACCCTAATAATATATGAAAAATCAATTTACAAATCATACATGATTAGAATTCAATAATAATACAATAACACTTAAAATATTTTCACCTAAAAGAAATATTAATGTTAAAAATATAACCAAGGTGAAATGATGAATCCACATGTGAAGATATGAAAATGAGGAAGTGATAAGAAATTAGGTCAAAATATAAACAAATTAATATATATCAAGTAATGAATTCACTTCATCATATAATTTAAAGTTTTTAGGGTAAAACACAAATTAGGAAAAATAATTATAAGTGATTATAACATACAAAATTTCTCCCTAATAAACAATATTTATTTTAACAATTTATTTTAAAGTAAATATGATTATCTTATGTTTATATATTTATTCACACATATACTCTTGAAAGTAAAAGATCATACTTCCTTGACGTTTCATATATATTTTTGCTTGAGTTTTTTGGTGCCAACATGGAGAAAGAAAAAAAGAAGAAAGTATTGAGGAACCCTCTATTTGTTGAATCAGCCAATGTTTTAAATAGCTTTCTACCTTCAAACAAGAAAATGTCCAAGGTTAATTCATTTGATGATGTTAGTACCATACTGAGAAACTTTAAAGAAAACTTTTCTAGCTTGGAAGAATCTGCTCCCAAATTGCAGTAAAGAAATATATGAGGAAGAGATTAAGAGAACTAGTTGGAAACTTTGAACTTGACCTCATTTCATTGAAGGTAGATCAAGCATCCTTGAAGGATTTCGCAGCTAAGGGAAGGAAGATCATTGCAAACTGCATGAACTAGGATAAGCTAACTGCTGATCACTACAAGAACATTCAGGAAGTACAAGAAAGGATAGATAATGTATGGAAATCAATGGAAAATCCATCCACCAATGTGAAAATGTGCAAAAATGTGTATTAGGGGTAGATAGAAAAAATAGAAAAGGTTGAGAAGGAGATGTCCAAGATAAGGGTAAGGAAAACATAGCTTAGGAATGTTCTTGTGCCCTCTCTAGATGTACTTAATCAGAACATCAAGGAGATTGATGCCACTATGGTGACATATGATCAAGGTCTGAGTATAGACTTGGAAAAGATGGAGAAGCTACAATATGCCCTATGCACCCATCTATAGACTGTCAATGCACTGATATCATTTTGGAAACAAGAGATCCAAAAATTATAGATTGGATATCTGAATGTACTTTCATTGTAAGTACTTGTAGATACACTTTTTTTAGTACCTTTGTCATTAAAGCCAAAGGCGGAGTATTGTATGTAGAATATGGAGTATTATATATGATGTAAAGAAGAATTATAGTACAAAGTATAAGGCAGATATAAGTTAGAGTATATACTAAAGAATTTTGTATAAGGGTACAGATAGTAACTTCACCATATTCCTTTGCTACCATTAATGAAAAAGGGAGAGATTGTTGGAAAGTGGACTATACTATTTTATATGACTAGATATAGTGTTGTAATTATGGTAACAAAGTCATATAGAGTTTTGGAGTCAGCGCACATTATCATAAGGTCTAGATATGGCTAAGTATAGAAGACTACACAATTAGCAGAGCACCAGTACATCAGAGCATTAGCACATGTGTGTATGATCAAGTTATGGTATGTTCCATTGAAGTTAAGATGGTAAGTGTTTATTCATGCTAATTCTAAGAGCACATGATCAGATGATACAGTATGACGAAGATACAGATAGTTGAAGTGGTATAGACAGTGAATTCCAAAATAGAATAGAGTATGTATCTAATTGTTAGTAATTTGATTAGTGGTTATAATAATGTTTTGTAAAGGCTATGTGCCTATTGAAATTAGGTTTTACACATGGAAAAATATTTTTTTTTAAACACGCTTGACCCAATTCACTTGGAAGCATTGTATGTAATCAGTTATAGGCTGACCTAGTTATTTGTTTTGTTAGCGCATATAAATATAAGATGCACCTTTGTAATAAAGTATGGAAGTGGAGATAGAGATAATATAAGAAGAGAGAAGAGACATGTGAAGTGAAGATAGAATGAGTTAGTTCTTTACATGGGGCTAAAGCATCAGCACACAAAAGTAAGTGATTAGACAAGTAGTTTCACAACTCCAGTTCATCCAGCAGATATAGTGTGTATCTGAGATCAGAAGGTTGTAGCCTTCACCACTTGAGAAGTGAGCTCTAAGGTAGTTTGTCCCCACCCCTAATAGGGTTATTGTAAAAGACTCCTAATAGGGTCTGAACTTTGACTAGGTCTCTCTACTAAAAGCATTGTAAAGAACAACTCCTAACAGGGTTGCAAATCTTCTAACAAGGATCACAAGACACTAGTGCAGTTCTTAGTGGGTGTCAATTCCCACCAGGGTTTTTACCTATTTGGGTTTCCCCATAACCATATTGGTTTTATGTGTTGTGATTGTTTATCTTGTTTACATTGATGTTTATTTCAGTACTTAAGCAATCAAGTTAAGTTTCAATAGTAAAGAAAAAAGAATAAGATATAGTGAACACTGATTCACCCCCCCTAATGTTCCCATTCCTAACACCATATAGTGTCATTGTCCTGGTTAAATGAATTTAGGCCTTATTAGAAGCCTCAACCCTATTAGGGCTTTCTATTACAAAACATATATTTATTTAAGATGAGCTCACTACCCAAACATGCAATATACAATGATAACTTCGGATACAAAAGGTAGAATACAAAAACCTTTTACTGGTACCGAATATCTTTAATATTATGATCTAGCTTTGTAGGCTCTTTGAACAGATATAAAATAAGTTCTTCTTTTCTTTCTTACAAATTACAATTTTGTATCATATATCATCATATGTCAACTACATATCTCCTCATTGTATTTTTCTTAGTTTTATAAAAGTTATTACAAAATAACTTTCCTGTTGGCTTAAAATACATTAGACACTTGTCAAAACATAAATTCATTTCATGCTTCCTTAGGGTTCACATCTAGGATGTCATCCCTAATTAGTTAATTCATTATTTTGATAGAAAAAAAATAATCCCTTAACTCAATATAATCAAATTCTAGTTGCTACTTTCTTTTGGTCAGATCAACACTATCTCTATAAAACATCGATATCTCTTTTCGTACATGTCGTACAAAATTGCACTCTTAGGTGTAGCTTCAATATATATAGAATGATTTATGTTCAAGTGTGCATGTATTAAATGTGCTTCTATGAATTTCGCTAATCAAAATGGTGTTTGTGAAGACTAGTCAACATTGTTTATACTTAGACAATTTTCATGTGTGCTTATACAAAACTTCCTCCTTGGATCATTTTGTCTCTATACTGAATATATGTTTCCATAATGACAATATTGTGTTATCCTACTTAGCCAAATTTCCAACAATCACCCCCTTTTTCATTGGTGGCAACATATGGGAAAATTGGCTAAGTCCCAACGCTTATCACAAAAATTTAAAAAAGGTGTACATACGACCATTGCATTATGTTCAAAATATCTACTAATCATACATGTCTACTTATTTCTCCATAAGGGTAATCCCCCTTAGACTATACTTCATATTATTCCACATATCTTTATTGGATACATATATATAATTGTGTCATACAATACTACTCCCCCTTTGACAACAATGACAAAAGTGTCAATTATATGTATAAGTATGTCAAAATTTTGATTTACCTCATTTTCTTCAATACTGCAAGGCTCGAAGGATTGATACACAATCTGAAAAGTTCACCTTTAGATTATCAATCTCTTTGTCCCCTGTCTTCTTGAATGAACCAGAAATGAAATGCACGTAGCCCATAGGATGCTATTTCAACTGCTTTAAGGTTTGAATAAGAAAACTTACCATTTGATATCTTTGATGACATACATTCTTCCAGTTGATTCTCTACATTAATTATCTTCATAATTAAGTCCTCTCTGAGTAGAGAGAATCTCTTCAACTTTATTTCCTTCTCATTCTCAAGAAGTATTATCTCATCATAGATTCTTCTTATTTTATTCTCAATATCAGTGATTTTCACACTAGGATTCTATAAATCATTAACTGTGGCTTGCAACTCTAGTTTTTTGCTCCTTATCTTCTCTAAAATTTCTGAGATGTAATTGTGTGACAATGCACACTGACTATACAATTATCTTCCTCTCTATAAGCATCTCCTTAATTATTTTATACACACATACAGATTATCCAAATTATTCCTTCTATTTTGACAAGTTAATTGAAATAATAGTGCATCATGAGCTTCCTGAGCTTTAACTGATGCAATGCCTGATAGTGTAGTAAATTCACTATCAAAAACTCTTATTACCTCTTTTACTTTGGCTTGAGGATCAACTTTTCTTACTTGGGTTGATACAGCTCCTTGAAGCTTGCTAGTTACTTTTGATAATGCTCCTTCCAAAATTTTCACTTTCTTGTTCTTTAGAATGATTTTTTTCAGGGATGGGATCAACTCTATTTCATCATCATCATCAACTTCTCTCAAGTTTTCTAAAAATGATTCCATGGATGATTTAGATAGAATCAATGTTGTGCTCTTTTGTGGTGAAAATATTTAGATCTTCTCTTCCTACATTGCTTGCTTCTCCTCTGCTATCTTATCATGTAGTACTTCTTGTTTCTCTTGTTTCCTTATTTCTACTACTTATTCCTCCTTATGTATTGCTTCATTCTTCTTATCAATAGTTTCTAGAAAATTGCCAACATGTTCTCCTTGATCTTGAAATGAAATTTCTTCTCTGTCTAAAGTAATATTTGTTCCTTCTATATTCATAGATTCACCATCAATGTGGATGAAGGGTGAAAAAACTGGTGATGATTTAGCTTTTGGTTCGGATTCACTGAGTGATACTTCTTGTCCAAAGGTCATAACCTTTACAACTAATTCCTTAATTTCTTTGTTAATATCCTCATATTTTCCTCTAATAATTAGAACTATTCTCCTTTTTATCCTTAGATGGGTGCTTAGGTTCTTCATAATTTCTTTAAAATGGTGTTCATCTTTTATTTCACAAAGTTTCCTCACATATGTTTCTCTTATGCCTTTGTCTTCCTCTATTTCTCTATTTTTCTTGTTAACTAACTTCAAATTAAGGTTTTCTAGAATATTGTCTTTTATGTCCTCAAATTTCTTGTCAGAAAGAATCATATGTCTGACAACTGCAATCTCAAGGTTCAGTTTCTCAAAATTGTTTTACATCTCATAATAATTTTTTCAAATTAGTGAAATCAAATTCATTAATGATAAAAGGGTTCACTTTATCAATCTTTGGCTTCCACTGCTTCTTTTTGTTTTTTCTTTCCTTTTCATCTGATTGTGGTTTATGTTCTGGTATCCTCATCTTTTCTACTGGAGAAAAGATGGTTTTCTGCCTTTTGCATGGTCCACTAGCCACCTCTTTTACTATTAGTATCATCTTAAAATGGAATCACTTCCATGTTAAGAGCATTTAGCACTCTGAGTGAGTGGTCTAGGTCATGTCAAGCACCTTGAATCAACTCTTTTCTCAGATCATGCTTGTTCTCCTCATTCTGCTTCTATCTGTCCCTGATTTTCACTGCAATCTACATTTCCTAGCATTCTGGGTCAGGATCCTGAGGTTTTTGACCACAAGGTCAAAGTTGACCTTGATCCTAACCTAGTTAGGGTCAACCTTGACCCTGACCTAGGTCATATTCAAGCTCTTCCTTGACCCCCAATCCAAAATTCAAATTTCCTTGATTTTTTGGTGTCGGGTTTCAGGGATATTTTTTTTCCCACCTCTGGGTTAGCCATTTCGGGTTTCAAAATGGTAAATCCTGAAATTTCATTTAATCTAGGTATTTTTTCTAAAGGTTAGAACCTAATTGGGATTTAATTCTCCAAGGTGGCCCCTCTAGAGGATTGTGCACTAGTTCACTATAAAAGGAGGCATTCCTCTCTCATTTCAATCATCTTCTTTTTCCATCAAGCAATCAAGTTTTGCAATATCCTCTCTCAAGCTCTCAAGGTGATCAAGGGAGAATTCAAGTCCTCTTTTCCATCCAAGTTCTCCATTGAAGATAAAGGATTCAAGCATTCAAGCCTTTGAAGGGATTTGGTTCAATAATTCAAGATTCATCATTCAAACCCTAGATCTAACCATCATGACGGTGTGATCTTCCTTCAAGATCCTTTTGTTCATCTTCAAGATCCATTCATTGTTTTATTAAGGTGGATTATAAGCATACAAGCATGGAGGTTTTGTATTTACTTTCATAGTTTTGATTTACATTTACCATTGTTGTGTTCAAGCTTTCATATCAATATACTTGTTTACATTCAAAATACAATTTACATATCTATCAAATTGCATAGCTTCATTGTTAGATCTATTTCTACTACTTTCTAACATTCTTATTTCAATTTCAATATTAAGGTCAATTCCAAACTAGGGTTTGACCAAGGCAAACCCCTCAGACAAACAACAAAAACTCTCTTTTTCTTGCAGGTACAGGTGCAAAATTTTGGATCTGAGAGTAGATTTGGATACCCTTTTCAGTGAACTTCCGAGATCGATGAACAAAGTCAGAATTGACCTTTAAATAAATAATGTAGCCTTTGACCTTTAATGAGGGTCAAAGACTACCTGCCATCAGAAAGATAAAAGATTTTTGGGTTTTCTTCGTCTCGACATTTCCAGTCCAAAATAGGTTGCAAAATTACCTAAAAGTACACACAGACATCAGAAATTAGCATTTTCTAGATTTGCCCTAATTGGAGGTTAGTACTTGTATTTCAATTATTTCAAATTTCAAGCACAATTATACCATATGAAAATATAGGGTTTTTATCTCTCTTTTATATTCTCCATAGATTGATTTGATTGTGTATTAACCTTTTGGTTGATCAAATTGGATCTCTCCTTTGGGAATTTGGATTTAGGAGTGAATCTCATATTTCCCCCATACATTACATTAAATAGAGGTGATTCCATTTTACCACTATTCATTTTGGTGAACCCGACAAGCTTACTCTCTTTCTTTTTGGTGTTAGATATCCCTTTGTCTTATTGTGTGTGTGTTCACCTTCATCTATTCTTTTTAGTGAACCCGACATACTTACTCTCCTTTATATTTTGGAATTAGATGCTCTATTGTGTTAGGTTATGGATCCTTTCTTGCATTTATATTAGATCTAGTTTATGCTCTTGCATTCAAAAATTAAAAAAAATCTATATAATCAATAAAATCCAAAAACATTTCTTTTATTTCATTTTCTATGGAAATCATTAAGATGCTTTAGTGTGTGGTCATGTTCTTTATTACTCTTATTTTAGCATCTCTTTATAATACCTATGATGTTTATGAAAGTATCATTCACTTCATTATGTTGATGATCCTTCACTTTGCTCTTGCTTATGCTTTTGTGAAGTTGACCGACACTAGTTTTCCTACATTTAAAACTTTTAATAAAGATTTATGTGGTATCCTTATTAATCTTTTAGATTATGTGTAGAATTGGGTAGATGATAGACTATCTCCTAATCTTCCTAATCTTAATCCTATCAATCCTAATCCCAATCTTTCTAATCCTAATTCAATACCTAAATCTCCATCTATTCATCCTCGCTCTTCCCATACTTATGATGGGATTCAAGCTATAGTTTAGGATGCAGATGTGCAAGATTTCTTTGATTTACCTTCTCCTCTGACTCATGATGATATTAAAGGAAAGGGTAAAGAAAATTATTCAAAATCTATTATCCCACCTTATGCAACCTTTACTCATGAACATGATAAAAAATCACCTCATATATAAGCTTTACCTAATATGTACACTACTAGATATAATATGGTGACTAAACAAGGTTATAAAGGTTTAGGGCTTGCGGTTGATGAGCATGGTATTAGGTTTCCAGTTCATATACCCCCTAAATTGGATATGTATGGTGTTGGTTGTTCAAAATCTCAAGTTAAGGTAGGTGATGCTAAACATCGTCCTCCTCTTCATATTCTTCTCCCCACACCTATCTTAGAAAACATTAATACTCATCAAGAAGTAGCTAAGAAGGTATATGTTGAGCTAATGAATTCAAAGAAAGAAATCTTTAGATCTATGCCGATAGATTCTTTATACAAATACAAATGTCCTTTTCATTATAGAAACAAACATTTACTTTCTGATTGTAAACATTTCAAGTTATATGTTAGAGAAAGAGCTACTTTAGGAATTATATCTCACTCTCGTGCAGTTTTACAATTCCTTCATAATTTTGATATAGGGGATTTCCCTTGTTGGTGTTCAAAAATGCTTACACCACTTAGGGCTGCCAATATGCCTTGAGACTGATGTTAGGAGTGGTTAGCTCCAAGTGTGAAAGCTCTGCAAGACAACTAGACCAACTATAGGGACAAGACTATCCTCTTCACTTCTGGCTCTGCAAAACCATGGTGGGTGCACCTAATCCAGTAACTTATTGCATTTTAGGACTTTGGACTAGATTAAACAAAGCAGATGATAGCAAGAGACTACTAAATGTTAACCAGACATTCATTGAATCTCAATTGCTACTAGGTATAAAATGGCCTTGTGAAGGGTATTACTACCAACAACAATACTTAAAACTTAAAATGGTATTGATATTCAAAGATGTAGGAAATAGCCAAAAACCATCAAGCATTGGACTCAACTGAATATACTAGTCCTTGATCAGTGCCATTATCCATTGGGGAGCACTCAAAAACAAATATGGAACATGAACCAACTACTGTCAAAGACTCAAAGCCATAAATAAAACTGTTCTAGCCCATCCACTACTTATAAGATCCTTTTGTAGATGAATCTAATGAATCTATGTTGTATCCAAAGTATCTTCCACTTGATCCTAGATCAAGAGCTAAAGACTAGAACATATACAGAGGCAACCCGATGTAATGGACCAGAAAATCCAAAACTCATAAGACTGACACCAAGGAGAGACTTGAAAGCATGAGAATAGTTATATTAAGTATGATGAGGCATGTACATGTCTATACTAGAAATGAGACTACCACTTCAATAACCTGCAAAAGATGCAAAGAAATTCTATTCAGCCTCCTACAATGTGATAGAGTTTTCTATTTCCCTAGAACTAACAAAATTCAGAACCCTTACACAATCAAAAAATAAAAAATTTATACCACTAGCCACCTTGGGAATCTTTAAGAGATTGCAATAAGCTTAGGGTGACTAGGGCCAGGGTTACAATGGCTAACCATAGAAAAATTTCAAAAAACCACTAGAGGGAAAACTAGCACCAGCCTGTCAGACCAAGGATGATCTTCGCACTTGAGAAGAATCTTTGAGAAGGATAGGAAGATCATAAATTTACCATGCAAACCATACTGATCAGACTAGCAAAAAGCCTCAAGAAACAAAATTTGTCCATCACCACATGGGACTAGTCCCACAGGCAACCACCCAACTCACTGGACCATTATGCAACCACTGGCGCCACCAAACCAGTCAAAATCCCTTGAAGAAACCATAAATTATGGTACTTCATGTCACTGCAAACCCTCTGCAAATTTGAATTTAAATCCCAACGGTCACATAAAAATTTAAAATGCGGCCATAGATCTCTTCCTTTTCCCAGCACATCGAGCGGTCATAATTAATTTACAATAGTTGTGGGCCCCTTTGGAAAGTCAACAGCCCCGTCAACAATCAGCAACCAATCAAAACTAAACAACATGACAACACTGGCACTATGGACCGGCCCTAACTCTACAACCACGACGTCCAAATAGTGGTCACATGATTGCATAGCCCAGGAATGGGCTATGCAAACATGTGACAAGCCGCACCCCTTTACCTTGCTGCAACCACCACCATTGAGGGTTAACAATGTTAGTCACATGATTGCATAACCTTGAAAAAGGCAATGTGAACATGGGACTAACCATCAGCATTCACCATCATTAACTGCCCTGTCACCACCTAGCCAATGAAAAGTGCCCACATCACAACAAACTGAGAATCAGACCCATTGCACTGTTGCCCTTGTGAATCACTGGAAGATCAGATAGTTGTCACATGATCACAAGGGGAAAGAATATTCCTTGCGGTCATGTGACAACCGTAAGATCAAAGGGATCTGACAATCGGGCTTGCGACTAGCAACTTCACCACATCACCACTCTGCATCCAATAGAACTCTACCACCTCAGCATCCTCTGACAGCGGTCCCTTAGTCCATTGCATCACCGAAGAAGATCGATGGTTGTCATTATACCGTGATGCTAAAATTTGAGCATCTCACCTCAGTGGTATAATGACAACCACATGATCTTCACAAACTTGTAGACATTCTACTTCCTTTGAAAATTGTGGCCCCACTGACAACATCCAACATGTCACTCCGCCAACCAATCAGAAGATGCCAACTCATTCCACCCTGACAATGGACCCACTGACAAAAGCCAAGTCACCACCTCGGACTAGTTGGAAGACACCACATCACCACCATAGACATGTGTCAACTAGTCACATGATCGCATAGCCAAAAATTGGGCTATGCGATCATGTGATAGCCAACCAAAGGCCACCACATGACTGCCAATAGGACCACACCCTTTCCACCAACCGGCCCCACAGGCAAGAAGTAACCGATCGCATGGTTGCATATCAAAAAAATTTGACATGCGATCATGCGACAAGAAATCATTTTGAAACCTTTGAAGACTCAGGCCCACCATCCATTGCACTTGCGTAGTTAGGGAACGCCAGCAAATAGGAAATTGTGAGGTCAAAAACACATAGGGTTTTCGATGGAAAAGATCAAAAACTCACAAGGTTTCTAATGCCAAAAGATAAGCGCACAAAATCTAGAAGGCACAAGGTTGAAAACAATGAGGATTTTCACACAGACTGAAAACATCATGGATTTTCAAAAACACTGTGGGTTTTCGACACTGTGATAGATTCTAAAATTTATTTCCTGCAAACGTTAGAACTTGAATAACTTTCTAGATTTTGTGATTCAGCACATGTGTTTTGGACTGGAGCAAGGTGACACAATGAAGAACACAGTGCAGGACAGTTTAAGAAAACTTGTAAGGAAATGGGCCATTTTCAAAAGATTTTGCATTGACAGGAAAATGGACTAACACCTCTCCTTTAGATATAATGTCGATGTTCTTCCCCTCTTGTCTCATGATTGGGGGGCAAGAGGTGTAACTTTATCCAATCTCCTAGGATCCATTAGGTCTTTTTATTGGGGCTTAATTGGTACTCTTTCTCTCCTATTTTTCTATGGCTTTGCATTATGTTTTTAATCATCCATAGACTCTTTTTTTCTTTTGAAGATATCTTTTCTAAGACATTTGTTTTGCAAAGGTATTCCTTGTCCTTATCTCTGGGGGGAAAGGTACCTCTTTCTTTCTCTTTTTCTAGGGAGTTGCTTTCCTTAGCTTAGTGGTATTTGTTTATATTGCAATATTATTTCAACATATTCACAAATGTTTTTACTATGGATAACCTTTTTATATGATAAGTTGTTGTCCTAAGTCATCACTTCTTCTCTATGTTGCAAATTATGTTCTTTATAAACTCTCACCCTTGCTTTGGTGTTAACTTTTTTTCCCTCATTTCAAAAATTCCTCTTCCTCTTAGTAGGGGGCTTTATGTTTGAATCTAAAGGACTCCTCTTTGGTGGGGGTCTTATTGATAAGATCTCTTTTCATTGGAGGATCCTTTTCCATGAGAGACATATCCTTTTCATGATTATCTATATTCTTGGATGTAGGGGTCAATATCCCTCGCCAAGAATATGGTGTACATTGTTGTAAACAAGATATCTCCTTTCATTGTGAATTAGGTATCCTCTTTCATCTTTGATCCTACACTTGGGGGGCAAGCATGCCATCTCCTTCTTTTCTATCTTTCTGGGATGCACCTCTTTCCTTGGTTAAGCAATATCTATCTATTATGTGATATCCAATCATACATGAAAATTTTGGTTTGCATTGTGGATATGTGTCCTTGATAACAACCTCTTTTGTTGTTTGATATTGGGTTTCCATGGTTGATATATCTCTCACCCTGGAAACTGAATAGTGTGCTATCCCTTATAAGGGTTACATTCTTTTCACTTCAAGTGCATGATATCTCTTTTCATTCATCCCTTCCATGGCATCATAGGAACTATGACCTTCTTGGCTTGGAATAGCTGTTGTTTGTGGATATTGTCTTGATGTTGAAGAAGGCTTTATCCTTGTTCTTTTCTTTCCTTAACATGTCAAAATAGTATGTTTTTTCCATATTAAGGAGGAGGGAATATATAGGGTCTCCCTTGTACTATAGTTTTTTATTTTTATATGCTAAATCTTTTAATGTTAACGCACATAAGTTGCTAAATCCTGAGGAGACACACATTTTCCAAAATTTGTCAATATGCTAAATCCTTTGAAGGTAACACACATAAGTTGCTAAATCCTGAAGGGACATGCATTTCCAATTTCAAATATGCTAAATCTTGGAAGGTAATGCACATAAGTTTCTAAATCCTGAAAAGACATGCATTCATATGCTAAATCTTCCGAAGGTAACACACATAAGTTGCTAAATCTTGAGGAGACACACATTTTATATTCATAGTGATACAAGAAGTTGGATCTATGAGTATTCCAAAAGCTATCAGAAGACATATTACAATTGCAAGCATAGTTTATGGGTGAAGCTATTGGGCTGTCCCTCCAGGGTGATTCATGGTAAGGTGGACATCTTACTAGGCAAGGTAATCACTCTTTTCCCTTTCTCTCTTTTCGCTTTCATGCTAGTAGGATTGGATCATGAAGCTATGTCATTTATAGTGTTTTTCTTGTCTTTCCTATGTAAACATTTATGCTTCTATGATAGCTTTCCAAATATAATTTTAGTATAAGAAATGTTTCTTAGAAAGGTTTCTTATGCTAGTTGATTTGGGTTTGTTTTAGTACTAACCTCTCTTTTGTGTCCTGCTATTTTTCACACCCTTGTGTGCATATGTTGAGTTAGAATCCTTAGCCTAGGGGCTTGTGTCCTTAACTAAGTATCATTCTATCTCATTTTGAATCCACTGTGATCTCTTCTTCCTCCTTTACCAAGAGTTTGCATCGAATCCATACTCTTGCTAAAGTGGGGGCTTAATGTATCATCTTAAAATGGAAGAACTTCCATGTTAAGAGCTATTAACCCTCCGAGTGAGTGGTCTGGGTCATGTTAAGAACCTTGAATTATCTCTTTTCTTAGATCATGCTTGTTCTCCTCATTCTGCTTCTATTTGTCCCTGATTTTCACTCCAATCTGCATTTCCTAGCATTCTGGGTCAGGATCCTAAGGTTTTTTACAACAAGGTCAAAGTCAACCTCAATCCTGACCTGGTCATGGCCAACCTCAACCCTGACCTAGTTCAGAGTCAAGCACATCCTTGACCCCCTATCTAGATTTAAAATTTCCTTCATTTGCAAGTGTCGAGTTTCTAGGATATTTGTTTTCCTGCCTCTGGGTCGGCAATTTTGGGTTTTTGAATTGTAAATCCTCACATTGCATTTAATCTAGGTATTTTTTCTAAAGTTTATGACCTAATTTGAATTTAATTCTCCAAGGTGGCCCCTCTATAGGATTGTTCCCTAGTTCACTATAAAAGGAGGCCATCCGCTCTCATTTCAATTATCTACTTTTTCCATCAAGCAATCAAGTTTTGCAATCTCCTCTCTCAAGCTCTCAAGGTGATCAAGGAAGAATTCAAGTCCTCTTTTCCATCCAGGTTCTCCATTGAAGATCAAGGATTCAAGCATTCAAGCCCTTGAAGGGATTTGGTTCAAGCATTCAAGATTCATCATTCAAACCCTAGATCTAACCATCATGATGGTGTGATCGTCCTTCAAGATCCTTTTTTTCATTTTCAAGATCCATTCATTCTTCTATCAAGGTGGATTCCAAGCATAAAATCATGGAGGTTTTGTATTTACTTTCATGATTTTGATTTACATTTACCATTCTTGTGTTCGAGCTTTCATATCAATACACTTGTTTACATTCAAAATACAATTACATATCTATCAAATTGCATAGCTTCATTGTTAGATCTATTTCTACTACTTGCTAGCATTCTTATTTCAACTTCAATATTAAGGTTGATTTCAAATCAAGGTTTGACCAAGGCAAACCCCTCAAACAAACAACAAAAACTCTCTTTTTCTTGCAGGTACAGGTGTGGAATTTTGGATATGAGAGTAGATTTGGATACCCTTCTCGGTGAAATTTCAGGATCTACGAACAAAGTCATAATCAACCTTCAAATAAAGAATGTAGCCTTTGACCTTTAATGAGGGTCAAAGACTACCTGCCATTGGAAAGACAAAAGATTTCTATGTTTTCTTCATCTCGGCATTTCCAGTTTGAAATGGGTTGCACAATTCTTGAAGTACACACATACATCAGAAATTGGCATTTTCCAAATTTTCCCTAATTTGAAGTTAGTACTTGTATTTCAATTATTTGAGATTTCAAGCACAATTCTACCATAGGGAAATATAGGGTTTTTCTCTCTCTTTCATATTCTCCATAGATTGATTTGATTGTGTATTAACATTTTGGTTGATCAAATCAGATCTCTCCTTTGGGAATTTGGGTTGAGGAGTGAATCTCATATTTCCCCCATACATTACATTAAATAGAGGTGATTCCATTTTACCACTATTTAGTATCTTAGTAGGTGTAGTAGAGGTGGATCTAGTAGATTTTTTCATTGTTGGCATATCTAACTCTATAATCTATTCATCAATATCCTTAATATCTTCAACAGGGGTTGCATGGGATTTCAAGGGTGGAACTGACAACACTTCTTTCTGTCCAATATCTCTAATAGTTGATGTTATCCTCTTTGCAATGTGTAACTCATGCTCGGTCATACCTGTATCTTTTAGGATCTTCTTTATTATGTTGTCTACTCTTTTCTTAGCTAATTTTTGCACCTATGACTATTGTGTTATAGTAAATTTCTCTTCATATGTTTTGAATCTACAACTCTTGGAATCCAATCTATATTTTAGTAATCTACATGCATATTCTTCAACTTCTACTTGAGATATCTCATACTCAAGAGGATCTATGGATTCTATCCTTGGTTCTACTACTTCAATTTATGTAAAATCAGTGTCTACTAAGAAGCATATTTTATTCTTGTATTTCTCAACTATGGATAGTGGAATTCTTGATCTCTTTGTCATTTCATTCTAAAAGATCTTAATAAAAAGTGTGGAATCTCATTCACTTTGTCAATAGGATGTCTTAGATATACATTGTTAATCATGTCCATTGAACTTCTACCATCATTCCAATCATCTCTTATAGTGTAAGGGAATCTCCTCAAAAGATGAAAAAATATATAAGTGATCAAAGATAAAAATCTAAATTGGGAATTCTTTATTTTCTTGATCTTCTCAAGATTTTGAATCAGCTAAATTCTCATAATTTCACACATATCTACTTCAACTCTATCAATGCACATGAGATAGGTTTCTTTCACCATACGTGCTACCATGTCATCTTCCCTAGAACTTGCACATAATTTTGTGGTTAAAATCTTACATCATTTTGTTCAATCTTTTTTATGACTATACCTCTTCCATTGTATGAAGACTTGGTGTTATCTAAGACTAGTCTCTTTACATTCTTCTCATTAAAATGAATTTCACCTTTCTTAGATAATCATATAACCTCATGAAAAGATCTATTGTTATGTCTATTACTCTGTCATCCAAACAAAACTTTTGATTATGGATTCTGCTCAAAATGATTTTGGTCGATTCATCATTTTGAAATTCATAGTGAAAGGTATACTTGATAATGTCCATTTGACCTAAATTTTCATATCCTTCTTTGTAACTCATGTCCTATTTGTATATCTTGTCATATTCCATAGTTAAACTACTATCTCCTACTATCTCAAACTTGCATTTCAAATACCCTTTAACATCTTCTAAATGTAAAACTTCATCTTGAATGGTTGACAAAGCCAAACTAGGGTGTTCTTCAAAGGGTCCTACTGGTTCCTTTTTCATCTTACGTCTAGCAATGTCTTTGATGTTCTGAACTAATGATGTATCCATGATTCTACTGAAAAGTAACTACTTTTAACAATGATTTCTTAGTTAAATACCCCAAAATTGTGATTTAGGGCTTTGCGTAGATTTGGTGAGGAATTTGTCTCCAAATCTTGAAAACTGCTTTCAATCTTCACTAGATAGCTCTCTAAATCTCTTGTAAATAATTGAATGATCAAATTATGTCAATAATCTTAATTTATCCTTCAAATCCTTCAAGACATTGTCATCGCATTAATTTCTTAAGTGCATTCATGCCAAAAGTTGTTCCTGGTTACCTAAAAAATTTCTTTATTTTCGTGTAATTGCATACATATTCATAAATTCATGTGCTCTTACCCATAGATTCCTTATATCATATTCTAGTCCATATTAACTTTGCAAGGCTTAATTCGACTTAGTCTAAATTTTAAACTATTTTGATGCTTATTATAATACATATTTCATGAAATTTTATGCTTAATTTCTTTGAGATGAATTTGGAATTTATTCAAACTTACTCTTGAATACTTCACCTATCTAATTTCCTAGTATACTGAGTGTTCTTTATTCATCTATATCTTTGAAAAACTTAACTTCTTCCAATTTACTTCAATTTTCTTTCTAATTGTTATTCTTGTTCACAATCCTTTTCATGTAGTTTTCATTTCTTCTAGGATTAGGATTTATCATGTTGTTCATTCTGCAATACCTTGTTATGTGACCCATCTTATTGCATATCTAATAGACTATTCCATTATTTCCATAACTTGGTCCTGACTGATTGATTTGTGCTCTACAATTTCTAGCAATATGTCCAAATTTGTTACATCTATAACACATAACTCCATTTCTTTTGTTCATTTCTCCAATAGGTCTCTTATCTATAGGGTTAGTATTTCTAAACATTATACTATTACCATTATCATTAGATCTAGGTTTCTTACAATCAATAGCTCTATGTCCAAAACCATGACAATTATAACAATAAATAGAGATATGTTTGAATTTATTACTTGTGCAATCTCTTTTCATGTGTCCAAAATAATTGCATGAAAAGAATCTAGCTTTGAATTCTCTTCGCATCTCTTTAGGTGGTTCATCTTTCTTAGGTGGATTAGGTTTATTTTCAGATTTTTTTGACTCATCTAGTTTCTTTTTTTCTTTGTTCTCAAGTTGTTCTGGATCTGGTTCTTTTTATTCTTTACTCTTCTTTGAGAATTTATCTTCAAAGTATCCAAGACCATTTTTATCATAAGCGAGTTTCTAATAAGAAATATGTTCATCAATCTTTTCACTACTAGAATATAGTTTCTCAAGATGTTTTTTAGTCTGAGATAGTTCTCCTTTCACAATTGTGTTGTATTTCATAATTTTAGCATACTGTAATTTTGTAGTCTCAAGTTCAGATGTCACTTTGGTAAGTTCAAATGTCAGATCTGCATTTTAAGACTTCAGATTTGATTCATCTTTGTTGTTATCATCTTTCAAGCTTAGCTTTAGGTCTACAATCTTTAGGTCATGTTTAAGGATCTCATTTTCTTTCTTCAATTTTGAAACTTCATCACAGTGCTTGACTTGACTTGTAGGTTCTTTCTTTGATTTTAGATATTCTATCTTTTCTTTTAGTTTCTCAATATAATATTTCACATTATCATATTTGTCCTTTAGTGTTTCTATTTCTTTAGTAAGAATATCAATCTCTTCAAAAACTTCATCAAGATTTTTTTTCAATTGATCCATATCCATAGAGATCTTACTCAAGATGTTAGGCCTTCTCCAAATAATTTTTTTCTAAGTAACTAAGCTCTGATACCAATTGTTAGAAATAGAAAATACTAAGAGGGGGGGTGAATCATTATTTCACAAACTTTTAATTTTGTCCAATTATGGATATATGAAATTAACTTGTATCTTTCATAAGAAATTAAACTAAATAAAATTAAAAATAAGCATAACAATAAAATGAAAGAAATCATAACACCATGTTTTTCTCGAGGAAACCATGGCCAAGGGAAACCTTGGTGGGGATGATACCCACAACTAATCCACTAATCAAAAGTATTCAGCTCAGGATATTGACTCTATTAGGAGTCTATTACATCTTTATAGTGTCTCTATCCTAGTTAAAGGACTTTATGCCTTTTTAGAAGCCTCAACCCTATTAGGAGTTTCTATTAAAAAACATAGATGTATGTAGTATCAGATCATTGCCCTATTGGAAACTACAATTGAAACAATTTTTGTATTGTCATTGATGTCAAACCTTAATTGGTAAGACTGTTGCTACTTAGGAAAGTACTATATCTATTTGAGTGTTGCTAAGGGGATAGGCAAGGTTGGTAACAATAGCACCTAGGGAAAGGTTGAGTTATCTTGATACTACAAAGTGTACTTGACTATGTTGTACAATGATGAGACAATGTATTATTTATCTTAGTAAGACTGAACACTAAACTAGTAGGCTTGACCGAGAAAAGAATGGAGAAAGCATGTTTAAGCCGAGTAATGTTATTGTCAACCGAGTCAGTGTATGACGAGCAAAATTCTAATGTCGACCGAACAAAAGTTAATTGCCAAGGAAGACAATATAAGCCGAGGAAACATTTTTAGTAATGACCAAGCTTTCTACATGAAGACCGAGTAGTTGATCATAGTATTGACCGAGCATCAACATTTTTATATTTGAAGAGAATTTAGTTTTGGAGCTGACATTGTTGAATTCTTGGATTATGTAAAATGTGTTGACTTTATTTATTGATTGTTTGAAAACATTAAATGCACTATAACATGTTTTACTATAAATCTTTAAGAGATTTGAGATGATTCTAGAAATAAAGCTGAAGAACATGAAGTGGGTTGATTCAATGAATCTGACCTAACCCTAAGATCTACAAATGAGATTGAGCGGCATAAGATGAGTTAACCTAATTGAGGAAAGTATTAAAAGGAACCTGAGCATTGGATATGTATGTACATGGGTGAATAGATAATGCTAGAAGATTAGAAAAGTTTTATTGACTATACAAGGAGAAAAGGTTGAAGGAGAATTGCGGTGGTTGCTTGAAGAAAAGTTTCGAGCAGATCAGAGATGGAGATGGAAAAGTTTCAAAGTTAGTAAACCATCATTAGTGTATGGAATCAGATCTGATATTTGCAAAGTGAGTTGTATATTTTTTAGATAAATATTGTTGGTACTTTCTAACCATTGTAACCATCAAAATCCTTTTAATAGAGGTTGATCTAACATTCATATGTTAAATCCTTTGAACAAGGTTGCATTCTAATGGAGTGTATGTAAGTCCTATGACAAGCCTCACTTTTAACAGGGTGATTGAAATCTTTTAACTGGGCCACACCTGATAGTGTGTATTGTAACCTTTGATAGGGTTGGCTTTTAACCGAGCTCACTTCAGAAGAGTGAAAATCATAGTAGCATGTTACAAAGTGGTGTTTCCCACATTGGGTTTCCACTATAAATCTTGGTGTTGATACTTGTGTGAATGTTTTGGTTTGAACATTTCTATGTTTTACAAGTTAAGTTATAGCTGGGTAGTGGACTGCATTGTTATATGTTTCTATTATTGAATCAGTGATGACCGAGTTTGTTTTATACATTAGGACCTAAGAACAACTGATTCACCCCCCCTCTCTATTTTTATAAATCATATTAACAATTGGTATCAGAGCTTTGTTGCTTATTATTAGTGTTTACAAAAATCAAGTTTAAAGGGGCTTGAAGGAAATGATTAGAATGTATAAGAAGGATGTACTGAAGCTAGATAAGGAAAACTTCCCTGCATGGAAAAGCTTGATGAAGCTACATCTAGCTAGTATTGGTGACTCTATAAAGTACTACATTTAGAATGGCTATGTCTCATCTGTCGCACCCTTGACTGTCAAAGAAATGAGAGCTAAGCAAGAACATAATCATGCAATGCTAGAAATTGCATCTACCCTAAGTTATCTATAATTTGAGGACATTAAGGATTGCACAATTGCTAAGGAGATGTGGGACACACTTGCATGAATCTATGGTGGTGACTTAAATGTGCTGAAAGTAAAGGCTGAGAGTCTTAGAGGTAAGTTTGATGAAATGAGAATGCAAGAAGGTGAAAACATTGCACAATATTGTGGTAGAATAAAAGAAGTTGTGAATTCTATTAAAAGAGAAAATGGGGTTATTGATGATGAAACTATAATTGGGAAAGTACTAAGAACCCTGCATCCTATATATGTTATTAAGATCTCAACAATTCAGGAATCTAGATGAAACTCTACTAATGTGCTTACTTTGGAAGATTTGGTTGGTAAGCTGACTGCTTTTGAACTCTCTAACTATGATAATTTCACTATTAGAAGCATTGGTAATGTTGAATCTACTTTCAAGTCACAATTAGTTCTAAACAAGCCAAAGAAAGAAAAAGAAAGATGCATAACTGAAAGTGAAAGTGAAAGTGAAAGTGAAAGTGAAAGTGACAGTGACACTTCTGATGAAGAACTGGAAGATCTAGAAGCTCTTATGGCTAGAAGACTGAGAAGAGGAAAATGAAAGTATAAAGGTAAACTCCTATTATATTTTTTGCATGTAATCAAGTTGGTCATATAGCTGCTAGATGTCCTAACATGAAGGATAAAGATGATGAAAGAAAAATCAAACACAAAGATATAAGAGATGACAGAAGCTACCGAAGGAACAAAGACTACAAAGGATAAGGTAAGAAATCTTGTTACATTGCTGAAAAAGAGACTGACACTAATAGTGATGATTTTAAAATTGAGGTAGTCTATGCTGCAATGAAAGATGAATCTGACGAGGATGAGAAAACTGCATTGATATCCTATGTGAACAAGAATGATAAATGGATTATTGATAGTGGTTGTTCACATCACATGATTGGTGACAAAAATAAGTTTGAGACCTTACATCATTACAGAGGTAAAAGTGTAAAATTTTGTAATGATGCACCATGTCCTATTAAAGGAAAAGGTTTGATTAAACTGATTGATAAGATATCTTTCAAAAATGCATATTGGGTTGAAGGTCTTAATTATAATTTGTTAAGTGTTTCTTAGCTTAACAAAATTGGTTACCAAGTGGAATTCCATCACAAGCAAGCTAAAATATTTGATGCTACTAGAAAACTAATTGGAAGTGGAGATCAGACTAGAGGTAATTTGTTCTATCTTAACCTATCTAAAGAAACATATTTAATTGCAAAACTTGATGATATTTGGTTATGGCATAAAAGGCTATGTCATGTTAACTTTGACAATCTGGAAAAGATAAGTAAAAGAAAAAGGTAAGAGGTCTACCTAGATTGAAGAAACCTGAGAATGTGATGTGCAAGGAATGTCAATTAGGAAAGATGACTAAGTCAAGTTTTAAGAGAAAATCCTTTACTTCTGAAAACATTTTAGATTTGGTTCATACTGACCTTTGTGGACCTATGGGTGTACAAAGTTACCATGGTGATAGATACTTTATCTTATTTTTTGATGATCATACTAGGATGATGCATGTAATGTTTCTAAAAGAAAAATTTGAAGCTTTTCAATCCTTTAATTGGCATTTTGCTAAGGTTGAGAAGGAGACAGGTAGGAGTCTGAAATGTCTTAGATCTAACTAAGGTGGATAATTTATATCAAATGAATTCAATCTATTTTGCAAAGATAGAGGAATTAAAAGACAAATGTCTAGACCTAGAACACCTCCACAGAATGGTATAGCAGAAAGGAGAAATAAATCTATCTTGGATTGTGCAAGGACATTGTTGATTGAAAAGAATGTGGCACAGAAATACTAGAAAGAAGCTATTAGCACTACTGTCTACACTCTGAACTGGGTACAGATCAAGAAAGGTACAAATCTGACACCCTATGAATTATGGCATGGGCATGCATCAAGTGTTAAATACTTTAGAATCTTTGGAAGTAAGTGCTATATATTAAAAGACACTAGGAATGGAAAGTTTGATGCTAAGAGTGATGAAGGCATATTCGTAGGATATTCCACAAAAAGTAAAGCTTATAAGTGTTTGAACTCTAACACTAACAAAATTGTGGAAAGTGTGAATGTGAAAATTGATGAGTATGTAGAAAGAAATGAAGCTGACAGCAAAAGAGAACTAGAAGATTATAGATCTTTTGTGTACATTGAGGAAGAAGAAGAGGCAAGTAAGAGACTTGCACCTGATGCTGAGTCTTGGGTAAGCAATAATGAGTGATAGATAGATGCTGTCGAGCATCAGGAAAATAGTACTGAAAGAGAACAAGAACATGCTGAGCTACAAGAAAATGCTACTGAATATCAGGAAGAGGTTGTCAAGCAATCAAAAGCTGAATATAACAATCTTGTTGGGGAATCTGATGAAATAGAGAGAAGAGCTGAACCTATTTTGGAAAAATATGTAAGAAGACATCACAAGCTTGAATAGATAATTGGAGACAAAAATACTAGAATTCAGACCAGAAGCAAGAGTAAGGATCCAACATGCCTACTGTGTGAATTTGAACCTAATTCAACTAGAGAGACATTGGAGAATGAAGATTGGATACAAGCAATGAATGAAGAGATTGACTAGATTGAGAAGAATGATACTTCGACTTTGGTGCCAAGACCTGAAAACAAAAATGTTATAGGAACAAAGTGGGTGTTTCGAAATAAGATGAATGAAAATGGTGAAATAACTAGGAACAAAGCTAGGCTAGTATGCAAAGGCTATGCACAAGAAGAAGGAATAGATTATGGGGAGATATTTTCCCCTGTAGCTAGATTGGAAGGAGTAAGAACTCTGCTTGTATATGTTTCTTATAAAGATTTGAAGGTATATCAAATGGATGTCAAGTTTGCATTTTTGAATGGTATACTAGAAGAAGAAGTTTACATAGAATAGCCAAAAGGTTTTATTGATCCAAACAAAAGACACATGATGTGCAAACTGAACAAAGCACTTTATGGATTGAAATAAGCTCCCAGAGCATGGTATGAGAGGTTGCACAACTACTTGATACATATTGGATTTTCAAGAACAAATGACACAAGCAATCTGTACATGAAGGATGAAGAAGGTAAAGGTATCCTATTGGAAAAACATTTTGTGGCTGACATTATTTTTGGTGGACAAGATGCATTGTGTAAAATATTTTCAAATGAAATGCAAACTAAATTTGAAATGAGCATGTTTGGTGAGATCAAATTCTTTGTTGGTTTACAAGCATATCAGAGGAAGAATGAAATTTTCATTACATAGTCTAAGTATGTTAATGAAATATTGAAAACTTTTGGGATGGAAGATGCTAAACCAATGAGTACTCCTATGGTTACTGGACAAAAGTTATCTAAGAATGATGATGCTGCAGAAGTGAATCAGACATTGTACATATCCGTGATTGGAAAATTGTAGTATGTGGTACATAGTAGACTAGATATTGCACTAGCTATTGGGATTGTGGCAAGATTCTTTCCCAATCCTAAGGAAACACACATGATGGCTATGAAAAGAATTATGAGATACTTGAAAGGAACTGCTGACTATGGTCTATATTATAAGAAGGATGACAAATTTGAACTTAGAGTTTATATAGATGGTAATTGGGTAGGAAATGTAGATGACAGAAAGAGTACTAGTGGTTGAGCTTTCTTTCTTGGACAGAGATTAGTCTCTTGGATGAGGAAGAAATAAAATTGAATTTCCCAATCTACTACTGAGGCCGAGTATGTTGCTACTACAGTAAACTGTTCAAATTTGGTATGGATAAAACAATTGTTGATAGGCATGAAAGAAGAAATCACTGAACCTATTGTTATTTTCTATGACAACACAAGTCATATCAATATTTCTAAGAATTGAGTGATGCACACTAAGACTAAGCACATAGCAATCAAGTATCACTACTTGAGAGAATTAGTACAAGATAAAGAAGTCTGAATGGAATATGTGAATACAAAAGAACAATTAGTAGATATATTCACTAAAGCTTTACCCAGAGAAGCTCATGAGTATTTGAGAACTAAATTAGGGGTCCTTCCCCTAACTAAGGTTGCCTAGTTAAGCTAGGAGCACTGCATCAAATATGCTACAGTAGAATATTTTACAAATTGATGTATAAGATTGTCACACTTTAGGGCTAGCCTAGAGTTGTGAAAAGGAGAAAAGACAAGGAATCAGTCATAAGCAAGATGACAGAGGGAGAAACATTGAGCTGCATAGATATTATCTACATCTGATGGATGTATGTTTTAGTTGCTACTTTGGCAATTTTTTTCAAAGGGGGAGATGAACTGATATGATAATACATGACATTGAAAAGTAAGGGTGATGCGTTGAAATGAAGGATCAGGATAGAGGGAGATCTAAATACTTCTGACGGTCACAAAAGTGAGGCTTATAGGATTTTGAATTAGAATGAAGCTAAGGATATTATAAATAATTCTCTGATGAATAGATAAGTTTTTGGATTGGTTGGTAATCCATATGTTATTCAGGTGATACGATATGGTGTTGCCATCAATGCTAAAGAGGGAGATTGTTGGAAACTACAATTGAAACAATTTTTGTATTGTCATTGATGTCAAACCTTAATTGGTAAGACTATTGCTACTTAGGAAAGTACTATATCTATTTGAGTGTTGCTAAGGGGATACGCAAGGTTGGTAACAATAACACCTAGGGAAAGGTTTAGTTATCCTTATACTACAAAGTGTACTTGACTATGTTGTACAATGATGAGACAATGTATTGTTTATCTTAGTAAGACTAAAGACTAAATTGGTAGGCTTGACCGAGAAAAGAATGGAGAAATCATGTTTAAGCTGAGTAATGTTAGTGTCGACTGAGTCAATGTATGTCGAGCAAAATTTTAGTGTCAACCGAACAAAAATTAATTATCGAGGAAGACAGTATAAGCGTAGGAAACATTTTTAGTAATGACCGAGCTTTCTACATGAAGACCGAGTAGTTGATCACAGTATTGACCGAGCATCAACATTTTTATATTTGAAGAGAATTTGGTTTTGGAGCCGACATTGTTGAATTCTTGGATTATGTAAAACATGTTGACTTTATTTATTGATTGTTTGAAAGCATTAAATGCATTGTAAAATGTTTTATTTTAAATCTTTAAGAGATTTGAGATGATTCTAGAAATAAAGCTGAAGAACATGAAGCAGGTAGATCCAATGAATCTAATCTAACCCTAAGATCTACAAATGAGATTGAGTGGCATAAGATGAGTTAACCTAATTGAGGAAAGTATTAAGAGGAACCTGAGCATTGGATATGCATGTGCATGGGTGAATAGATAATGCTAGAAGATCATAAAAGTTTTATTGACTGTATAAGTAGAAAAGGCTGAAGGAGAATTGTGGTGGTTGCTTGAAGAAAAGTTCTGAGTAGATCAGAGATGGAGATGGAAAAGTTTCAAAGTCAGTAAACTAGCATTAGTGTATGGAACCAGATATGATATTTTCAAAGTGAGTTGTATATTTTTCAGATAAATATTGCTGCTACTTTCTAATCATTGTAATAGTCAAAATCCTTTTAACAGAGGTTGATCTAACAGTCATATGTTAAATCCTTTGAACAAGGTTGCATTCTAATGGAGTGCATTTAAGTCCTATGACAAGGCTCACTTTTAACAGGGTGATTGAAATCCTTTAACTGGGTCACACCTGACAGTGTGTATTGTAACCTTTGACAGGGTTGGCTTTTAGCCGAGCTCACTTCAAAAGAGTGAAAATAATAGTATCATGTTACAAAGTGGTTTTTCCCACATTGGGTTTCCACTATAAATCCTAGTGTTGATACTTGTGTGAATGTTTTGGTTTGAACATTTATGTGTTTTAGAAGTTAAGTTACAACTGTGTAGTGGACTGCATTGTTATATGTTTCTATTATTGAATGAGTGATGACTGAGTTTGTTTTATACATCAGGACCCGAGAACAACTGATTTACCCCCCCTCTCTATTGTTCTAAATCATATTAACATGCCTAAACATGCAATATAGAAGGATAACTTTAGATACAAAAGGTAGCATAGAAAAACCTTTTACTACTATCAAATATCTTTAATATTCTGATCTAGCTTTGTAGGCTCTTCGTATTGATATAAAATACTTGCTTTGTTTCTTTAATACAACTTACAATTTCACATCATATATCATCATATGTCAACTATATATCTTCACATTACATTTTTCTTACTTTTATTCAAGTTATTACAAACTAACTTTCCTGTCGGCTTATAATACATTATACAATTCTCAAAACATAAAGTTATTTCATGTTTCCTTAGGGTTAACATCTATGATTTCATCCCTAATTAGTTAAGTCATTATTTTGATAAATGAAATAATCCCTTAACTAAATATAATCAAATTCTTGTTGTTTCTCTATTCTGGTCGGCTCAACATTGTCTCTTTACAACATCCATATCTCTGTTCGTACATGTCGTACAGTCTTGCACTCTTAGGCATAGCTTCAATATACTTAGAATGATCTATGTGTTAGGAATGGTCCCAAGATATAGTTGAGAGGGGGGGTGGGGTGAATCAATTATCTACCAAAGTCAATTCTTTATCCAATTAAGTATATAAGAACATTAAGCATAAACATAATAAAAGAACACTTAACACAACACAATTTTGGTTATGCAGAAACCCAAATAGGTAAAAACCCCGGTGGGAATTGATACCCACTAAGAACTACACTAGTTTATTATGATCCATGTTAAAAGATCTTACAACCCTGTTAGGAACTAAAATTTACAATCCAATAAGTATAGTGACCTGGTCAAGGGTAGGACCTTGCTAGGAGTCTTTTACAATTAACCCTATTAGGGGTGAGGATGCACTATCTAGAAGTACACTACTCAAAGGGTTGAAGGCTACAACCTTCTGTTTAAAAGATACACACTATATCTGGATCTTGGTGAACTACCCATAGATTTTTTGTCTTGATTAGTTCCAATGAATAGCATACACTTTCTTCTTTGTCATATAGACCTTTTGCTAATGGCACAATACTTCCTACTCTCTTCTCTACACTTCTTTTTCATCTATCTACCATACCTAGAAATCACAAATGACTACCCATAAATATCTTTCTCTAAATGATATAATCAAGTTGGCCTATTAGAACCATCTTGACATCATATTAGAGACACAATACAACTCTCCAATAACATCTTAGTCAGCTCTACTAATCATGCAACATAAATTAGGACTACACAATTCCATGTGAGTAGACACAACGCTACACACAACTGACTCTACTAAATTAACTCCATCTTTCTTCCCATGCTAAATTACATTATGCACTCTTAACAAATCATCCTTAACTCTCTCCTTAACATAAATACAAGAATGCATACCAAGATGATAGGCACAACTACCGTAATCATATAAACACTATTGGCTCTTCCAAGTATACTTAAGAAACTATGACTATCAACTAGAGACTTCATAATTCAACCTGTACTGCATATCTAACTCTCTGTCCATGAATATAACATCATACATATGTATACAACATAAATATAACCACACAAGGCTCTACTAAAATGATACTATAAATCATGTGCATAAATGTTCATGGGACCTGTTAGAAACACTCACTAATATATACAACTGTACTACTGTCTTTACTCAAAATCAACCTTTGCATTTATGATATCATGTTGATAACTTATCCATGCAACATATGCACAAATCTCTCTCCATCAGGCTTCCATGCATGCGTCTTTCCATATTTTGTCATCAATGACAAACATACAGTCATCAATTTGGCTTGTTGGCAAATCTCCAACACTATGTTCAAGTGTGCATCCACTAAATGTGCTTCTATGAAATTTTCTAATCAAAAGGGTCTCTATGAAGAGTGGTAAACATTGTTTATACTTAGACAATTTTCATGTGTTCTTATAAAAAACTTCATCCTTGGATCATGTTGTCTCTATACTAAATATATGTTTCCATAATGACAACATTGTAATATCCTACTTAGCCAAATTGCCAATACATGATAACCACTAAAATGAGATAGCAAGGAAACCCTCTAGATCAGATAAGGGAATAATCATAAATATATTAAAGACTATCTAAGCATGAGACATAAAGAAGGAAACTTTCAAATATAACCCTATACAGAGAAGCTTAAAGCATAATCTACATGGAAGAGATCAAAATGCAACTATTGAAGTCATGAAATGAACAAAAAAAATTCATGGAGGAAAAAAAACCCTAAAAGGAAAAGGGCTACAAACACAGTTCCTATATTTCATTGATTTAAGATTCTCATTACAATATTAAGTCTTTCTAGAATAGAGTTTTGCATAAAAGCCAAATTCCTAAAATTTCTCCCCCAAAAATTTCTCACTTTTACATTATAATACTCAACATATATAGATAAGGTGTGGCATGCTAACCCTAAAAAAAATATCAGAGAGATTTTGTCATGTTTCTATTTCAGCCAATATTTTTAGGTTGGGCCACCTCACTAGCCATAAAAATATGACATCCATCCCATTTTATCAAGTTGAGAGAACATACATGTTACTGAGTAGAATAAAAATGTATTATAGAACAACACAGGATGAGATAAGAATAATCTACAAATAGATTGAATCTGGACACCGAGCGGAAAAATTTTTACAAATCTTGAAGAGATTGTTTGATGAATCATTGGATATTTAAACATGATGATTGTGTATTATTACAAGGTGATATTTTGTAATAATAATTAAATGTAATATATACATTAAAGATGTAACCAATGCTAGCACCGCTTGATAAGAATATTCTATATTATTTCCACTACTTCTAAAATAGAAGATAAAATGGATCAGAGTATGAAAATCAGAGAGAGAGAGAGAGCGTGTGTGTGTGTGATGCGAAGGGGAAATTGGAAAAAGTATGTGATGATCATTCAAAGATAATTTTAAGGTGATCAGATGAGAAGCCACTAAGTAACAGAGTAGTAAGGAGAGAGTGTGAATGTGATACGGAGTTAAAGTTAATAAGTACAAAATTGAGATTGTGAGTAAAGTATAGTATGAGGTAAATTTTTGTTGAGCATATAGAGTTGGTTATGTTAGAAAGTAAAGACCACCAAGATAACTGAGAGGGGAGGGGGTGAATCAGTTATCTAATAATTAAACCTTTTATCTACTTCAATAGCTTTAAACCATATAATCAATGCAATAACCAACCATAGAAAGATAATCATACACAGTGACACAATAACACAATATATGTTAACTAGGGAACCTCTTGATCAAAGAGTAAACCCCGGTGGGAATGATGCCCACAAAATGATGCACTAATATGAAAGTTCCTTGGGAAAGGATGGACCCTCTTAGGAGTCTTATGAAATACATTTAGTACATATGAATCTCTGTTAGGAGATTTTGAATCCCTGTTAAAATATTCTAACCCTGTTAGGAGTTATGGAAGATAAAAGGACCCACTGCCCAAACAGCTTCAAGGCAAGATCTCTGAACTCACTGTCCAATAGATCTTAGGATTATTTAATAGAATAATATAAAATATGTTACCTCCTTCACACTATTCCAAAACCCCACTCTCTTCTACACAAGATCACAAATCTAGATCTTTGTACTTCACAAGTCTTCCTTCATTACTGAATTAGCTCTTTTCTTCACTTCATGCATACATTTACATCACAACTTTCACAATTTCATATCACAAATATTACAATCCCATCATAGCAAGGAAAAAATTCCTTCCTTTATACCACACTCAAATAATTACAAATGATTCGACATCCAAATACAAAATAATAATTTCATCATGCTACATCAAAATTACATAAAAACTATCGGCTTTCAAATACAATAACTTTCCAAACGTGTGACCTCAAAGTTTGCAATATGAACCGCATCACCACCAATGAGTCTCAAAATTCCCTTTAACTATGTAGAATTAGATTCCATCCCGATTAGGAGATATCCTCTGATTACCAAAAACCGCTACTTAGGAATACTGCCAGAATACTGCTTCCACCAAAATGCTTATAACTTTCATGAATAAATGAATTTTATTTTGTGATCTTAACCATAGGCTAATAACACACCAAAGAACATACCATCAACTATGTATAACTCAATTTTCAATATAACATGTGCACAAAACAAAACTATGTCTGCTTCTCTGCTAAACTCCAGAATAACACTGTGTTGACATCAATGACAATCATAGCCATGAATGCAACAACCACTACTATAGAATGACTGCCAAAAGCTTCAACATTCATTCCTAATAATCTCCCCCATTGGCATTGATGGCAACATAGATGAAAAACATCCAATGTTCTAAAAATCCAATCACTACTACTCAACTGCTCTACTACTCTTCATCCATCAAATCTTGCTTCGTTATCCTATTCAATCTCTCCAACAAATGTAGTTCCTCAATTTTTTTCATGATTCTCTCCCCCATTGACATCAATGATAGAAATTCTATCACAATTTCAACAATAGCTCAATGTCAAAAGACACTATTAAAAAAAAAATTCACTAGAGTCCTTAATGACTTAGCTTAGATACACATACTCCCCCATAAAGGAAGTACCAACATCCAATCCAAAAAATAGATAGGGCCATATTCCACTAGACAGATGCAACCAACTACATCATTACTCAAAAGTAGGTTGGGGCATAACCCCAAGTATACCTCTCAGATACTCAAATGTATCCTTGGGTAAAGGCTTAGTAAATATATCTACTATCTGCTCCTTTGTGCTTATGTAATCCAGTCTGACTTCTTTATCTGCAACTTTCTCTCCTACAACATGATACTTGATCTCTATATGCTTTGTCTTAGAATGTAAAATAGGATTCTTAGACATACTAATTGTACTTGTATTGTCACAATGTATGACAATAGGCTCATCAAACTTGATTCCAATGTCCATCAACATCTGCTTCATCCAAATTATCTGATTACAATTGTTTGCTGCTGCTACATATTTTGCTTCTACTATACTTTGTGAGATACAATTCTTCTTTTTGCTCAACCAAGAAACTAATCTTCCTCCAAGAAAAAGGCTCCACCACTGGAGCTTTTCTTATCATCAATGTTGCCTCCCCAATCAACATCAGTATATGCACATAGGGTAAAATCATCAAAAGTTTCATACCACAATCCATAGTCCATTGTGCCTTTAAGATATCTCAATATCCTCTTTACTGCTGCATAATGTGATTCTCTAGGTTTACCTTGAAATCTTGCTACCATTCCAATTGAATGTTTTATATCTGGTCTAGCATGTGTCAAGTACTGCAATCCACCAATCATATATCTGTACTTCTTTTGCTCAACTACTGGTGTCTCATCTTTACTAGATAGTTTATGTCCTATAACCATAGGTGTTCCAGCTAGTTTACAATTCTCCATACCAAATATTTTCAACAAATCATTCAACTACTTTGTCTAACTTACAAAGATACCATCTTTATTTTATGTTATTTGTAATCCCAAAAAGTATTTCATTTCTTCAATCATACTCATTTCAAATTTTGTCTTCATTTCATCAGCAAATTTGTCTCTAGCTTCATCTTCTCCTCCAAAAATTATGTCATCAACAAAAATAAACAAAACTAACAATCCATTCTCAATTTCTTTTGTATATAAGTTACTATCAACTGTTCCTTTTGTAAATCCCAATTTTAACAAATACTTATCTAATCTAGCATACCAAGTTCTAGGTGCTTGCTTTAATCCATACAATGCTTTCTTTAGTTTACATACCATGTCTTCTTCTTGAGTCAAAGGAAAACCTTCAAGCTACTCAATGTAGACTTCTTCTTCTAATTTACCATTCAGAAATGCTGACTTCACATCCATCTAATATGCTTTGAATTTCTTAAATGCTGCATAAGCTAGAAATATTCTTACTACTTCAAGTCTTGCCACAGGGGCAAAAGTCTTTTCATAGTCAATTCCTTCTTGCTGTGAGTATCCCTTACATACCAATCTTGCTTTGTTTCTAATTACTTCTCCTTGTTCATTCATCTTGTTCCTGAATACCCATTTAGTTCAAATCACATTTTTATCTATAGGTCTAGGGACCAATTCCCATGTCTTGTTCTTTTCAATCTGATCCAATTCTTCTTTCATAGCTTTAATCCAATGTTCATCTTCACAAGCTTCATTAGTAGACTTAGGTTCAATTTGAGAAATCAAACATAAATGTACCTTCTTTCTAGTCATAACTCCTCTGTCCAAACTTCCAATAACTTGCTCAATAGGATGATGTCTTGATATATGCATGTTAGGTGTCATAGTCACTGATCTTTCTTCAACTATAGATTCTTCTCTAGATTCTTCTATGTTTTCTTTAGCATGACTTTCATTCAACAATTCATTGTCAGTCTCAAAAAATTGTTAAGTAGTTTCAGTGTTAGGCTGAGGGTTAGTTCCTTCATCAAATTCATAATCAAGCATTCTTTCCTAAATTTTAAACTTCTCATCAACTTTTACATTTTCACTTTCAACAATAGTCTTAGTTCTCTTATTGTAACATCTATATGCTTTGCTTTTCAAATAATATCCAAGAAAAATTCCTTCATCACTTCTAGGATCAAACTTTCCTATATCATCATCTCTCTTAATATAACATTTTCTTCCAAAAATTCTAAAATACTTAACTGAGGGTGCATGTCCAAACCACAATTTATAAGGTGTCTTGTCTATGTCTGCTCTGATTTGTACTATGTTCATTGTATATACTACTGTATTCACTACTTCTCTCCAAAATGTCTTTGCCAAATCACCTTCAAACAACATAGCTCTAGCTACTTCAGTCATTGATCTGTTCCTTGTTTCTGCAATACCATTTTGTTTAGGTGTTCTAGGGGCTGATAATTGTCTCTTAATACCATTTACTTCACAAAAGGTGTTAAACTCTTTAGATGTAAATTCTCCACCTCTATTAGAGGTCAAACATTTAATCCTTATTCCTGATTCATTCTCAACTTTATTCTTCATGACCTTAAACTTATTAAATGCTTCAGATTTTTCTTTCAAAAATGCAATCCACATCATTCTTGTAAAATCATCAACAAGAATCATAAAATACCTTTCTCCATATAATCCTCTAGTCCTAGTAGGACCACTCAAGTCTGTATGAACAATCTCCAACTTCTCTGTAGATGTGAACTTCTTGCTAGGAAATGAACTCCTTTTCTGCTTAGCTATCACACATTCCTTGCAAATCATGTTAGTAGGCTTCATAATCTTAGGTAAATCTCTTACTGAAAGTGTAGAACTTACTTTCACAATATTATCAAAGTTTATATGACAAAACCTTCTATGCCATAACCAACTGTCATCAATCTTAGTCATTAGACATGTCATCTCAGTAGGGTTCAACTGAAATACATTACCTCTGGTTCTAGATCCAGTTCTTAGATTTCCATCTTTATCCTTTATCACACAAGTTTTCTTAGTAAACCAAACTTGATATCCCTTATCCACTAACTTTCCAACACTAAAAATATTATGTTTCAATCCATCAACAAAGTAAACATCATCAGTATTAATCTTTCCATCAAGAGTAATAGATCTTATACCTTTAATCAAACAAGGTGCATTGTTACCAACTCTAACAACTCCTCCATCATAATTGTTAAACTTTATGAGCTTTCCTTTATCACTAGTCATATGATGTGAACAACCACTATTTATAATCCAATCAGCTTTCTTTTCAACTTGGGAAACTAAGGCTTTTTCTGCTTTAACATTAGATTCAAAATTTTCTTCCTTAATTGCTACAAATCCTATGTCATCAAAGTTATCATTATCACTGTCACTCAAATGTCTTTCAATTCCTACTTCAATTTCTTCATCATTTGCATAATAACATTCTTTAGATCTTCTAGGCTTGAAATCATTTCTATATTTATTAACTCTCTTAGGACACTTAGATGAAAAATGACCATATTCTTGACATGTCCAACATTTAAAGATTTTCTTACCATCTAGTTCTCTTTTCACAAGAAAGGCAATACCTTCTTCAATCTTCTTATCTTCATCAAATTTGGATCTTCCACTATTGGCATATTCTCCATTCACACTTTTTCTTCTAGACAAAGTAGGTCTAATGCTAAGAGCACTAAATGCTGTCTCCACTCTAGGTAGTTCTCCTTATAATCGCAAATTCATCTCTGCTGCTTCCAATCTTCCAAGAAGAGTCTCTCTTGAAAATTTTTGTGTATAAGGTATCACTTGTTCAATCATTTGTGTAGTCTTCCTAAATACTGGTGTCAATGTTCTCAAAATCTTCCATATTACTTCATTCTCTATCTTTTCACCTCCACAAGACTTTATTCCTACAACAATTTTTTGACATCCTACCAATATAGCTTCTAACAGATTCATCTTCCATCATTCTTGTGTCTTCAAATGCACAAATCCAATTATGTAACCTAGCTTTCTTTGCATGTTCATCACCTTTAAAAGTAGAATGTAAAGCTTTCCAAATATCATGAGATCTAGTTAAACCTTTTACCTGACTGTATGCATTCTCTGAAAGTGCTGATAAAAGTGCTTCTCTTGCAAGTATGTTACACATGAATAGATCTACCTCATCTTTAGTACTTGTTTCAAGATTGTCTTCTTCAATTATAGTCCTTTCAGTCTTTGTAATCAACCAATAGCCTAGTCCTAAACATAAGAGATGTGTCTTCATCTTTTCTTTCCAACTGTCAAAATTTACTCCATCAAACTTAGGGCTTTCTTTCTTGAAATTCACCATGGATCTCCTCAAGTTGTTAAACTTCTCTTTCAAGGACTTTCCACTCTGATACCAATTGTTAGAAAGTAAAGACCACCAAGATAACTAAGAGGGGGGGGGGGGGTGAATCAGTTATCTGATAATTAAACTTTTTATCTACTTCAATATTAACTTCAACAACTTTAAACCATATAATCAATGTAGTAACCAACCATAGAAGGATAATCATACACAATGACACAATAACACAAGATATGTTAACTAGGGAACCTCTTGATCAAAGAGCAAACCCCGGTGGGAATGATGCCCACAAAATGATGCACTAATATGAAAGTTCCTTGTGAAAGGATGGACCCTATTAGGAGTCTTATGAAATACATTCAGTACATATGAATCTCTGTTAGGAGATTTTGAATCCCTGTTAAAAGATTCTAACCCTATTAGGAGTTATGGAAGACAAAAGGACCCACTGCCCAAATAGCTTCAAGGCAAGATCTTTGAACTCATTTTCCAATATATCTTAGGATTATTCAATAGAATAATATGAAATATGTTACCTCCTTCACACTATGCCAAAACCACACTCTTTGCTACACAAGATCACAAATTCAAATCTTTGTACTTCATAAGTCTTCCTTCATTACTGAATTAGCTCTTTTCTTCACTTCATGCATACATTTTTATCACAAATTTCACAATTTCATATCACAACTATTAAAATCTCATCATAACAAGGAAAACATTCCTTCCTTTATACCACACTCAAATAATTACAAATGAGTTGGCATCCAAATACAAAATAATAATTTCAACACACTACATAAAAATTGTCGGCTTCTAGATATAATAACTTTCCAAATGTGTTACCTCAAAGTTTGTGCTATGAACCACATCACCACCAATGAGTCTCAAACTTCCCTTTAACTACACAGAATCAGATTCCATCTTGGTTAGGAGATATCCTCTGATTACCAAAAACCACTACTCAGGAATACTGTCAGAATACTGCTTCCACCAAAATGCTTATAACTTTCATGAATAAATGAATTTCCTTTTGTGCTCTTAACCATAGGCTAATAACACACCAAAGAACATACCATCAACTATGATGACTCAATTTGAAATATAACATGTGCACAAAACAAAACTATGCTTGCTTCTCTGCTAAACTCTAGAATAACACTATGTTGACATCAGTGACAATCATAGCCATGAATGCAACAACCACTGCTACAGAATGACTACCAAAGGCTTTAGCATTCATTCCTAAGAGGTTAAGCATATGTTGATGCAAACACTATAGAAAAATCATATTACTAATTAATGTGTAATCAAAATTGTCAAATCTCTTAACTGAGTAGATCCTAACAGATCTTATATTGTAAATCCTTTAATAGGGTATATCTCTTAGATTAGAGTTATAAATTCCTTTAGCAAGGTAGACTTAATCATTCTTTAGACTCTTAATAGGGTCAATACTCTTACAAGGGTTAGCTATCAGAAATAACTAGCATTATAGCTCTAAACGAGCAATCTTTTTATTATACTAGTAAAGTATTGTGGGTATCATCCCCACAAATTTTTTTGCCTCTAACCAAGGATTTTTGTGATACCAAAATCATGGCATTATGAGCTGTGTTTTATGATATTGTTTTATATGTTTTTATGTTGTCATATGAAAATATATGAATTCAGTGAATGGCTAGAAATATAGAGAAATCTTTTTGGATTACTAATTCACCGCTCCCCTCTTAGTACTTTAATTTTCATAAATTAATCCAAAAAAATTCAATATTCAGAAGTATTATTATGAGGTTTTGTGTGATATTGTGTATTTCGATATGTGTCATATCTTGTTGGGTAGGCCGTGGAAGTATGATAGGTAAGATATACATGATTTTAGAAGGAATTTTTAAACTATTGTTCCTAATCGAATATAACAAAAGTTGTTACCATTACATGAACCTTTTTAGAGTAAAGTATGTACCTATGCAAGAATTTTTATAGTGGATAGCAATAAGTTTTTGGATAGAATGAAGCATAATAATGTGTATTTTTCTTTACTACCTAAGGATTCTAAGGAGAAAGTCTTGGTAGAATAACATCTTATAGAAATCATTGGATTGTTAGATGAGTATGTTGACATCATATCAAATAATGTTCCTAATGGGTTACCATTTGTGAGGAACATTATTCAGTGTATACATTTGATACCATGCGCTAGTCTACCAAATAAAAAAGATTATAGGATGAAACCAACACAATATGAATAAATCAATAGCAAAGTGCAAGATTTTTTGTACAGAGGGTTGATCAAAGAAATTTTGATTCCTTGTGTAGTGCATGCACTTTTATTAGCTGAGAAATATGGACAATGGATGATGTGTATTGATTCAAGAGATATAAGCTAGATAACTATTAAGTACCAATTTCCTTTGCTAATAAGGTATTTTTTGATTGATGGTTTGAGTAGAGCTAATCATTTCACTAGGATAGACCTTAAGAGTGGATATCATCAAGTTAGGATGAGATAAGGTGATGAGTGGAAAACTGCATTTAAGACCAATGAAATTTTTTATGAGTAGTTGGTAATGCATTTTGGATTATCTCATGCACATATTACTTTCATGAGATTAATGAATGAATTATTGAAAGAATTATAGGGTAAGTATGTCATTGTGTAGTTGGATAACATCTTGATTTTCAGTCAGAGAAAAGAGGAACATTTGTTTCATGTTAACCAAGTGATGCATAGGTTGAGGGAAGAGAAGTTGTTGATAAACATCAAGAAGTATACTTCCATGAAAGAGGAGTTAGTATACTTGATATTTTTAATATCTATTGAAGTATTGGAGATGGATCCTAAAAAAGTTAAATCTATTTTTGAGTGGCCTATACTTGTGATAGTTGGAGAGGTAAGATCATTCCGTGGGTTAGCCAGTTCCTACCAAAAGTTCATTAGAAAATTTAGTTCAATCTATGGGTCGATGACTAAAACTATGAGAGGAGATAGCAAGGAGTTAAAATGGACACATGTAGTAAAAATTAGCTTTTATTTATTGAATAAAAATGTAAAAGAACAACCAATATTATATTTATATAGTTTCAATAAAGTATTCCAAGTGGATTGTGATCCTAGTGGAAATGTAATTAGAGTTGTCTTGTGTGAAGAAGGGAGACATGTTAATGACTTTAGTGAGGTTGTAAATGATGCTAAAAGAAGGTATTCATTGTATGATTAGGAATTTTTTGTATCAATAATAGTGTCCCAATAAATTGAGAGGGGGGGATGGATCAATTGATTCCAATAAAGAGTACTTTAAACTTTAATGCTAGTCTTATTGCTTATAACAAAATACAGAACTGAGAAATGAATGTAGCAATAACATACACATAGAAACCAAGACTTATTCTTGAGGAAAACCCTGTTATGGGAAAAAACCCTAGTTGGGATGGTACCCATAAATATCTGCATGATAGATATAATAACCATGTTAAGAGTTCTGACCTTGTTAGGAGATGAGTATTACAATAGGTAGGTCCTAATTAAAGGACAAACCTTTTATGCCTTGCATACTTGTCCGTACATTTTGTGGGGCAAAATATCCGGTCCCCTTTTTGTTTTTTTGGTTTGTTCCTTCTTCTTTCTTTTATTGTTATTTTGTTTCCTTTGGGTATTTTTTCCCTCTTTTTTTTCTTTTCTTGGGCTTCCTTTCCCAAGGGCTTTGGCTTGTTAGTTGTTCCAAAATTTTGGACTTTGGCATTTGATGTTTCTCCTTTGTCTCCATAAAAGGGAGGGACACCACGTGTTTTTGCCCAGAGTTTAGGGTTCCCCTACCTTGAGATTCTTACCTACAATTAATGTGCTTACTTAGGCATTATAAAATCCTTTTATGCCCTCTTTTTACCATTCACCTAGCACATTTATACCTTCCTAAGAGATATATTTCTGAGCAACTTTTCATGAGTGAATTATCTTATCTTTTTTTCAAGCCATTATTTCCGCAACAGTTTGCTCTAGTGTTAAGGTGGACATGCCTGGGTGGATGAGGTGGTAATTTGAGTTCTCTTCAAGGAAAGTGAGTGTTCATGCTTTAGTTTCTTTTCTCTTGTCTTCATTCATGTAGAAAAGCCTCAGCTTCTCCTTTTTTTTGTCTTGGTTATTTTTGCTCTTTTTCTTTTGTTTTTGTCTTTTGTCCTTGTATGCCTTTCATTTCCCTTTGAGGGTTATGGTTTAGTCCATTGGCCTCACCCTATAAATAGGGTTGGTGTGGGGTACTAGTTGGTCATCGTGACAATTTTACTTTTTCTTTTTTTGTTTTCGTCTAGTTTTTTCCTGATCCCTCTTTAATTCTATGTAGATGTTTGTACAATTGTGTGCCTTATGGTCTTAGGTGTAGGAGTTTTATCCCTTCCACCTCCTCCGAATTAGTGTGTATAATGTGAATATGTAAATTTTTTGGTAGTTTGGAAGTTCATGTGTGTGGGAGTCGAGTTTTGACTTGGCTCTGGTTCTATCCCTGGAATGAGTCCAGTAGTGTTAATGTGTAGCCTTCATGTGCTAGGGGGATCAAACCAGGGGTTGTCAAATTTTTTATTGTGAGATTAGTGTTGTTAGAGTTGATTATTTGCGAGGCCCTATAGGCCATGTTCACAATAATAACCAGTCTCTAGAGGTTCAGAGTCCAGTCAATCCATTTGTGTGCCTCCTTTCTGGCAAGCCATGCTTGATGATGGTAGGGCATCACCTCACCACCTTAAGTCCCAAATGGAAGGGTGACTGACCCTAGTAAAGTTTCCGCTAAGTTTCCCACTACATGTGCTTTAATTGTACCTAATACCTCCCACAAATTAATTTTTAATGTCCTTTTAATAAGATTAATTCATGTCGTGTTTGTCATGCTAGCGAGAAATAAAAATCAAATGACTATGCACACATAAAGGTATAATTACCCAACTTTGATATGACTTGTTATTAAGGATGAGCATTGCATCACCTAGCCATTGTACTTTTTATATTAAAAAAATAATAATGTTCTTAATTCTGAACCTTGGAGATATCCTTAATATATTTACATTATAATCCAACAGTTGTCTACTCTCATAGGAAATAACTTCAGAAGATGGAAACACATGGATCCCCTCACCGAAGCTCGTAGCTCCCAAGCTCATTTTCTGGTGTAGTGGAAAAGACCAAATATAAGAGGGATTTGGAAAAAATACCCCTTGTCATGAAGTATAAGAAAGATGGGGTCATTCATGGGTCTTGGGTAGAGCCACCCCTTAGAGATATTTTAGATATAGATTTTGGTAGTTGGGTCAAACTAAAAGGGTTGGAGTAGACAATGTACCAAATCAAAAAGATTGGTTACCCATTGCCAATCAATCTATTCACTTTTGGAATTGTGCATGTGACTTGCTTCCCTCAGTCAGTGCAAGCCCTAGATTTGATCCTATTTATGGCTAGAAATTACAATTTCGCTATTAGACCTACCATGCTATCTAATGGGGTTCCCATTTCCTCCTTGGATGAAGACACCATAGTCATGGTCTGGAGTGTCCTGAACTTCAAGGATGTCTTCATCATGACCAGAGTCTCTTCACTACAACAATACATAGATGTGTAGGAAGCTTCCTGAGGTCATGTAAATAGTTCATGGTTGCAAAAGCCCTAAAAGGACTTCAAAAAGATGAAGATGGATATTCCTTGTGTTGAATTCAAAGAGCTAATACATGCAAGAGTAATATAATTATGGAGGATTTTCAGGGAACCTCATGTTGGAAAAATGTTTAGTGCTCCCCTCGAGATTTGGGACATGGTCTAATAGCCTCTTGTGTCTTCTATAAGTCTAGTGGTTGTATCAGGCATTAATAGGTTGATCTTTTGGTGCAATGACAACTACTACCTGTAACAAGTGGTATCAGAGCTTGGTCATAGGTTCAAATCTCCTCAGGTTACACTGAGGGGGAGATTGTTGGAAAATGGGCCAGTGCTCCCCTCAGGATTCATGACATGGTCTAATAGCCTCTTGTGTCTTCTATAAGTCTAGTGGTTGTATCAGACACTAACAGGTCGATCTTTTGGTGCAACAACAACTACTACTTGTAACACCCCATGCCTAAGAGTTCTCTCCATGGATGTACTACTTCCTATTTTGCATAGCCAATAATAAGATATGTTTTGAATGGGTGGGAATTATTTACAACCACCTAGATGTACAAATGAGGAAGGTGGAAGGAGACAATAAATTCTTCATGACTTCCTTCCTATTGTGGTCCTTGGCCCAACAGTATAGAGGACTCTTGAGTTTGACTACAGTTGGCATCCTAGGGATGCAAGTAGGCCAATCCACCCCATGTAAGTATTTCCCTGAGATCCAATGAGATGAATACTTCCAAAAAATTTGAAGGCCCAATGATACTTTTGTATACAATGGAATTAAAGCATTGACCAGTGATGTAGAATTCAGACTGTCTCAAGAAGCAATGGGGATGATTTCACTGTGGGAGTGTTATTTCATCCAATTTTAATAGTTCACTTACATCCATGTCATAGGTTTCTCAAGGGAACCATTATTTTTGTCGAGGCATTATGGTGATAAAATAGTATTATTGGATTTTTTTCTCATAGATCTAGTGTTTGCACACTTTTTTGTCATCAAATAAACTTGCCTCGATCTCATTCCCCATCAAATGGGGAAATTAAAATTTCTCCATCACCACCACCAAGGAGGCCAAAAATGAATTAAGCAATCTCAACCTTAGAAAATTCCCACTATGGCACCATAATTATGACCCAAAGGTTTACCTTGAGAAAGAAATGCCTTAGAGAGGCCAATCCCATGAACCACACATGGAGAACTTATTGAAAGATTGCCAAGATGACTTCAATGTTCAAAATAAAAAATATGTGAGGATGTGTAAAGGCATGATGAACCAATTGGGTCTCTAGATGTTTGCTCCAAATTTTTTAGATAAGGAGCCATTTGACAACCTTGAGTTTAAAGAAATAAGCGTTGATAAGGTGAATCTTCCTCTAGTAGATTGGGACACCCTAAGAGTGTTAAGCATCAATGACATAACTATTGTTGGAAATATGGATGTAGTAACTGAGATGTGGGGGGGGGGGGGGGGGGGGGGTAAATCAGTTAACCATAAAATATTACCACTAATCCCTTAGATGTCCTATTAAATTATTTACTGCTGACATACAGAGAAATGCTAAAACTGGGTAATTGCAGAGAGTGTTAATTATAATTGTTCTTAAGAATTCATCAGTGATTAACATGCATGAATAAAGAAAATACCATGAACACAAGAGACACCAGATTTAACGTGGAAACCCAATATGGGAAACACCACCAATGTAACTAGTTACTGATTTTCACTTTTCTGAAGTGATGCCCTGTTACGAGCCAACCTGGTAAAAGGTTACAAAACACACTGTTAGGTGTGACCTTTTTAGAGGATTTAATCACCCTGCTAGGAGTGGCCTTGTAAGAGGTCTTGAAACAATTCAATAGAATTGTCACCTTGTTAGAGGATTTACAAAATGGTTGTTAAACCAACTCAGTTAGGAGATTTTGAAATCACTGCTACAATGGTAAGAAAGTAACAATGAAGTGACCTGTATAGTGATGCAACTAAATTGTTGATTACAGATCTCTATTCTACTTCACTAGATCCTTCCTGATCAAATATATCTCTGTTGCTCTTCAAGGATATCTAATCATCCTTCAAAATTTGCTCATACTATTCTTCCTTTTTTTTCACTTACATCCTCATAATTCACAACTTGACCTTCTATATATATACCATTTAGATTGTCAATTCGGCACTAATAATTATTACAAAACATTAATAATCATTATAACAGTCGACTCGAATAAACCAACTTTATTTCTTCAAATTGACAAAATCCTTTACTGGGCCGACCTTGCTCGGCAAACATTAATCCAAAAAAGATTTCCTTTGGTGACCGAGAGAACTCGGTAAGTACTAAAAATTCTTCAACATCCTTTGGAGACCGAGTGAACTCGGTAGACACTAACTTTCCTTCGATAACCAAGGAAGCTCGATTAACATTGTTTTCTGCCATACTTTTCTTTTGACACCTGAGAGGTCTCGATAGACACTGGGAACTACTTTGCTGACCGACTGAGCTGATAATCATTCCAACAATCTCCTTCAGACAATTGTATCCAACAATCTCCCTCTTTGGCATTGATGGCAACACAATATGTCATAGCACAATGAAATTTCATAGCAAACATAGAATAAGGAACATATCCTTAGCTTCATTCTGATTCTCATCTCCCTCCATCAGTGAAATTCTCTCTCTACTAAAAAATCTCCCTCTTTTCTTTTTTTTAAATTCTCTTTCTTAGAAATTTCATGAAATGACAACAAACTCTCCCTCTTTGTCAACACACGCAAAAGATAACACACTTCCGGTGAATACCAATGTACCTTAAGTACTGATTCATATGCAATGATGTTGACAATTTGGCTAATGTGGATGCATAGATGTTGTCATTATGGCAACATATGATCTCTATTGAGAGCACAGAATCTAGAATGCAAGTATGGCAAGTTGAAGGAAGAAATTGTCTAAGTATGGATACAGTGATCCTAAAAGAGCACCTGATGAAGATTTAGTTGGTGACGTCCACTGGAGCAATATTTTTGTTTGCATAGTTAACTAAAGCTTCTATAGAGTATGAGGATACCCCATCTCAGTGCGCATAAAGTTTGGAGCAGTACAGACAAAGTTATTTGAAGTTTACGAAAGACAGTTTTTACAGACAGAACAGTTTTGGAGACAGTATTAGCGGAAGAGTTAAGGGATTATTTTTTCTTGTCAAAATAATGACTTAACATTATGAAGGAATGACATCCTAGATGTTTACTCTTGGATAAAGATTTTGGAAGCTGACCATGTAAAGTTATTAGCTTTAATAACTCATATATTAGGCATACTTGAAATGTAATGAAATATACAAGTGTGATATGTAAAAAGAAAGAAAAGATAACTTGAGATAGTTGTTTATTGTGATAGAAAAAAAGGCTATTGATGCCAAGTTGTAAGCAGTACCATATTATAGTTAGAAACATTTTGTATTACCTATTTGGGCAGTGAGCTTAGCTGGTGATCAGATTTTGTAATCTAATTCCTAACAGGGTTAAGGCTTCTAACAAGGCTTAAAGTCCTTTAACCAGGATAGATCTACTATATATTGTAAATTGACTCCTAACAGGGTCCAATATCCCTAACAAGATACTTTTGATTAGTGATCTTTGTGGGTACCATCGCCACCAGGGTTTTCCCTTGACCAGGGTTTCCTCGAGAACATATGATGTGTTATGAGTTCTTTCTATTTACTACTATTTATGTTAATCAGCTTGATAATCTTTGTATGCACTGAAGTAATCTATTATATCCATAAGTGGGAAAAAGAAAAAGTTTGTGAAATACTGATTCACCCCCCCTCTTAGTATTTGCTATTTCTAACAATTGGTATCAGAGCACAGTTACTCAGAGAAGGAACATTCAAGGAAAGCTTAGTAGCTTGAGTAAGATCTCTATGGATATGGATCAACTTCAGAAGAATCTTGAAGAAGCTCTTGAATAGATTGATATGCTTACTGATGAAAGAAACTCCTTAAGAAGAAAACATGAAGATGCAAAGAATGCTATTGAAAAATTAAAAGGTAAGATTGAAGATCTGAAATCTGAAAAGAAATCTGATATGCTTGTTGAAGATTGTGATGAATTAGAAAAAGAAAATGAGATCCTTAAGCATGAGTTGAAGATAGTAAATCTGAAGCTTAGTATGAAAGATGGAAATTTGAGATCTGATAATGAAAAATTGAAAATTGAGAATGAAGATCTGAGGTCAAGACTTGAAAAGGAAACATCCGAATCTGAAAAAATAAAAGTGCAGTATGTGGAACTTGAGAAGTATAATAAAATTGTGAAAGGTTAATTAACTCAATCTAAACAACAACTTGAAAGGCTATATTCAAAAAGTGATAAGACTGAAAAACAAATTTCTTTTGAAGAACCATTCTTTGATAGGACTGGATTTGGATACAGTATGTTTAGAACAAACCATGAAAGTAAGAAGCCAGATCTGAAGACATCTGAAAGTGTGGAGGAAATAAAGCTAGATGAGAACACATTGGAAGATCCACCTAAAGAAGAACCACCTAGAGAGAAAGAAGAATCAAAGCAAGAAGAATCAATACATGAAGAATCATCTAAAGGTATGCAAAGAGAATTCAAAGGTAGATGTTTTGCTTGTAATACTATTGGGCACATGAAGAGAGATTTCACAGGTAAGCAATTTAAACCTTTTAATGGACATTGTTATAATTGTCATAGTTTTGGACATAGAGCTAATGAATGTAGAAGACCTAAAGTAATTTTGAATAATTATGATAGAATGATTGGGAATACTAACAATGCAGATAAGAAATCTATTGAAGAAATGAATCAAAGAAAAGTGGTAGTATGTTTTAGATGCAACAAAGTAGGACATATTGCTAGAAATTGTAGGGCATAGATTAACCAGCAAGGATAGAGATTTGGAAACAATGGAATCATTTGTCAGATATGCAACAAGTTTGGACACTTAGCAAGATTTTGCAGAATGAACAATGGAGGTTATCATCATAACCCTAACCCTAGGAACAATGAAAGAAGGAATGAAAATGTAGGAAACAAAGAGAAAGGTTGCTGTAGCAATAAAGATGAAGTAAAATTTGACAAAGGCATAGATCAAGGAGGTACAATCAGCACTAAAAGTAGTCAGGAAGGTAATGTAACCAATGGTAAGGATGAATCTTTACCTGACCCTTCTTTAAGTACTTAAATTATGCAAGTTTCTATAGTTTAGGACTAAGGATTAGTGTAGATTAGGAATTTGAATGAGTTAAGTTTTGCACAGTTAGATATAGGTTTATTATGTTTTACTAATGCTATGGTTAAGTGCACAAAAGAAAATATTGTGTTTTGCGAAGTCGCAAAAAGTTTTATGGTTGCAAGTTTGTAGAATCAACTTTTTGACATTTTAGTGGCAAAATGAATGAATGCGATGTCAGATCAAGTTAATGTGAAGTGTTATAAGGTTGAAATCAAAGTTATTATGATTACAAAGTGATTGAAAAGTGATTTGAAAGAAGAAAAGTGAGTTGAGGATGATTTGAAGAAGTTTGGAAGTAGTTTGCAGTGATGATCATAACCTATATGTTTTTCCATATTTTGAGAATATTTCCTTACATAGTTGATTGGAGTGACAATGTGAACACAATGGAAAGAATAAACTCAATCTACATGAAGCACTTTTTTGGTAAAGTTAATGACAGTGTGAAGCTTGTATTGAAGACTTTTCAGAATATTGTTAAGAACAAATCAAGGATTCCTCAATCCTTAGTTAAAAAGCATAAAGATGACATTTGTTTTATGGTTGACACTGATTTCACCTACATTGAAGTAGTTGAGCCTAGAATGGAATTCATAGATCCTCTTGGCTATCAAATATCTGAAGAAAAAATAGTAGGATATGTGAATAGATTATTAAAGTGTGAGTTGGATGGTCATGCAAATAGGTTTGGAACCTATGAAGAGAATTTCAACTCTACAATAAGTTTGAGAGAAAAGAAGCAATCTAGTAAGAGAGTTGAATCTAATATGAAGAAAATATTAAAAGAATCTGGTATGTCAAGTCATGAGTTTGACATAGCTAAGAAGACTACAAAAGCCTTGAAGCAAAGTGAAAATCTTGTAATTTCACTTGAGACATCAAGTGAAGATCCTGTTGATCCTATTGCAATAAAGGTAAAAGTTGAAGTACCTGAAAAAGATGAAGGAGATAAATCTTTTTCTCCTATTCCTAGAAAAAGAGTAAAAGTGAGTGCAACAGGACTCGGCAAGAGACAGAAAGTGGTTTTACCACCTATACCTAGAAATGTAGCAGTAATTAAAGATGATGATGTAGTTTCAATCAAGAAGAAAACTTGGAAACCAAGAATTGAAAGAGTTAATGAAGATATATTGAAGCATGGAGACTTCACTAAGTTGAATAAATTCTATGATCTATATGGATCATTTGATAGATTGAACTTTGAAAATTCAATGGTTACACACATGATTGTGGCAGATAAGAAACTTAGCACTATTCATGGTAAGATCCCAGAAGATTTGTATAACAGACTTGTGAATAGAAAATAGAGGGCACAAGAAGAGGACATAAAGATGAGAGAACATGTAATCAGACAGTTGTGTGAAGTTAAGGATGAAGATCATTTGAAGAGATTCTTGAAGTCTCTTGGAACTTTATTGAGAACTAAGAGAAGAACAATCCTTATAATGGGATGCAAAAAGGAGGAAGTACAAAAAGAGATAGAGCAAGCAGTAATGCAAGTTCTTGCAGATATAGTTACAGAAAAGCATGTTGAATCAGACCCTCAGCAGAAGCAATCAGAGGAACCACATGTAGAGGAAGTTGGTATTGAAGAAGTTCCATCTTCTTCACATATCAATATTGGCAAAGAATCAATGGATATTGAAGGCACCAAAGTGACTCTAGAATCAGATGATGCAGTATATCATGATCTAGGAAACATTGTTGACAATTTGGCTTTGGGAGAGCAAGAAAAGGTCACAGAATCAGAGAAGAATACAAAGGCAGAGGAAGCACCAACTGTATCAGAATCAGTTCCAGCAGAGCAGTCAGTTAAAGGAAAAAAAATTTTGACAGAGGCCACTACCTCTAGTGCACCTTCTATACCAGTGGAAGACATTAGTGCACCTGGCAGTAAGAAGAGGCATATTGGTTCAATTTTTCAAGACCTTGGAAAAGAATTTGAAGATGATGATCATCTTGAGTTCATCACATCTCTAAATAAAATTATTGGAAAGAATAAGAAGGTGAAAGACCTTCAAGGAAAAGTTAGAGTTTTGACAGAGAAACTTGAGAGTGTGATCAGCACTAAGGTATCTGAATCGGATCCACTTGAGAAAGCTAAAATAGTAATGAATTCTTTTGACTCTAAATTTTCTAACTTGAAGGATATTGCTAGAATAAAAGTTCAGGAAGACTTTGAAGCAGAAATGCAACAAACTTTAAGTGTAAATATTCGAAATGATATTGGTAGTTTAGATGTATGCATAAAGAATTTGAGGAGACATTTTGAGACAGGAAAGAATTTGTACATACAATGCACTAAATCAGAAATCCTAATAGTTGAAGAGGATAAGAAGATCAGAGAGAAGTTAGATGCTATTATAGCTCAGAAAAACACCTTGACAAGCCCTAATGTCAAGAAAAGTTCTATAGAGAAGAACATAAGGAAATTGAAAGATGAAATCAAAATGTTAGCAGAGGAGAAGAACAGAAAGATAATCAGGGTTAACATCTTGAGAGAGCATGTCTCAATCAAGATATCAATTCTTGAAGATCAAATTGAGTAGTGTCGTTCAGCAAAGACATCATTTCAAAAGTTTAGCTTCAATTCCCTGTAAGCTTTTCAGACGGCAGCATACAGATTGAGTACTCTACTCACTGTTGCTGAATCCATCAAGAAGATATGGGAGAAAGATTTTGAATCTTGGAAGATAGAGTTTGGTGATTGTGTTGCAATCCTACCAGCTTTGCAATAACTGATAATAAGGTATAAAGTTTTTGAAATCTTTGTACACCCTATCTTTGTCATTGTTGTCAAAAGGGGAGAGATAGTAGAAAATTGAATATATGTTGAGGAAGGATACTCATAGGAGGAGCTATTCTATGGAGTATTATATTGTATACATATTGTATAACTTTTGGCCACAATTTTGTATAAGTGTTTTTGAAGTTTTGTTTGCACACTTAACCAATTTTCCCATATGTTGCCACCAATGACAAAGGGGGAGATTGTTGGCAATTTGGCTAATGTGGATGCATAGATATTGTCATTATGGCAACATATGATCTCTATTGAGAGTGAAAAATTTGGAATGCAAGTATGGCAAGTTGAAGGAAGAAATTATCTAAGTATGGATACAGTGATCCTGACAGAGCACCCGATGAAGATTTAGTTGGCGACATCCACTGGAGAAATATTTTTGTTTTCATAGTTAACTAAAGCTTCTATAGAGTATGAGGATGCCCCATATTAGTGTACATAAATTTTGGAGTAGTACAAACAAAGTTATTCAAATTTTATCGAAGATAGTTTTTGCAAACAGAACAATTTTGGAGACAGTATTAGTGAAAGAGTAAAGGGATTATTTTTTCTTGTCAAAATAATGACTTAACATTATGAAGGGATGACATCCTAGATGTTTACTCTTGGATAAATATTTTGGAAGCCAACCATGTAAAGTTATTAGCTTTAATAACTCATATATCAGGCATACTTGAAATGTAATGAAATATACAAGTGTGATATGTAAAAAGAAAGAAAAGATAACTTACGATAGTTGTTTATTGTGATAAAAAAAAGGCTATTGATGAAAAGTTGCAAGTAGTACCATATTATAGTTAGAAACATTTTGTATTACCTATTTGGGTAGTGAGCTCAACTGGTGATCAGGTTTTGTAATCTAACTCCTAATAGGGTTAAGGCTTCTAAGAAGGCCTAAAGTACTTTAACCAGGACAGATCTACTATATATTGTAAATTGACACCTAATAGGGTCCAATATCCCTAACAAGATACTTTTGATTAGTGATCTTTGTGGGTACCATCCCCACCGGGGTTTTCCCTCGGCCAGGGTTTCCTCGAGAACATATGATGTGTTATGAGTTCTTTCTATTTACTACTATGTTTGGTAATCAGCTTGATAATCTTTGTATGCACTGAAGTAATTTGTTATATCCATAAGTGGGCAAAAGAAAAATTTTGTGAAATACTGATTCACCCCCCCTTTCAGTATTTCCTATTTCTACAAATGATTCCTTGACTATGCTGCATCAACTAACTGATCTTCAACATGCTTTGGTTGATGCATTACTAAAAATCAATTTAGTGAGCCTCGGATAGGGGAATGACCCCTAACTTAGCTCTTAGATACAAGAATGCATCCTTAGGTAGTGTCTTGGTGAAGGTATCTACAATTTGTTCTTTTGTATGAACATATTCTAATCTGATTTCCTTGTCCTGAACTGATTCTCTGAAAAAGTGATATTTTATAGCAATGTGTTTGGTTTTGAAATGCATTACTGGATTCTTTGAAATATTTATTGCACTTGTATTATCATAGAACATAACAACTGGTTCTTTGATCTCAACTTTCATGCCTTCCAATAACTGTTTCAGCCAAATAATATTAGACCAGTTTACTGCTGCAACAACATATTCTACTTCTTCTTTGGATTGGGATGTGCAATTTTTATTTTTACTAGTCCAAGATAGTAACCTTTTGCCAAGAAAAAATGCTCCACCACTTGCACTCTTTCTGTCATCAATGTTTCCTGCCCAATCAGCATCAGTAAACACTTTTCAGTCCAGATTGCCTCCAAATTTATACCACAAGCCATAATCTTTAGTTCCTCTTAAGTACCTCAAGATTCTTTTGATTCCCATCATGTGATTTTCTCTGGGTTTTGTTGAGAATCTTGCTACTATACCAACTGCTAAGGCAATATTAGGCCTTGTATGTACTACATACTACAATTTTCCAATTATTGATCTATATAAGGTCTGATCTACTTCTTTTGAATCATCATCTTTGGTAAGCTTTAGTCCAGTACACATGGGTGTACCAACTGGTTTTGAATCTTCCATACCAAACTTCTTAAGTATTTCCTTGATTTATTTAGACTGAGTAATGTAGATACCATTCTTGCTCTACTGAATTTGAAGTCCAAAAAAGAATTTTATCTGACCAAACATAGACAATTCAAATTCTTTTTTCATTTGCTCTGAAAATTCTTTGCATTGATCATCATTCCCTATAAACATAGTATCATCCACAAATATTTCTGCCAAAACAATTTTGTTATCTAGTCCTTCTTTGATGTATAAATTACTATTGTCATTAGCTCTTTTGAAACCAATCTGAGTTAGATAGTTATGTAATCTTTCATACCATGCTCTAGGGGCTTGTTTCAGACCATACAGTGCTTTTTGTAACTTGTAGATCATATCCCTTTTCTCTGGATCCATAAAACCTTTGGGTTGCTCAATGTAGACTTCTTCATCAAGAATATCATTAAGAAATGCAGATTTTATATCCATCTGATATACCTTAAATCATTTATGTGCTACATATGCAGGTAGAGTCCTTACACCTTCTAATCTTGCAACAGGAGAAAAAGTCTCTCCATAATCTATACCTTCTTCTTGAGAATATCCTTTACATACCAATCTTGCTTTATTTCTTGATACTTGACCATCTTCATTCAACTTATTTCTGAATACCCATTTTGTCCCAATTACATTTTTATCTTTAGGCCTAGGTACAAGAGTCCATGTCTTATTTTTCTCTATTCGCTCTATTTCTTCATTCATAGCCTCAATCCAACTTTCATTTTCCAATGCATCTTTGACATTTTTAGGTTCAAAATCAGCAAGTAAACATGTACCTTTTAGTTTACTTCTTGTCATAGTGCCATCTAATTTCTTTCCAATAATCTGATCTGGTGTATGATGCTTCCTGACATACTTGGTGAATACAGGTTCCTTTCTTCTTGAATAAGTTACATTGCAATCTTCTTGAATTTCATCTTCAGGTTCAGTTTTCTCAGGCTCGGTAGATATTTGCTCGGTCGCTTCAGGCTGAGACTTGATTTCTTGTGACTCGGTCTGAACTTCTTCTTGTGACATAGTTACTATACTAGGCTCAGTTGATGTAGTCTCCTTATTGACATAAGTGTCTGGCAATGTATCAGGTTCAATGTAAACAAATCTTCTATAATCCTCTAGTTCCATTTTTCTTTCTTCTTCAGTCTTTTCTACAAACTCATCTACTTTCACATGTGCACTTTCTATGATTTTATGAGTTCACAAATTTAGACATCTATATGCCTTACTTTTGCAAGAATATCCCAAAAATATTCCTTCATCACCTTTTGCATCGAGTTTACCTTTTCTAGATTCTTTCAAGATGTAACATTTACTACCAAATACTTTTAGGTAACTTACATTGGGTTTATAGCCATACCATAACTCATAAGGAGTTTTGAATGTGTCTTTCCTCAACTGTACTTGGTTCAAGGTATGAACTATAGTGCTAATAGCTTCCTTCTAGTATTTCATAGAAATGTTCTTTTCAATCATTAGAATCCTTGCACAATCCATGATAGATCTATTCCTCCTTTCAGCTATTCCATTCTTCTCAGGAGTTCTTGGAGCTGATACTTGTCTTTTGATTCCTCTTTCAATGCAGAAATTATTGAATTCATGGGAGATGAATTCACCACCTCTGTCTGATCTCAAGCACTTCATTCTTTTTCCTTTTTCCTTTTCTACTCTTGCTAAATACCATTTGAATTTCTCAAATGCTTCTGACTTTTATCTTAAATACATAACAATCATCATTCTAGAGTAATCATCAACAAAGAGAATAAAGAATTTTTCTCCAGTATAGCTTTCAATTCCAATAGGTCCACATAAGTCAATATGCACAATATCCAAAATATCTTCAGACTGATAGTTTTTACTTTTAAAGCTAGTCTTTCCCATTTTACCAATCTGGCAATTCTTGCATAGACCAATATCAAGTTTCTTCAAAGTAGGAATACCTCTTACTTACTTGAATTTGCTTATTTTCACCATATTATCAAAATTTACATGACAACCTTTTGTGCCATAACCAACTTTCTTCAATTTGAGCAATAAAATATGAGCATTCACTGAGATCAAGATAAAATAGGTTACCTTTGGTTAGTTTGCCTGAACCAATCAGTTTTCCTTTGTCATCCAGCAGTCTTGCTTTTCCATTCATGAATTCAACCTTGAGTCCACTATTGATTAGCTGTGCTACAATTAGAAGATTATGCTTTAGTCCTTCAACCCAATATGTATTATCACATATAAGTTCTTTGGTTAATGAAATTCATCCTCTTCCTTTTATACAACAAGGTTCATTGTTTCCAAACCTTCCACTACCACCATCATAGTCTTCAACATGTTCAAACTTAGTTTTGTCACCAGTCATATGATGTGAGCATCCACTATCTATAATCCATGTATCATTTTTGCTTATATGAGAGATAAGTGCCATCTCATCTTCATCATCATCAAATTCATCTTTTACAGCAATGAAGACAATTTCTTCTTCACTATCATCAGAATCCTTAGCCAAAAAACATGTTTTCTTACCTTTATCCTTGAATGACTTGAAATTCTTCTTGCCATTGTACTTGTGACCTTTCTTCTCATCTTTGCTTTGTTTGTTTGGGCACCTAGCTACAATATGACCAATTTATTCACATGAAAAATAGGTTAAGGGAGTTTTACCTTTGTATTTACCTCTACCTCTAGTATATTTCTTTGCAAGTAATGCTTCAATAACTTCAAGATCATTGTCTAAACTTTCCTCTGATTCTTCTTCACTTTCTGACTGGATTTTATTGCCCTTCTTAAGTGAGAGTTTGGCCCCAAATGCTGATTCAATATTTTTTGAAGTTGGAACATAGTTATCATAGTTGTCCAATTCAAAAGTTCTCAATCTTCCAACTAAGGCATCCAAAGTTATATTGTGATTTTGTTCACATCTTCTTTCTTGAATAGTAGATACTCTTATTGCCTAGATAGGAAGCAATGTTCTAAGAACCTTACTTATAACAGTTTCATCATCAGTTTTTCCTCCAGAAGCTCTGATTGCACTAACACTCACCTTGATCCTTTCAACATATTTTGTAATTTTTTCATCTTCTTTCCTCTTCATCTAATCAAATTGTCCTCTTAGGCTTTCTGCTTTGGCTCTTTTCACATTGTCATCACCACTATAAATTTTCTTCAGCTTGTTCCACATTTCATAGGCAATTGTACAGTCTTTGATCTCATCAAATTCTTCATAGCTAAGGGCTGATGCAATATCTATCAGCATGGTGTTATGGTTCTTTTTCTCTACAATGTCTGCAACAGTTAATGTGCCAAAAGGAATAGTATATTCTTGATCAATATATTTGCATCCTGAATCACCAATGGAAGCCAGAAGAAGTCTCATGAGACCTTGCCATGCTGAAAAGTTATCTCTATTAAGCCTTGGAATTTCTCTCTTGTAAGACATCTTGATCTTTAGCTTAGGTCCTTAAAACCCTTCCTGCAAGCACCAAAACTTTGATACCAATTGTTGGAAATATGGATGTAGAAACTAAGAGGGGGGGGTGAATCAGTTAACCATAAAATATTACCACTAATCCCTTAGATGTCTTATTAAATTATTTACTACTGACATACAGAGAAATGTTGAAACTCAGTAATTGTAGAGAGTGTTAATTATAATTGTTCTTAAGCATTCATCAGTGATTAACATGCATGAATAAAGAAAATACCATGAACACAAGAGACACCAGATTTAACATGGAAACCCAATATGGGAAAAACAACCAATGTAACTAGTTACTGATTTTCACTTTTCTAAAGTGATGCCCTGTTAGGAGCCAACCTGGTAAAAGGTTACAAAACACACTGTTAGGTGTGACCTTGTTAGAGGATTTAATCACCCTGCTAGGAGTGGCCTTGTAAGAGTTCTTCAAACAATTCAATAGAACTGTCACCTTGTTAGAGGATTTACAAAATGGTTGTTAAACCAACTCGGTTAGGAGATTTTGAAATCACTGCTACAATGGTAAGAAACTAACAATGAAGTGACTTGAATAGTGATGCAACTGAATTACTAATTACAGATCTCTATTTTGCTTCACTAGATCCTTCTTGATCAAATATATCTCTGCTGCTCTTCAAGGATATCTAATCATCCTTTAAAATTCACTCATACTATTCTTCCTTTTTTTTCACTTACATCCTCATAATTCACAACTTGACCTTCTATATATATACCATTCAGATTGTCAAGTCTGCACTAATAATTATTACAAAACATTACTAATCATTACAACAGTCAGCTGGAATAAACCAACTTTATTTCTTCAAATTGGCAAAATCCTTTATTGGGCTGACCTTGCTCGGTAAACATTATTCTGAAAAAGATTTCCTTTGGTGACTAAGAGAACTCAGTAAGTACTATGAATTCTTCAACATCCTTTGGAGATCGAGTGAACTCGGTAGACACTAACTTTCCTTCGATAACCGAGGAAGCTCGGTTAACACTATTTTCTGCCATACTTTTCTTTTGACACCTGAGAGGTCTCGGTAGACACTGGGAACTACTTTGTTGACTGACTGAGGTGACAATTGATATGACATTTGTGTGACATCAAAGACAACACATAATCATTCCAACAATCTCCTTTAGACAATTGTATCCAACAAACTATGGCATTGATTGAGTGAAGCCACACTCATTTTGATAATTTTTTTGCAAAAAACATTTGCCTAGATAAAGATCTGAGGAAGATAGGTAATTAGGGACCCTAGACAAGGGGGAGGACTCAAGCCCAAGTGAAATAGAAAGTAGGTGAGTCTGTTGGAAAGTTGACTATACTGGTGTATATGAATCATATTTATTGTTGTCATTATGGAAACAAATTCATATGAAGTTTTGGAATCAGTGCATAACTTTAAAGATCATAATTTGGCTAAGTATGGAAGATAGGATAGTTAGTGAAGTACCTGACAAATAGAGCATTAGTGCATGGGTGTATGACCAAGTTTTGGTATGTTCCCTTGAAGATAATATTTTGAATATTTTATTAAGATATGGTTAAGAATGGATGATCAAATGAGTGAGTATGATGAAGTTACATCGAGATTAAGTGACACAGATAGTAAGCAATAGAACATAATAGAGCATGGATCTGACTATTAGTATTTTGGCTAGCATGTATAATATTGTGTGGTAAAGGATATGTGCATATTGTATTTATGTTATAGACATGTTAATATCAATGTATGTAAACACGCTTGAGCCAATTCATTTGGAAGTGTTGTATGTAATAGGTTATAGGCCGACTTAGTGAATAGTTTTATTTAAGCATATAAATAAGACATGTGCCTTTATATTTGAGTATGGTATGAGATATAGAGTTGATAGAAGAAGAGAAGAAGTATGCAAAGAGTATTTAGAATTAAATAGAGCTTTACAAGAGGTTAAAGCATTAGCGTACAAAAGGAACTGATTAGACAAGCAATGTCATGGTAGTAGTTCACCTTGCAGATATAGTGTGTATCTGATATTTAGAAGGTTTTAGCCTTCACCATTTGAGAAATGTGCTCTCAAATAGTGTGTCCTCACCCCTAATAGGTTTAATTGTAAAAGACTCCTAATAGGATCTGACCCTTGACAAGGTCATTATACTTAAGCATTGTAATGACAGCTCTAACATGGCTAAGGAATATTAAAAGGTTCATAATACACAAGTAAAATTATTAGTGGGTATTAATTCCCATCAGGGTTTTCCTTTGGCCAAGCTTTCCACATAATCATATCTAGTGTTATCTGTTATGGTTGTTTACTTTACTTGCTTTAATATTTAGTTCATCATTTAAGTAATAGAGTTAAGTTTCAAGAGATCATAAATTAATATTGTAGAACACTGATTCACCCCCACCCCTCTCAATGTTCCCATTCCTAACAATTGATATCAGAGATTCGGTCCTCTGAAGAGAAGTTTAACCACTTGAGGAGATCATGGATACAAGAGAAGTGAAACATCTGAAGAAGAATCTTGAAGCATCTCTTGAAGACCTTGATAGATCTAAAAAAGAAATTGAAGAATTGAAATTAAAGGTTACTGGCTCTCCAGTATTCATCAAGAAACTAAGAAAATATTTAAAATATTATTCTACAAGTGATTTAGGGAAAATGGTCAAAAAGATAAATGAGGAAAACACATCTTTGAAGGATCAGATTGAAGAGTTGGAGGAAAAGCTATTTAATAATCAGGAAGCCTATGAAGAATAGGTCAAAGAAAACAAACAGTTGGATCAAAAACTCAGGCAAGAAAACATGAAAATCTTGGAGTTAGAGAATAATATGAAGCAGATGGAATCTAAATTAAAAGAGGAAAATAATCATATTGATAAATTGTACACAAGCAAGGATCTAACAGAGTCACATTTGTATGCATAGAAGATTGAATGAGATACCACTAGTATTGTATTCAATGAAGCACAAAATCAAATCAATGATATGTGAGAATGAAAGAAAGTACTAGTAGAATCTACAAAAGATAAGAAGACTAAAAATCATACTAAAGCTGATGCTAAACCATTGAAGGATGAGTGAAAGATAGTAAAAGAAACTTGTTATGCTTGTAACAAGCATGGACACATATCAAGAGACTATAAAGAGATAAGACCTTTCAATGGTTATTTTTATTCATGCAATAAGTTTGGTCATAGAGCTATAAATTGTAGATAAAATCATAGAAGTTAGACTCAAGAAAATTAGAGAACTCAACCACAATAGAATGTTAGAAGTCCTCAAAACATTACATGTCAGATATGAAATTATAATGGTCAAACAGCTAGACAATGCAATATGGTAACTCACATCAATGCGTCGAGGAATATAAGGCCTCCAATTATTTGTCACTCTTGTAACAAGGCTGGACGCATCTCAAAGTTCTGCACATCAAAAGTGCAAAGTCAAGAAAGCCTTAATAAGTCTCAAAGACTAATTATGGATGAATCTAGAGAAGTCAAGTTTGTGAAAACCACATAATATGTGAGCTTGACTTGGACAAAAGTAAAGACAGATAGTGTGGATGAATATGTATTGGATGCATCCTCTACTTCTGGATGAATGACCCTCATGGTCATAGGGGGATATAGATTAGCTCTAGACCCCTGCATGGCAGGTATACTTACCCTTAGAGTATGTGCCTTTGGTTATGACTATTTGGAGACTAGTTGATGATGTATGCAAGAACGCACTACCTGATTGATTACAGAAATAAAGATTGAAATTCTTTGTTGCATTCTATGTTTATATGAAAAGCATTAATTGCACAAAGGTGTTTTTATATAGTCACCAGAGATCCTTTTTTCTCATATTTGTATTCAAGTTTGAGCCTTTGGAGAGCACAGGAGATCAATCAGTTGATATTGAAGGATTACAGTTGATCTATTAGTGAAAGAAGTGTGTAAGATTTTTGTGAAACCCTAGTTCAGTCATGATAATTCAAAAACCCTTTGGAAACATATTTTTGTGATTGATCAAGTAAGTAATGGCTAGTCCAGTTGTGTTTGATGTTACTGAAAGGAAGAGATACATATTTAAGAAGAATCCTTTCAAGTCAATCCTAGCTGACCTAGAAGGAGCATTCTCTAGGACTTCGATGGGAGTTATGCACGTAGAGGACATATGCAAATATATATATATATATATATATATATATATATATATATATATATATATATATATATATATATATATATATATATATATATATATATATATATATATATATATATATATATATATATATATATATATATATATATATATATATATATATATATATATATATATATATATATATATATATATATATATATATATATATATATATATATATATATATATATATATATATATATATCTATATATATATATATTCCAAGAAGGAACCTATAGGATTGGATAGAGTTAAGTCCCACATGGAAACATTAATGAAACTAGACATGACATTCACTAATGAGTTCATACACCTTGTAAATCACCCTATTATTGAGTATGCAACAACATATGAATTCTATGAATCTAAATGGATTAAGATTATACTGAGCATAATTCATGATGAACTATTCTAGATAGGAGAAGTTCCTATTAGCATCACTTTAGATCTTATTTATAAGATGACATGATTATCTAAGACATACGTCATTGAAACAAGTGGAGCAAGCTTGTAAATCCCACAGTGATAAGTGTGGAATGGCAATTGAGTCGATACAAGAGAAATACATAAATATTATGTCTATGATACTTGGGTATAAGTTCCAACATGCAAATAGAGTGAATAGTGTGTCCGTAGCTACTATTTTAGTAGCTATCATAATAGTAAGGGAAAATGGAGAGTTCAACTTGTGTGACATCTTGCACGCATAGTTGATGGATAACATAAGACCTATAAAGCATGACTAGAGAAAAGTGTTTAGGTTTGGGTCACTAATAATCTATATGTACTTCCATATTGTTGTTAAAGTATCAAATCTTTACATTGATAAGAGTTTTCCTACAATGCCACAAATATCATTCAAGGCATCATCTTAAAGTACCTTGAAGGAATTTATGGACCTAGAAATAAAGACATTCAGAATCATAATACAAAGAAGGTATAGGATACCTGAGAGTATTGTGGAGAAGTATAATGATAGCATATGTTTCTGGTAGAGACAAACATCACATGCATGGAAGTTTTAGAGCCTAGAACTAAGTGGATCCATCCACTTGGTTATGAAGTGGAAGAACACATCTTGAAAGCTTATGCACAAGTCCTTATGTTAGCACTTAAGGATCCCAATGAACTAATATGGGGTACTTATGAGGAGAAGATAGGATAGATAGATTCATTCTTGTACAATGATGTGACCAAAAGTAAAGCATCAAAGATAACATCAAACATACTGAGAATCTATGGTGTCACACAAGAAGACATGGATAAAGCTAGGGAAGCCAAGATCATAATGCAACTTGAGAGTGCACCCTCTTTAGAAGTGAAAATAGAGAAGACTAATGACCCTAAGGAGAAGAAGGTATAGATGGAAGAAAACACTCTTGCACCCACACCTACTATTGATCTAGAGTGCACACCACCTCCTAAGCCTACCAGGATACTTAAGAGGGAGAAGAAGATCGTCATAAGCCACCCATCCTATAGAAAAACAAGAAGCAAAGGAAAGAATACAAAAGCTCCTCCTGAGGTAGGATTCAAACCAAATCTTGAAGTATTAAGGACAAGAGTAGTAAATGAAGGAAGCTTAGACCAAATAGAAAATTTCTATGATAATTATCATGAGATTGATAAATTTGAGATCCATTCCATGATTATCAAACACATTATTAAGTTCAAGAAGACCGTCTTGGAACTTAAGATAGTGATTCCTGATCAAGTATGGAATATATTTGATTCTTTGAAGAGACATGCTATAGAAGAATACTTTAGAATAAGAGAAAAGATATTGGATGAAATCCTCCTTGTATGTTCAGTTGAAGAGAAATATTTTTTATTAGATTTGGTGAAGCCGCACCTAAGAACTAAACTGAGAACTCTACAAATTATGAATAAGGACTATCAATTGGTTGCAAAGTAAACAAAGAAGGGATTTGAAAAGGTGTTCTTGGATAGAAACATGTATCCACCTACTACACCAACAACTCAAGTTCCCCCTAAGAAATTTAAGAAGTCAGAGATCTGTGATACATCGATGATAGGTCCATAGGATTCGGCACCAATGCTTGAAGCTAAGCATGAAGTGTTAGAAAAGGATCTAGATAAGTTCAAGGAAGCATTTGTGATCTCCGAGGAAGTAGAGATCCTATGCGGTGATGATTCACCTAAGAAATAAGAAGAAGTTCAGGTTGAAGACCTGACAGTACATAAATGTGAATAAGAAGATGAACTTGAAAGAGAGAAGGAACAAGAGAAGGTAGATGAACCTGCAGATGAGCCCTATGTTGAAATTCTAGTAAATATAAAGATTGAGGTAATGTATGTTAGTAAAAGTTCACTCCTTACCCCTAATCCCTCAATGTCATTATTGTTAAGTTTGACCCCTGATACAACAAGTTTAGACTCATGGTAAAAAGAGGATCTGATGAAAATCAGTGTGTTAGCAATCGAGAAAGAAAAGGAGAAACAAGTAATGAGGAATTGATGCAGCCAAGGGATGGTGGATCCAATTAAGGATAGTCCAAGCCTTGTAGCTTTAGAATAACATAGCAGAAAACATAACACAATAATTGTTTCAACAAATTTTCATTAACATGCTTGACTGTAAGGCCTTTTGGGTTAGGGCCAATTACAATCAAAAGTAATCCTGCAAGATCAAAAAGATCTGATGCAACTCTAGCTAGTTTAGCTTTGAAAACTATCAACAATTGATGGAAACCCTAAGGCAGATCTAAACTTGAGCTCACAAGCCTCCAAACAATCTCATCATTTCCATGCATGCAAACCACTAGCTCTACTATCAAAAACTATTAGATAACAATCTGACCTACAAGATCTCACAAGATCTTTTCCATAAATTCACTTATTTTCTACCCTCGTATATGCTTTTCATGATCTCTCTAAGCCATCCTAAAACAACTACCCAAACATGCCTTAAATACTAATCATTAGCCACAAGTCAGCTGGATGAAATAATTGAATCCCCCTAACACATATTAAATGCAATACAAGTCAGTTCTCAAATAGCCTTACAATAATTAAATTCAATAGGTCAACCTGTAACAATAGCTAACAATAATAAATGGACCAAGGTAGCTAAGAAAATAACACATAACTCCAATCAGTAAGATTAACTACCGAGCACCAGAGAAAAAAATGAGCAACAGTGAAACAACCAACCAAGCTAAGCAACACCAAACAATGCAAGCATTACCGAGCACCAAAAGTCCCACTGAATTCTTTCAATGACCAAGCTTCCTTCAATAATCAAGACCATCAGCTAAGGCTGCAACTAAGTAACACCAACCAAGAAACACACCACCATTCAAATTCACAAAGGACCAAGAATGCCCCTGCATCAGACACCCCAGGTTCAAAAAGATGTTCATATGTGAGAAGAACATCTTCTAGGATTCAACACATAAACCCCAAACTTTTTCTTCACATAAAATTCCTCCACCTTTTCACTTTGCATACTCTTCCACTTCAGCTTCCTCTTTCTCTTCAAGTATTTCCTTGATAACACTTAGGCATGTTCTCCAAACTGATCATTCATTCTCTCGGGATCTTCCAGCTCAACTTAGCTACCAATACTCAGAGTTCTCCTACCGAGTGTTGTATCTAGCAAAGGAATCAAGGAAAACTTCCTATCATCCTTCTCAACAATAAAAACATTCTTCACACAATCATACATAGCTCTGCAATCATATTCCCAAGGTCTACCAAGCAATATATGACAACTATTCATCTCCACAATATCACATAACACAAGATCCTTATACTGGCCAATCTGAACATCAATAAAGTATTGTTCTCCTACTTCTAGAGCATGATCATCTTGCAACTAGCCAATCCTATAAGGATGTGGATGTCTCAGTCTATTCAAACAAAGTTTCTAAAAAATCTCATCAACAACAAGGTTATCAGTACTACCATTGTCTAAAATAACATCACAAAGTTTTCCTCTCGACTTGCACCAAGTCCTAAACAAGTTACTCCTCTGACAAGGCTCTTCCTTTGTATGGAGCAATGTTTGCCAAAGCACCAAGTTCTTAGATTCTGGTTCATTCTCAACATTTTCATTCACCGCAATAGTTCATTGTTCACCAAGCTTCTTCTGTGTGCACTCAAAAGAATGGTGTCCTTCTTCACCATAGTTATATAAAGTACCCTTAAAGATTACTCCACCTATCTTCTTCTTCGGTTCTATAGGTTTCTGTTCATCTTCTACAGTCATTGGTTTATCCTTCACTGAGTGATCAATCTTTTCCTTCCCTTGGGGATTACTATGTTGTTTCCTCTTCAACTTATCTTCTACCTTCAGAGCATACTGATAAGAATCTTGAACATAATCAATCTTCAACATACCAAGATCATCTTGAATATTGAATCTCAAACCATTCACATACTGAGCTACCTTTTCCTTACCAAGTTCTCTATGTCCAGAATGAATAGTAAGTTTGCAGAACTCCTCAGTATAATATTCAATAGAAAAATCCTTCTGTTTTAGATTCTGCAACTTCTTAAACAAGTCAATCTCATAGTCAACAAGTATGAACTTAGCTTTTAACTTAGTCACCATCAACCTCCATTGATTGATCTCCATTTGACCTTCATCTTCTATATCTCTTTGTAATTCTTTCCACCAAAGAGCAACATGTCCTTTCAACTTTGTCTATGCTAATCTCACTTGAAGAGGATCTTCAATTTCACCAATCCAATCAATCAAATTCTCAAGCTTCAAAGTACTAGAGAAAGTAGAAAATTCCATTCGGTAACTATTACTTAACCAAGCTCCAGATCTAGGCAATCGATAAGTTCTATCTTCACCAAATCTATCCCTCTAGTCATCACCACTAGATCTAATAGGTTCAAAGTCTTCAACATCTTCTTCATAACCATCTTTATAACCAAAATTATGAGGTACACTAGCAACATCTCTCATGATCTCAGTAACCATGTCATTTTTCATCAATTCCATCTCACATATGAAATCTGATTTCACCTTCTCTATAATCCTAGATTCCATAGTATCACAGAGGTCAGCAATCACTCTTGGGTCCAATCTTCTTGGAGGCATCCTTAATGACAAGAAAAACCCTCTACAACAAACCCTACATTGAACACCTTATGATAACCTCCAAGTTGTATGCAAGTTAGATCAGCCTACCACCTTGCACAAACAACTAGGGAAAGATTCCACAAGTTTAGTACTTTGGATTTGCAACTCAGATCATACGATCTCTTCACCAACAAGATCAACTTCACAAGATCAGACTTGCTAGGTCAACCTTCAATCTGCAAGATCAACTTAGCTCTGATACCACCTGATGAAGCCAAGGATGGTGGATGCAATTAAGAACAATCCAAACTTTGTAGCTTCAGAACAACAAAGTGGAAAACACAACACAAAAATTGTTTCAAAAAATTTACATTAACATGCCTGATTGTAAGGCCTTCTGGGTTAGGGCCAATTACAATCAGAAGTAATTCTACAAGATCAATAAGATCCAATACAACTCCAGCTAGTTCAACTATGAAAACTATCAGCAACTGACGGAAACCCTAAGGCAGATCTAAACTTGAGCTTGCAAGCCTCCAAGCAATCTCTTTGTCTCCAAGCATGCAAACCACTAGCTCTACTATCACAAAGTATCATATAACATTTCAATATGCAATATCTCATAGGATCTTTTCTACAACTTCTCTTATTTTCTACCCTCAGATCTTCTTTTCATGATCTCTCTAAGTCATCCTAAAAAAGCTACCCAAACATCCCTTAAATACTAATCATCAGCCACAAGTCAGCTGGATGAAACCATTAACTTCCACTAATAAATATTAAATGCAATACAAGTTGGCTCTCAAATAGCCTTACAATAATCAAATTCAACTTGTTGGCCTATAACAACAACTACCAACAATAAATTCACCAAGTTGGCCAAGAAAATCACACAAAACTCTAGTCGGTAAGATCAACTACCGAGTACCAGAGAAACAACTAAGAAATAGCGAAACAACCGACCGAGCTAAGAAACACCAAGAAATGCAAGCATTGCCAAGAATGATTTCCATCAAGCACCAGAAGTCCCACTAAGTTCCTTTAGCAACTGAGCTTCCTTTAATAAATGAGACCATTGGTTAAGGTTGTAACTGAGTAATATTGGCCAAGAAACACACCACCATATAGATTCACCGAGGACCAAGAATGCCCCTACATCAAGAATCCATTATTTGTTGAATCAGTAAGCATAATGAATAGCCTATTGCATGAAGATAAGAAAGTGTCTAGTGTACATTTAGTGGACTATGTCAGCACCCTCATGACATGCTTTAAAGAAAAGTTCTCAAGTCTTGAGGAATCAAAATCCAAGATAGCAGAAGAGAAATATCTTATGAAGATGCTAAATGAATTGACAGGTAACTTTGCACTTGACCTCAATTCTCTAAAATTTGGTCAAGCTTTGCTGAAAGAATTAGCAGTTAAAGGAAGAAAGATAATAGTTGATTGTATGGATAAAGATAAACTTACATCAAATCTTTCCAAGAAGATTTGGGAAGCTGAATCAATGATGGAAGTTGTAAGAAATTCAATGCTAGATCCCTCACAAGATTTAAATATGTGTAATAATGTCAATCAAGATCAGTTAGACAAGATTGAGAAGATAGAGAAAGAGATAGCCAAGATAAGGGCTAGGCAAACTCAGTTAGGAAATGCACTTGCACCCTCATTGGATGTACTCAATTAGAATATCAAGGAGATTGATGCCACTATTGTGACATATGATCAAGGTCCATGTATATATTTGGGGAAGATGGAGAAATTAACTTATGTATTATGTGCCCATCTTGAGATAGTAGATGCACTCAAGGCATTTTGGCAGCAAGAGATCCAAAACCTTAAGATTGCATATCCAGATGTACTCACTAGATAAGTACTTGAAGTTCCATTTTTAAGCACCTTTGTCATTAATGTCAAAGGGGGAGTAGAGTAAATATGGAGTAGTGTATATAGTAGAAGGGAGATATAAGATAGAGTACATGATATACATAAAAAGATAAGAGTATATGTTAGAAATTTTTTTTGTAAGATACATTTTAGTAACTTCACCATATTCCTTTGTTTCCATTAATGAAAAGGGGGAGATTGTTGGAAGGTTGACTATACTAGTGTATATGACTAATATTATAGTTTTTTAATTATGGAAACAAACTCATATGAAGTTTTGGAATCAGCACATAACTTAGAAGATCAAAAATTGTTTAAGTATGGAAGATAGGTCAGTCAATGAAGCACCTATTGAACAAAGCATCATCACACATGCATATCACTGAGTTTTTGTATGCACAATTGAAGATAAGATTTTAGATATGTTATTAAGCTATGGTTAAGAATGCATAATCAGATGAGTTAGTATGATGAAGTCACAATGAGATGAAGTGACACAGACAGTAAGCAACAGAACATAATAGAACATGGAGCTGACTATTAGTATTTTTGTTAGCATGTATAATATTGTTTTTTAAAGGCTATGTGCCTATTGTATTTATTTTATAGACATGTTAGTATTAGAGTATGTAAACATGCTTGAGCCAATTCATTTGGAAGCATTGTATGTAATAGATTATAGGCCAACTTAGTGAATAGTTTTGTTTTCCCATATAAATAAGACACACACCTTTTTATTTCAGTATGGGATGAGATATAGAGTTGATAGAAGAAGAGAAGAAGTATGCAAAGAGTAGTTAGAATGATATAGAGATTTACAAGAGGTTAAATGATTAGCACACAAAAGGAACTGATCAGACAAGTAGTGTCATAGAAGAAGTTCACCTTGCAGATATAGTGTGTATCTGATATTCAAGAGGTTGCAGCCTTCACCATTTGAGCAGTGAGCTCTTAGGAAGTGTGTCCTCACCCCTAACAGGGTTAATTGTAAAAGAGTCCTAATAGGGTCTGAATTTTGACAAGGTCATTGTACTTAAGAATTCTAATGATAGATCCTAATAGGGCTAAGGAGCATTAACAGGTTCATAATACACAAGTACAATTATTAGTGGGTATTAATTCCCACCAGGGTTTTTCCTTTGGCCAAGGTTTCCCCATAATCATATCTGGTGTTATGTGTTATGGTTGTTTACTTTACTTTCTTTAATATTCAATTCAACATTTAAGTAATAGATTTTTTTTTTTGGTCAGTAATAAGATGTATTTCATTAATATAAAAGTAATTCCATGATTGGATAAGCATACAAAATTGCTTCCAAAGAACCCATACAATCCAGAAGTGATCTAGAAAGACCCAACTTCCCCCTTAAAAAACAAGAGAAAGGGCCATACAAAAAAAACCCATAGGCCTTTGATGGTAACCCCTAAACATCTACTACAATAGTGCCACCTCAATTGCATCATCCATGGGAAATGAAACCAATGAGTATCCATAAGAAACTAGCCAAAAAGTATTGAAAAAGAGTCCTCCACAACACCATAACCAAAACATAGTCGGAGGGAGACCAAAAAACCACTAACTCACATAGAATTAGCAACAAAAAGCACATCACAGGCACCAACTTAACTTTCCTTAACAACTCCCACTCCACACCTGCATCAGAGAGAATGATGTTTCTTTGGGAAGATGGTCGGCACCTGCACCACCAGCTTTTCTTCCATAAAATTTGCAATGCCATGTTTTAAGCATTCCCACCCAATTCTCCTTGCCGCCAAATAACTAACCCTCTCCACCCTTTTTGGCCATCGGACAAAGGGTTTAATGCCAATCTCCACCCCTTCCTCTTCATTCGAGAAGAAATCACTTTAATTGAATGCCCACCCAAGATGCATCCATTCAAATAATGATTCCATCCCCACAAATCAGAAATTAATATTGTAGAACATTGATTCACCCCCCCCCCCACCTCTAAGTGTTCCCATTCCTAAAAGAGTCATCTCAACCCTCCATGCCAGCCTCTAAAATTTTGATGTAGCAACTAGAAGAGCAAGTAGAAAGATCCAAAAAACTGTAGGATGTAGTGAAGTCTGGAGTCACAGATGGTGTCGGCTCTATTCACCTAGGTTCCCAAGCCCCAACTGTGTCATCTTCATCTATGTCTACCCCATTTGGCATGCTCCACCTAGAGGATAAGGGAATGGTTGTAGCTACTACTGAAATGCCCCTCAAAAGGAAGAAGAAACAAGTCTAGAGACTGAGAAGGAAATTGAGGTCCTAGAGCTCCCATCCTCCTCGAAAATCACTAACACCCCCGAAGATCCACCATAAATTTTCCAAAGTAATGTTGGTGACTTCTTCCACATTGAAAAGAAGGGAAGCTTTCATCACACTACAGAGAAAGAAAAAGTAGTAATGAATGCTCCTGAATAGAATATTGACATCAATTAGGAGGCTGAGAAAGTTGAAGCGATAGGGGGCACCCAAGAACAAGATGAAGCGATCTAGATCTTGTAGGAAGAAGAAATGGAGAGGGAATATATTTCACCTCCAATAGAAGATAGAGCCAAAAGCTCAAGGGAGGAAGAAGCTCCCAATGCATCATAAGAAGAATGAATAAAAGAACCAAAATGAAATACGAAGACTAGAGAACAACCTTTAGTCATTGAGGAAACCATACCTTTAAGAAAAATCATACCCTCTAGGACTATTCCTCCTCAAACGGGGAACCAAGATGAAATCATGAACCAGATTGGTGAAGAGACACCTTCAAAATAGGAATTTGAGGATTTCCATGTTAATCAGACCCCTCTGAAAACCCCACTGGTGTCAAAAATAATCTCGGTGCAAGCACCAAAGAAATATTGATGGAAAAATTAGAGAAAGAACTCACCTAGAACCCCATTAACCCCAAGGTAATAATAGGCAATGGTTAGGGTCCACCTCACTAGTTGATTAAATCATAAGGGAGAAAGAGAACTGTGGAGACATCCTCTCCCCTTTCACTGGAAGATATGCTAGTAGAGAAAAAGGTCCCAAAGAAGTCCAAAAGGAATAAGACCTTACATATAACCAGGAGATCCCCAGACGAGGGAATTATTTTGTTAGTTTTCACCCCACATCCAAACAATGAATAATCAAAGGTGCTCCCCAATGACTATGTAATAATTGCAATTCTCCTAGCTCATCAAGACCAAAGAGGAGAACTAGATCTCCTAGATGGTACTAGCTGGATCATTTAGGAGAGTTATGAGGAGTATCAAAAAAAGAAAGATCTTCAATCTTCAAAGTGAAATATCTAGAAGCTCTTAATGAAATTAGCATTCCCACTTTTAGTTATAGTGCCCGAAGCCTCCACTTCTAGAACATCACTTCCTTGGGGTGCTATTGAGACACTTTAGGTGATGAAAAGGAAGGTTCTCATAGTGGATGGATAGATAAATGATCATTTGGAAGGAGTCCAAAAATTTTAGGTTGACTCCCTTTCAACATTGTACGAAGCCTAATGTATTAAGAATGAGGCTCATAATATTGTTTCTACATGGAAATATCAAGAGGAAAAGTAAAATGAGTGGAAGTATAGCCTCAGAGAAATTTTGAATCTAGGAGAAGAAGAAATAAGAGAGGTGAGCATTCTGAATAGTTGGTCATCTCAATTTTTGAAGACCCAGTACTCTAGACTTGCATTTCATCTCAAGACAAGCAAGCAACTGTTCAAGGTTTTTGAAGAATGTTGAGTCAGAATTCAGGCCCTATCGGCTAAATATCACACTTTTAGCCTATGTGTGGTCAGAGTTAACCTCCTTTACCCAGGGGTAGGCCTTCCTATTGATAAATCCTTAGATAATTTTGATGAGTAGGCTAGGGCACAATTCTAAACTTGTCAAGATTTTTATAGTTCTATCCTTGGAGAACTCTCCCAACTAGTGCTCGAAGGCCATGATGCAGCTAAGGCTACCTCTGAGTTAAAGACAAAGGTAGGAGATGTCCAAGATCATCTCAAAGATGCATGAGTTTTATGGACTACCTCAAGGATTTATATGAGGAAGGTATACCAAAAGTATTGGAGGTCTTCCAGAAGTTTAAATAGTCCTAAATTCTCAGGGTTCTAGGACTTTTCCCTTCCTGTAAACTCAAAATTCTTTCTTTCCATGAAATAAGCCCCCAAAGGCTAGAACTTTGGACTTTTTTTGTAACCAATGGTATGGGTTGGTTTTCAAAGTAGGTTCGATTGACCACTACTTGGGGCCCTCATGTCAAATATTTTTTAGATGTTAGAGAGGTGCAATCAGATCATCAATAACAAGTAGATTGTGAAAGATTGGGTGCATTGTCATAGGTTTCGAGGTGCCACTCTAGTATTTATGACAACATGGACATGGGGACATGGAGCCATCAACACATTTATGGAGTAATATTTTCAAAGCACATGTACAAGAAAGGTCATCTTCACATTCTTGGTCGAACATGTCGAGGACCTTTTCACCAAATTCTTTATTCTTTTATCCATAATTCCTTATTCTTTCCCCTTCTTCTATTCTTTTCTCCATTTGGATATTATATAATAATGTCACATTTATGACAGTGTAGGTAGTAACTAGTTGTACATATTGTATTTTATTGAGATAGTTAGGTTTTGAAACCCTAAGGAAGCAGTAGGATGTCTATAAATTAGAATTTGAATGCCTAATCAAGTTTCGGAGAAATTTATGATTGTTTTGTCCATGTTATGCTTCAGCTATGTTATGAATAATTTGGATTGTTAAGTAATTCTCATGTCCTCTGAATGCTCCCCATGAGACTTGAATGTATTAACCAGTGATGTTGGCCTCTTATGAGTTGATGAAGAAATAAAGATCACTTCTAGTACCATACTTGTACCATTCTTCTCTAATTCAAATAATTGTTTTGATGTTGTATGCCTTAATTGTCTTTTGCTCAAGGTTCTCTAGATAAGTGAAACATTGTTGTTTTTCAGTACTAACTTATGTTTCAATTGATGATTAAAAATATGTTTAGTATGGTTATTGGTTCTTTTATTTAGCATTATTGATGTTGGAATTTTATACTAACATGACTATATTTAGATGAACTTACTTACCATGGTCTATCTTTTAATATTTCTTTATGCTTAGAATCACTCCTTGCAGAGAATCCTATTTTTCAAACACTTCTATGAAGATTCACAAGTACAAACCAACATGCCCCCTTAAAATCAAATAGTCACATGTCTAACTAACCACATTCTTACATTGTGGTGACCTGACAATCAGGTGCTTGGAGGAAAGGAGGGTTTACCCTCCATAAAGCCTCTTCAGGTGAAGTTGGCTAGTACTTCAGTACCTAGTGACAACCATTCCTCCATTGGTGAGACCTTCACAAAGGTCCCATCAAGAAGACCTTGTTAGGAGCCTTTTATGATGAGATCCCAATAAAGGAATAAATCTTGCTAGGAGTCCAAGCCTGTTAAAGGAAATTACCCTATTAGGGGTGTATAATACATCAACCTAATCAAAAAATTTGAGTCCAAGCCACTCTTAGGTTCTCCAAACCTTGCCACTTCAAGTCTGAGATAATTATGTTCTGAAACTTCTTCCAGTTTTCAATTAATACTAAGAAAGTTCTACTTTGTTCCTAAGTTCAAAATTACTATTCTTCAAACAATATCCAATTCATCCTTAAGCTCGCATTCACCTCTACATCTTGCATATGTAGTGTCAGGCCTATTTTCCAAGGAATTCTATCCTTATATACAAGTTACAATAGTTAAATCTGGGTCAGTCTTCATAATAAAAAATGGACACATGCAAGGAAACACATGCAACCTCTTACAATTTTACAACATAATAATTACATTAATTAATCATTCAAATGCATTGAATAAGCTCATACATCACATTACTTGAAAGGTGTTCTAATTCAACCTCCAAATAGGTCTTCACTAATACATAGGCCATAGTTGATGTTGCCTGTACTATCAAAGGTCCATATGATCACAATAATTTCTCTAGCTAGTTTCAAACACAAAACTATTTTTGCACATAGTAATTCAAACAATTATGAGTGATATCCACAAAGTTATGCAATTAACTATATGAAAAACATAGTTTCCATCTCCTGGAAAACTATTACCAGCAAAATAGTCATAACTCTATCTGATCAACTCATAAGTATGTGTGATCATGATTGGTGACCCTAGACATCATTAGGAGTCTTCCTCTAAGAGAGAACATCCTAATTTATTGTACGATGTCTGTATAATTCTCTACAACATGTTCTCCAAGCTTTTAAACAACTAGTCAATAACATATGTTTCCATCAATGAAAAACTCTATCATGAATGCAACACAAAACCATTGTATCATGCCTCCAACACTACTATGATACTCCCCCATAGAAATACCATCAACATTCATAATAAATATCTCCCCCTTTTGCATTGATGGTAACAAATTAAAAACATCCTAGTTCCATAAATGCTAAAACATTCCTATACTATATCTGTATTAGAATCCTTTCAAATCCTCTTCATCAATCATCAAATCCTCTAAAGGATGATCCTCTCCTCTCATATTTTTTTTTCATGTGTCATTCTCTCCCCCATTGAAATCAATGTCAAAGGTGCTATTGTAATTCTAGGATTTCTTAGTAACTCATCTTAAATATATATACTCCCCCATGGGAGAAGCATCAAGCATGTAGTCCAGAGAATGAGATAGTGTTTTGATATTTCTAGACTTAGAATGTAGTTTCTGCATCAATTACTCAAGAGTAGGCTGGGGCATGACCCCTAACATACCTCTCAAATCCTCAAATGTGTCCCTAGGCATAGGTTTTGTGAAAATATTTACTATTTTCTCTTTTGTATTCACATATTCTAACTTTACTTCTTTCTCTGCTAATTTATCTCTCAAGAAGTCATACTTTCTTTCTATATGTTGTGTTTTTTAATGTATAATAGTGCTCTTTTACATATGTAACATGCTAGTATTATCACAATGGATAGTGACTAAATCTTTAATACATACTCCAATGTCCTTCAAGATTTTCTACATCCATATGATCTATGTACAATTGATTACTACTGCTACATATTCTAATTTTGTTGTAGACTAAGCAATGCAGTCCTGCTTCTTCCTAAGCCAAGAAACCAATATTTTACCAAGGAAGAATGCTCCTTTTCTAGTACTTTTTCTATCATCTGCATTCCATTCCCAATCAACATAAATGAAAGCATGAAATTTAAAGTCTTGTGATCTATCATGCCATAGACTAGACTCAATTGTTTCCTTTAGATATCTAAATGTCCTTTTTACTACCATAAGATGAGATTCTTTAGGATCTTCTTGAAATCTTGCAACAATTCCAACAATAATAGCAATATTAGGTCTAGTGTGTGTCAGATACTAAATACCTACAATCATTGATATATACCTTGTATGAGGTACATTCTTTGCTTCATCTTCCAAAGATAACTTAGTTGTAGTTACTATATGAGTTCCAATAGGTTTACTATCATCCATGAAAAGCTTTTTCAATAGTTCTTTAAGATATTTGGTGTAAAATATTAATATCCCTTCTTTACTTTGACTGATCTACAATCCAAGAAATAATTTCTTCTCCCCAATCATAGACATTTCAAATTTACTTTTCATCTCATCTACAAACTTGTTACTCATTTTATCATTTCCTCCAAAAATAATATCATCAATAAAGACTTCAACAATCAAGATACCTTCTTCAGTCATTCTTAGGTAGAAATTTTTTTCAGCATTACTTTTCTTGAATCCCAACTAAATCAGATACTTATCCAATCTTTCATACCAATCTCTTGGTGCTTGTTTCAATCCATATAGGGCCTTCTTCAATCTGCAAACTAGATCTTCATTCCCTAATAAAGTAAATCAATCAGGTTTCTCAATGTATACTTCCTCTTCCAAATCTCCATTAAGAAAATCTAATTTCACATCCATCTGATATACTTTGAAATCCTTATAAGAAACATAAGATAGGAATAATCTTTCTGCCTCATTTCTACCAACAAGTGTGAAATTTTCTTCAAAATCAATTCCTTCTTGTTGTGAATATACTTTGCATACAAATATTACTTTGTTTCTAACAACAATACCTTCTTCATTCATCTTGTTTCTGTATATCCACTTGGTGCCAATTTCATTTTTCTCTCTAGGCCATAAAATCAATTCCCAAGTGTTTTGTTTTTCTAAATCTACTCTAGTTCTTCCTTCAAGGCTTTGATCCATGATTCATATCTGCATGCCTCATATGTGGAATGTGGCTCTTCTTGAGAGATCATTCGAATGGAATTTGTATATTGTGACCTCTCTTCTCTTTCTTTTAATCTTGTTGTAGTTCCTTTTCTATTGTCACCAATGATCTGATCATTAGGGTGATTTCTGAGAACATCTTTGGGTGTGGTTTGTTCCCTTAACTCCAGACTTATACCATTGTAAATTTCTAAAACATCATGTGATGATTCATTCCTTCCATTCTCAATATCTATTGTATGCATGTTTTCTTGATTTGTACTCATGTTTTCAAAAGAAATCTCATAGGGGTTAGGGCCACAATATTTTTCTCTAACTTGAAACTTTTAATCTACTCTCACATTAGCACTTTCAATCAGCTTCCTATTTCTCATATTTTCACATCTATGGGATTTAATTCTAGTAGAGTACCCGAGGAATAATCCTTCATCACTTATAGCATCAAATTTTCCTATACATTCATCTCTCTTAATGTAGCATTTACTTCCAAAAATTCTACAATAACTAACAATAGGTGTCTTACCATACCATATCTCAAATTTTCCATTGCATGTACCTTCTCTAATTTGTACTCTATTCATTGTATATATAGTTGTATTGACTGCTTCTCTCTAATTCATATATGAGACCTTTCCTTCTATCAATATGGTTCCTGCAACATCAAGAACTATTATGTTTCTTCTTTTAGCAACTCCATTTTTTTGTGGTGTCCTAGGTGTCAAAGTATTCCTTATAATACCATGTTCTTCACGAAAGGTATTGAATTCATGTGAAGTGAATTCTCCATGTCTGTCCGATCTTAATACTTTTATCTTCAAACATGTCACATTCTCAACTTTTTTGTTATAAAACTTGAAAGTTTCAAATGCTTCTGATTTTTCTCTAAGAAATCCTACCCACATCATTCTAGAGTAGTCATCAGTGAATATAATAAAATACTTGTCTCCTAATTATGACCAAGTTTATGTAGGTACACAAAGATCTATATGAATCAGTTCCAACTTTCCATTTTCTAAGTATCCTTTTCTTGCAAAACAACTTCTTATCTTCTTTCCCAAGATACACTCTCTGCATGTAGTGTTAGCAAGTTTGACAATTTTAGGTAGATATCTGATAGAATTATTATTAGATCCTTTTACCATGTTTTCAAATTTGATATGACAAAACCTTATATGCCATAACCAACTATCATCAGTCTTTGCAACAAAAAAACTAACCTTTGTATAATTTAATTAGAAAACATTACCTCTGGTCTTATAAAGAGATGCAATCAATTCTCCACTAGCTCCTCTAAATGATATCCCTTATACAAAACCTTTCCAACACTTAACAAATTGTTTTTTAATCCATCCACAAATATTACATCATCAATATTAGTTTTTTCATCCAAAGTAATTGATCCTTTTCCAACAATCATTCCAGAAGTATTGTCACCAAATATTGCAACACCACCATCAAAATTCTTTAGTTGAATGAATCTATCTTTGTTACCAGTCATATGATGTGAACATCCACTATTAATTATGCAATCAATTTTCCTATCAACATGAGAAACTAAGGATTTTCCTTCATAGATAGGATCCTCTTCTTTGATAGCAACAAAACCGAATACATCATTGAATTCATCATCTCAAGTCTTCAAATCCATCACTAGTATAGTAGCATTCTTTATCATTTTTGTACTTTCCATATTTAGTTCTATGCTTAGGTACTCTAGTTGGACATCTAGATACAAAATGACCAAATTTATTGCAATTAAAATATTTCAAACATAATTTTCCTTCCAACTTACCTTTTCCTTTTATTTCTCTCCTGGCGATCATGGCCATGATATTCTCATCCACTTGATTGTCTAGTCTTTGAATTTATTCCCATTCTTTAGTATATTCTCCAAGATCTTCGGTGTGGTTGCTTGTTCTAATAGATCCAACCTCAATAGATCTAGTTCTATGAACATTTTCATTAAATTTTGTCTCCACCTTAGGTAGTGCATCCTTTAACTTAGCTACTAACATCTCTCCAGTGAAATATTTATATTGTGGTATGGTCTCTTCAAAAGCCAAAACTTTGGATTTGTAAGGAGTAATAGAAATCAAAAGATTTTATATGACTTTATCATTTGTATAAGTACCTCAATTATTTATAATTCCAAACACATATTCAAATACTCTCTAAACATACATCCTTATTCTTTCATCATCCTTCATTAGTATTGTCTGCATCATTTTTCTTCAATTCTACAACTTCGCTCACTTACTATATTCATCTCCTTCATAGAGTTCAATTAGTTTTTTTGAGATCTCACTTTCCTTTGTAATATCTCTAGTCTCTATGAATTCTCCATCAGATAGTGCATTAGCCAAGGCTTCCCTTGAAACAAAATTGAATACAAACCTTTTCCTTTTTTCTTCAGTAGTAGAAAGTGTCTCAAGGTCTTCTTTCTTCATGATACAAATATATTTCTAGGTAATGATCCAATATTAAAATCCCATACACATCAATTGATTATTCATCTTCTCCTTCCATGTGTCAAAATTTTCTACATCAAACTTAGGAATCTCTTTTCTAAATAAGGCCATCCTAATATTTACCTCGAGCTATTAGGCTTTCTGACTAAGGACAAAAACCTCTGATACCAATTTTTAGAATAATAGTGTCCCAATAAACTAAGAGGGGGGGCATGCATTAGTTGATTCCAATATGCATCACTTTAAAACTTAACTATAATCTTATTTCTTATAACAAAATAGTGAAGTGGAAAATGAATGTAACAATAACATACACATAGACACCAAGAACTATTCTTGAGGAAAAGATTGTTAAGGGAAAAACCCCGATGGGGATGGTACCCACAAATATCTTTACTATAGGTATAATAACCTTTTTAAGAGTTTTGACCCTGTTAGGAGTCAGGTATTACAATAGGCAGGTCCTGATTAAAGGAAAGACCCTATTAGGAGCCTTTTACAATGTGATCCCAATATAGGAATTGACCCTACTAAGATTCAAGCTCTATTAAAGGAAATTACCCTATTAGGGGTGTACAATACATGAACCTAATCAAAATATTTTAGATTTAAAGGTTCTCTAAATCTTTCCACTTGAAGTCTAAGATAACTATGTTCTAGAACTTCTTTTAGTCTTCAATTACTATCAATCAAGCTCTAACTCGTGCCTAAGTGCATAAATACTATTTTTCAATTAGTATCCAATGAATCCTTAAGGTTGTATTCTCCTCGGCATCTCACATATGCAGTGTCAAACCTATTTTCCAAGGAATTCAATCTTTATATACAAGTTATAATAGTTAAATTTTGGTCAGCCTTCATAATACAAAATAGACCCATATGAGATTGCATAGGACACCTCTAATAATGTTAAAACATAGTTGTTACATTAATTAATCATTCAGATTCATTGATTAAGCTCACACATCACATTACTTGAAATTTATTCCAAGTTGGCCTCCAAATAGATCTTTGCTAATACACATGCCATAGATGACATTACCTATACTATCATAGCTCCATATGATCACAATAAGCTCTCTAGCCAGTGTCCTGCATGAACCTATGTTTTCACATAGTAACTCAAACAACCATGAGTGCTATCCAAAAATTTGTGCAATCAACTATGTGAAAACACAGTTTTCATGTCCTGAAAAAACTATTACCTATAAACTAGTCATAACATGGTCTTATCAACTCATAAGTATGTGTGATCATAGTTGGTGGCTGTAAGAATTTGGCTAAGGCAAAGAATAAATGCCAAGATCTAGAAGCTTAAGAGATAGCACAAGAGAGATAGGCAAAATGATCAAATAATTGATTATAGCCAATTGAATACAAAGTAGGAGTGCCTAAATATATAGGCAATGCAATAAGACTACATGATAAGGAGATGATAAGATATCACCCACACAAGGTTGAATCACATGTCCACCAAAGGTGGATCATCCTCCATTTTACATCAAAGTATGAGAAACATGTGTAACAATGAGAGGATGATAATATGATAAGAGCACTAAAGGTGGATCTCACACACAAAGAGGTATGCGATGACAACTATCAAACCTAAAGTGGAAATTATCCTAACCATGTACTAAAATGAAATGCAAACTCCTAGGTGTCACAATGACAACTAATATCAAAATGCATTATCCTAAGTGAACTTAAGTAAAGTGTAATTAGTGAATATTTAATTACACCAACACCCACCCTTAAGTGCAACTTAGAGGAATGCACTTAAGCTCACAATGTAAGATGGGTCCTAGATACTAGGCCATGTTAGGTATGCATGTACAAAATGCAAGAACAATGCACAATCTCTCATAAAGTGGAGAAAGAGGGAAAACCTCATGGGAAAAACCCTCCTCCAAAAAGAGAAATGAATACAAGATGCATGCATGGATGGAGTAATAAAGACCCCCCAATTATGACATACATCATGAATATACAATAAAAAATCCCCCCAAAGGAAGGAAACAAGGAGACATGATATCCCCCCATAATGAGTAATCTCCTCCAAGGATGGTAAGTGCTTGAAGACAAAACATAGTCCAATGCCTACAAACAACATTTCTCCTCTTAGGAAGAAGATACACCAAGTAAAGATGTAAGAAGGCTTCCCATTGTGGATAGGAAGTAGGAAGGGGAATCCAAATGAAGTATGATGTCTCTGAAGTATGCCCAAGTGTCACCATGTCCTTGGTTGATGAAGATGCCATGAACCAATCAGGAGAAAGCCCAGTGGAAGAAGGTGACAAACAAGGAACCAATGATAATTGATCCATGTAAGAATTTTGATCAAACACCAAAGATAAAGATGCCTCCTCAAATGAAGTAGGAAGAGAAGTGAGAAAGTCCCCCCTCAATGTAGAATGTACACCCATGATAGATGCACCTGGATCAATGTAGAAACTGCACCAAGAAAACTGAATGATGTTCCTCCCCTTAGGAAGAAACAAGTCCACAGGTGTATTAATGAATCCTCCCCAATCTCTAGGAAGAATACTCAAAATGTATGATGTCTTAGGAAATTGAATATGAATCTCCAACACATGAGCATGATCAACTTGAACCATGCAATGTGACATCTCAAGTGAAGTTTGAGACTCATGAAAACCAATCTCCAAAGACTCAAATTTCTTCTCTGAAGTTAAAGAGACCACCTCCAAATGTTGTATCAAAGTATCCACAATCATGTCACCCTCGAAAGAATGATCAAGTAGAGTATGAAGATGAGGTTTAGCATGCTCCCTCATAATAACTGAAGAAGGATCATCTTCAACAAAGAGAAGATGAATGTCATCAATGAAGTCTCCCAAATCTTAAATGTAGGACTCCACAAACAAACCTACAATGTCTATTAAGTAGTCATTCGATGGAACCAAGTCTGGAAGACAATGAATAGACTGATGGACTGAATCAGAAGAGCCAATGGCTACAGGAAGACAAGAATCATCAAGAGAGATAGTAGATGTGATCTCAATAGGAGGAGAAGGAGCTGCAACTAGAGGTTCTAGACATTTTGGAAGTGGAGGAATATGTGGATCTCCATATATTTCCCAAATAATAGTCCAAAGATTATTCATTGTTTCATCTTCATAGTCATCAAGGGAATCCATAACATCCATATCCATATTCAAATAGATAACCTTAACAACTTCTGAGTAAGAGTCACAATTGTAAGGACTTTTAGGTTTATACTCATACAAATAGGACAATAGGTTATGCTCACTAAGATGAGCAAGAACCAATTCACTCCATTTCTTATAGTTCCCTCTTGTCAACTTAATTAAACCATCCATGATGTAATTCTCACATGAAACAATGAGACCAAAAAAACAATGCACCCCCCAAAATGCAATGAGCCAAAGAACCCCCCCAAAATAGATGATTTTGGCACTTTATATATAGTGCATGTACAATTACCACTTGCCAAAATGAATCAAAGTGGACTTCTGATTTTGATGATTACAACAGAAAATATGAAGCTATAGTAGACTCAAAAAAATAAGACACAAGATCTCTCAAGGATCTAACAAATTACAAGTGCCAAAAATAGGCCAAAATAGACCAAATTTTGAAAGTACTATGTCTACTCATAATTTTTCCAAACTGATACCCGATCTAGAAAGTAGACAAAAAATCTTGAACTTTCAAAAAAAAAAAAAAACACCTAAAAATGTGTCCATATGAGCCCAAATGAAGCCTCTAAAGTTGTATAAATCATGATTTTCAATTTTTAGAAAACATAAAAAATAGAGATCAAAAATCACTTGCACTATTGTGTAGATCATGAAATTCTACCCCAAAACAAAAAAAATTGCTCCAAAAAGGATTTCGGATGACTAAGATATCGTTGTTTGAAAATCACCTCTAAAATTATTTTTTCTGAATCGTCACCACCGAACCTTGAAAATTCAAATGGCTCTAGAATTGGCTTCGGATGTCTGATTTGGATGAAACAAAATTGATTTAGGGGTATTTGGACCTCCTTAATGTGATTCCAACCTCTGATTTGCACCAGCAAGCTCCAATTTTGACCTGCAATAAAAATCTCTCAAAATAGGCTATACAATGAAACTCATATGGCTCTGATACCATGTAAGAATTTTCCTAAGGCAAAGAATGAATGCCAAGATCTAGAAGCTCAAGAGATAACACATGAGAGATAGGAAAAATGATCAAATAATTGATTATAGCCAATTGAATTGAATACAAAGTAGGAGTGCCTAAATATATAGGCAATGCAATAAGACTACATGATAAGGAGATGATAAGATATCACCCACACAAGGTGGAATCACATGTCCACCAAAGGTGGATCATCCTCCATTGTACATCAAAGTATAAGAAACATGTGTAACAATGAGAGGATGATAATATGATAAGAGCACTAAAGGTGCATCTCACACACAAAGAGGTATGTGATGACAACTATCACACCTAAAGTGGAAATTCTCCTAACCATGTACTAAAATGAAATGCAAACTCCTAGGTGTCACAATGACAACTAATATGCAAATGCATTATCCTAAGTAAACTTAAGTAAAGTGTAATTAGTGAATATTTAATTACACCAACAGTGACCCTAGAAATCATTAGGAGTCTTCTTGTAATAGTGCACATACTAATTCATTGTAAGGTGTCCGTACATTTCTCTACAACCTATTTTGCAAGCTTCTAAATAATAAAACAATAACATATCTTGCCATTAATGAAAAATTCTATCATGAATACAACACACAACCGCTATAGCTTTCCTCCAACAGTACTATGATACTCCCCCATAGAAAGAACATAAGGATTCATGCTAACATTTTTTGATATAATTCAAGCCTTAAAGAAATGGATACATTATTTTTCACCTTAGGAATTTGTATTGTATATTGATTATTAAGCATTGAAGTATTTTAGAATCCAAGGTATGTTGAATCAAAGAAATATGATATTGGTTGAGTTCATGCAAATTTATACCTATTTATTGTAACATAAGTGTGGTGTGAAAAAATGTTGCTAATGCTTTGAGTAGGTGAAGGACTTTTTTGAATGAAATTATGACTACAATGTTGGGATTTGATCAGCTCAAGGTGTTGTATGAAGAAGATCTAGACTTCTATGAATATTGGAAGGCTTATAAATAACCTATTGTGGTAGATAAAATTAAGTGGTTGGATTATTTCATTCAAGATGGGATTTTATTAAAAGGTAGCCAATTGTGTATACCTAGAAGTTCTATGAGAGATAATTTGATTAAGGAGAAACATACTAGAGGTTTAGCAAGACAATTTTACATCGATAAGAAAATTGCCTTAGTGAGAGAGAATTAATTTTAGCCACAAGTTTAGAACAATGTGAGGAATTTTGTACATGGATGTAAAGAATGTCAAGTTTCCAAAGGTAGTGGTCATAATATGGGATTTTATACACCTTGTTCAGTACCATTCAGACCTTGGGAGGATATTAGTATGGTTTTGTGGTTGGTTTAACAACAAAAAAGATATGTTATGATTATCTATTTGTGGTTGTAGACGTATTCTATAAGATGATACATTTTTCTCTTGTAGGAACAAAATTGATGCAGTGTATGTAGCTGATTTATTTTTCAAGGAGATTTTGAGATTACATTGATTTCCTAATAGCAATGTTTCATATAGGGATAGTAGGTTTGTTGGTTATTTTTGGAGGATAGTTTGGAAGAATAAGAAAATGGATTCTAAGTTCATTTCTAGTTTTCATCCAAAAACTAATGGACGAACAAAGGTTTTGAATAGGAGTTTAGGGAACTTGTTGACATTTTTAGTTGGAGATAATCTTGGAAATTGTGATTTAGTTTTATCTCAAGATAATTTTTCTTATAATAATTTAGTAAATTGGAGAACATGGAACACACCATTTGAAGTGGTTACTGGGTTTAATCCTAAGGGAGTAGAAAAACTAAGTGATATTAGTCATGAAGTTAGGAAGAGTGCTGAAGGAGAGGAATTTTCTAAGATTACGAAACCATTGGATGAAGAAGTGAGACATTGTTTATAGAAAATGAATCAAGCTTATAAGAGGAGAGTTGACATGAAGAGGACACATAAGGAATTTCAAGTGGGAGATAAATTAATGGTTTACTTTCATAACGGTATATTTTTTATTGGTAATTATAACAAGTTGAGGATGAATAAATTTGGTCCTTGTCATATTTTGAGGAGATTTGATTCGGGGAATACATATGTAGTGGAACTAAAGGATGTCATGGATATATCATTGATATCCAATGTTACAAAATTGAATGACTATCATGAATCATATGGTGGTAGTATTGTTGAGTCAGATGTTTAGTAATAGTATCCTAAGAAGAAGAAGGATCAAATATAGCATATTTTTGATAGTAGAGTTGGTACGACTACAAGAGGTAAGAAGTATGTGGAATATCTTGTCAATTGGAAAGACATGCAAATTGAATATTCATCATGGATTATCTAGGATGGGGTTGACCACTTTGGTTATTTTTTAGCCCTAGAAAATTGAGAGGCTCACTTTTCAAATATTGTAGGTTTTTTATGCAAGAGCATCTTTGGATCCAGGCAATCTTCCATCAACCAAAAATATATTTAGTTTCCTCTTAATCAATTCAATGTTTCAATTTGTGGACAATTTGTACTTTTTGTTTTGAGTTATAGTTTCTATAGTGTTTTAGTGGTTTTTTATGGAATCTTATTATATGATCTCTCTTGATTTTGATTCATTGTATGTGAGTTATTATAGATTCTTGGTCATACTCTTATGTTCTTCATTTTTCCTATCAATCTTTATGTTACTGATTGATTTTCCAATCTACCGATTGAAATATCTGGTTGTGATCATGCCAGCTTATTGTTATGTTTGACACCAATATTCTTCTATGATCACATCTCTTATTTTATTTCTTGTAGGTTGTTCTAGATGATTTGGGAGTTGACCAAATTTTTGTATCATGTTTACTCTATTATTGGGAAATTGTATGTTTTTTGGGTTGACCTATGATTGTATTGGATATATAAGCTTACAGAATTATTTGTCAGGGATAGGTGATTTTTATAAGATTATTTGGCCATAGTTTGATTAGGGTTTGTGATGAAGGGTGCTCCCCTTAATACCACAAACACATAACAGAAATAGAGAAACAACAACAATATGCAAGAACAAAAAATTGGCTTCTTATTATCTCCACAAATGTGGAATTACAAACTTTCAGAATTACAATATGCAAAGCCACATGGGCATTCCCTTACAATATTCTATAGGACAAAGCCTCGAGCTATTACCCAGATCTACTACCCAGAACTATTCTGAACTGCCTAAGACAATAATACAGCCTTCCTTATATAGGCAATTTTCCACCGCCTGGAAGGTTCCAGAATTTTGGCCAATAAGGCCGACCAAACTTAGAATTATTTTATTTTACATTTTATTACATCATAGTCAGCTCAAGATAACCTTTGAAACCCGAACATAAATTTTGAAGAAAATTATTTTCCGCCATTTCGGGTGGCCCAACTTCCGAAGACCATAAGTCATCACCAGTTGACCCGATCGGCTATTATAACCCCATTTCGGAAATGCCACGAAGCACTCTACAGGCTTGACCCATGCAAGCGCCCGTCACCCAAATTTTTGATGTCATCCGGGGCCTCTAAAGCCTCCAAAACTGAGTTCAAAGTTTCTGTACCCTGCTGCCAATACCGAAAATCTTCAATATCTTCCAATATACACTTGATCTGGCAATGAAACTTTACTGGCAGGCTTATATGACCAAAATGAACCTCCAAGAAAGAAATCAGATCATTTTGAGCACATACAAAAATTACCAAAAATAGTAACTTTTCATAAATAGCAGCTCTGCACAAAATAGCCCTTATTGAATATTAAAAAATAGAAATATTTTTGGGTGATGCAAGATTGCTCTTACACCCAGGATGCTCCTGCATCAGTTTGTATGGGATCTCTAATCATAATTAGGCATGTATGGCTGGCATGTAATAATGTATGTTGCAGATCGGTTATAATTGATTTTCTGCTAATAATTGAAGGTTGATCTTTCATTTGTTTCCATTTTGGCTTATTTTTCAATCGCATTGTGATTGGATAAAAGGATTGGACTGATGTATTGTAGCTTTCTTTTTCCTTGAATGCATTATAAAAACTTTTCAACAATATTGAAACATGTATTTAACTACTATTAGAGCATTCAAAAATTATTCTATTTCATAGAATAGAGAAGCTAACAGATCTAGACAAAATAACTCACAAATTTTTTTTAAAATGCAAGATATTTGATCTCCATCACATTTCCTTAAAAAATATCGACCAAAACCTATTGAACAATCATAACTACCATTTTAACCTAACTTGTCATTACGATTCAAATTCAAATTTCTTAACTTTTAACCTATTAACTGAAAACCCATTTCATCCACATAAAAGGCTTTATTTTGGCCCTTTTACATCATTATTGGATCAAAAAAACTTATTCCCACCTAGACACTTCAAAACACCCCCTATTACATAATCTTTCCATTATGAGTAACTTTAACAATGTTTTGACAATTTTAACAATTTGACCCCACCTAATACATTTACTGGCTTTACATGGATCATTACAATGTTTAGGTCATTAATGACCCTTGTCACACCCAAACATGCCTAATAGATCTACTAGGACCATTATGTTCCCCTTTACTAAATAATTTTTTGGTAATTGAAATCAGAAGTATTAGTTGTATATAGAAGAAAATAATGATGTACAAAGGTTACTCATAAATCTTAACAAACCCTATATTTCAAAGGCTCATAATATAGAAGATTAAAAAAAATTGAATTACTATACCAAATAATACATGTGTGGATCTTAAGAAACTATATTTATGGCTACAAAATTTACAAAGGATGAAGATTCAAAAGATGAATATTTGGATGAGATCAAGGAAAACTTTGTGAGAAGAATGAAGAAAGGAAACTAGAAATAAAAAAGCTAAGTTACTTTTAAAAATTTTTAGAAATAGAAAGACATGTAATTATGCTTCTAGGTATCCTAATAGAATTGAAAAATAAAGGAATAAGGAAAGAAAATGAGAGATCAATATGAAATCCTTCTATGTTAGTGAAAATGATATTATTTTTTATGTTGAATTTAATTATGAAGAATATGATAAATTCTTCTTTTGGAAATTAAAGAAGAATCTATTCATACTATTTTCAACAAGACTCTAGAAGTAAATACTAAAGTTTCATATATTGTAGCTCCTAATTTACATGTTAGAAGAGTTAATGATGAATAGCTTAATCATAATGGATGTGCTGATTAAATTACTAAGTATACAAGTAAGTTTGTAAAGCTTCAAAAGTATGATAGAGGTGTAGATATGATTTAAGGTGATCAAGCGGCTATGATAGTTGGAATTAGTTCCATTATTTATTATGGAGAGAATAATAAAAATAATATATATCATGTGAAAGGAATGAATCATAATATATTGAGTGTTGGATAGATTTCTAAAAATGAATATCACATTATTTTCAAGGAAGATGGATGTAAGATAACAAAGAAATATAGATCTACGATTGTTTATATAAAGAAAGGACTAAAGAAATTGAAGAATAGAGTGATGCTCAGGTTTCTCCAATAAGTTCTCCTAAGACCACCAAATATGTGTACAGGAATCACTAAAAAAAAAGATTATTAGAAATAAGAATAGAGGTATCTAACTTAAAAAGTAAAGGTGTTGACCAGTTCGATTTATGATTAATCATAGAGTTGAACCAAATATTGTAAAACAAGTGTCAAGAGATTAGAGTTGGATAAAATCTATGGAAGAAGATCTAGATCATATTTGTTGGAAATATAGATGGATTAACTGAGAGGAGGGGTGAACCAGATAACCACAAAAATATTACCACAGATCCCTTAGATGTCTTATTAAATCATTTTCTATTGTCACTCGGTAAACATACAGAGAAATACTAAAACTCGGTTATTGCAGTGAGTATTAATTATAACTATTCTTAAGCATTCATCAGTGATTAACATGCATGCATAAAGAAAATAACATGAACACAAGAGACACCAGCTTTAATGTGGAAACCCAATATGGGAAAAACCACCAATGTAACTAGTTACTATTTTTCACTCTTCTAAAGTGAGCCCTGTTAGGAGCCAACCTAGTCAAAGGTTACAAAACACACTATTAGGTGTGACCTTGTTAGAGGATTTAATCACCCTATTAGGAGTGGCATTGTAAGAGGTCTTTGAAACAATTCAATAAAACTATCACCTTGTTAGAGTATTTTCAAAATGGCTGTTAAACCAAATTAGTTAAGAGATTTTGAAATCACTGCTACAATGGTAAGAAAGTAACAATGAAATGACCTGAATAATGATGCAACTGAATTGCTAATTATAGATCTCTGTTCTACTTCACTAGACCCTTCTTGATCAAATATATCTCTGCTGCTGCTTAAGGATATCTAACCATCCTTTAGAATTCACTCACACTTTCACTCTTTTCCACTTTCACACACTTTGAATTCACAACTTGACCTTCTATATATACCATTTAGATTGTCCATTCACATTGTCAAGTTGGCACTAATAATTATTACCAACATTACTAATCATTACCATAGTCGGCTTGAATAAAAAAACTTTATTCCTCAAATTAAAAAAATTCTTTACTGGGTCGACCTTGATCAATAAACACTAATCTAAAAAGAATTCCTTTGGTGACCAAGTGAACTCAGTTACCACTGTGAATTCTGCAACATCCTTCAGAGATCAAGTGAACTTGCTAAACATAGAAAACTGCCTTGCTGACTGACTGAGCTCGGTAAACACTGAGAATCACTTAGCTGACCGACTTGTTGGAAATATTCAAGAATTAACCAAGTTACTGAGAGGGGAGGGGTGAATCAGTAACTTCAAATTTTTTTTCAATATCAGATGTATTAACATATAGTTCACTTTATCCTTTTGCATATAGAAAGCATGAAACATAAAAGCATTCACAACAATGACACATAGATTTGGTTACCCAGAAACCTTCCAAAAGAAAGTAAAACTGGGGTGGGGATGAAACCCACAAAGCTTTAATACTGCAGTATAAAGTTGGCCGGTTAAGGCTTACATTGATCACTTCTGATGATTTGCTCTGCTAGGAGCAATAAGGATTGCTAAATCCACCGTGTTAAATTATTTTTACAAACTTACAAAAGAAGTATGTACTCGGTAAAGAGATTTTACAAAAGACTGTTAAGTCTACCTAGTTAGAGGATTTTAGTACTGATTCACTGGTTAAAATGAAACAGTATATCTCTTATTTTGCAACTAGATTTCTGAATGAGATTCGTTGATGTACTGATCACCTTCTGTGATGAATTTGTCTCTGCTGCTCCTTATGTATAGTAGCCCTTTGTAATTCACTAGTTTCTACCTTTTTTATTTTTTTATTCCACATTCATACTACTTGGTATTTGTACAACATTGTTTATATACAAGTCTAAACAATTAATTACAATTACAAAGTCAGCTTAACAAATAAACATAAGTGCTACTAAGTCAGCCCAAGTATGGTTACATGGTTCCTGCAAACTAACTCGGTGACTTTCTGATACTTGGCGTCCACTGCATTACTCAGCATCATCATGCACTCGGTAGAAGTTAAGGCTCGGTTCATACTAACCACTCAGTAAGTTTTGAACTCGGTAAATACTTGTGACTTGGTAGACATAATGTCACTTGGTTTACACTGTCCTGTTTGGTTTGCACTATCCTACTCGGTTTGCACTGTTCTGCTCGGTTTGCACTGTCCTGCTCGGTTTGCAATGTTCTGCTCAGTTTGCAGTGTCCTGTTCAGTTTTCACTCAGGATGCAAATAAGTGTTGTCACTAGTGGCAATCCTGCTTAATGCCAACAATCTCCCCCTTTAGCATTAGTGACAAAAACACTTATTGCCCAAAACTTATATAAATGAACCATGCTGAGATTTATTTTGATTTTTCAAAATTTGTCTTTGTCATAGGGCTTTATAAATTATCTCCCCCTTTCAATGCACTAACTTTTTCTTCTATACATATCTCCCCCTTTTTGATGATAATGCCAAAGGTGTATATACAAGTGTTTTACAGGGAGAATCCAAAATTTGATAGAAAAATAGAATGTACCTTCATTATCAGTGCTAGAGTTCTGTCCCAATTTTCTTGCAGAATCTTGCATGTTTGGATTGCAATTTGGACTTCTGTAGAGAGTGTAATCATGTGATCTACTATTGAGAGCTGATTGTCATGAATTAATGTTTTGGAATGTTCAATGTGCTTATACATTGTATTCATGATGGGAAGGATCATGTTCTGAATGTCTAGCAATGTGAACCGGATCCTTGTGTCTTCTTTCAGTATTTCTAACTGCATATTTGATAGGAATGAGATTTTCATGTGATGAGTAGAGTTTGAACTTGGTTCAAGTTGCAACTTCTATATGCTAATCTTCAAATCCTCATCAATTTTATTCATTTTATCCTTGACATCCTTGGTGAACTCGGCAACATTGCATAGTTTGGCCAAAAGAGAGGTAACATTCGAATAGGAAGATTCAATGTTTGTCAAAACTAAAGATAATTCTGCTTGATTAATAGCTATGTGCTGAGCAATGTGCTCAAGCACTTTATTATTGAATTTCTTCTTGGATTTTTCAACTAACTTGTCTATCCCAGATGAATCCTCATTGTACTTATTTACCGCTTATGCTAATTGTAACAAAACATGTTGAGAGGAGTCTACTTTAATACCTAATGCTTTTGACAAAATGTCCTTAGCATCCTTAATGATTTTATATTCCTTGTCTCTCTCCTCTTTAAGCTTCTTTTGCTTCACTTTCCTTTGGAGGAGTTCACCTATATTTTGCATTTCATTCACTGATAGATTTGCAAAATCCAATGTTGGAATCTCTATTTCCTTATCTAGGTCTATATCCTCTACTATATTCTTGCCCAAAAATCTTATACTCGATTGAGCCTTAGGCTTATCTATTATGGTACTTAATGCCTTAGTAGTAGTGATAGTAGACATAGTAGGACTGGCTATAAAGAATGGTATACTATCTACTGGAGAACTTAAAGCTGAAGTATTTACACTTGTAGAATCAAAAACTGGAATACTTACTACTGGAAAACTTGATGAAATAGGAGACTGCAACTCGGTAGAAGAAATGGTAGTTACTTCTGTTGTTGCTATAGGTGATTGGACAAATGTTGAAGTTGTCACAACCATGCTTGAAGATGTCTCCGAGCTAGATGTAGCAACTTTTTCTGGAGAGGTAGGAAGTGATGCAATGACTTCTACCGCTATGCTCACGGTATCATCTACCTCAGTGGCTTCTTCCTATTCATCACTATCATCTTCAATGTCTTTTATTATAACTGATTTAGTACTCGGTTGCTAAAGATGTTATATGTTCTTCCATGTGGCATTTGCACTCTTCACAACCGATTCAATATTGTTAATCAGAATTAAACAAGTATTGAACTTTAGTATCATCTTATTTTCATTCTCCTTCAATGCCTTCTTTATTTCATCATTTTTCAAGCTCAACATTAACTGTTTCAGGGTTTGATCAAATATGTCTTTTACAGTTTGCCTTGCATTGGCCCATCTCATTTTTATTTGATCTAATAAAGATCCTGGAATCTGTTGGGCTATTTCATCAGGAGAGTATTTCCACTATCCCATCTTTTCAATGACAGCATCTTCAATCTCCTTTTGTTCTATTTCTGATCTTATTTCATATTTTAAAGATTTTATACTACTTACTCCAAATCCTTCTCTCAAAAGTTTGATCTTCCCTTGAAGGGTTAGAGGAGGCTTTTTGAATATTATATCTTTGTCCTTTTTGTCTGCCTTACCCTTTGCACTTCTCCTTGTAAATACGGCAGTGGGAGGCTTAGGTACCTTGGTGATGAATACCTTTCCTTTCTTCTTTATAGGTTCTGGTTCCTCTATTTTCTCATCCTCTTTCTCTTCTTCTTCAATGTCTTCTCCTCTGCCCTTGGTTAGCATTAGAGGTGTGATAGCTTGCATTTTGGCTATCCTCTTTTTTCCTTTATTTACTACCTGTGGAAGCTTTATACTTAATTCAATTCTCACTTTTGCTTCTTCATATGTCCCAAAATATGGAGCTTTGGGATCAACAGGCTGATTAAGGAGGGCTTCAATGATATTCTTTGTTTCATCAATGTTTACCTCATAAGGAAGAGGTTTCACATGTACAATCCTTGGTTTAGCTGCTTGAATGTATACTTTGTCATAGTCCACCATGAAACAAATATCATCCTTATAATCCTCCACCAACTTCTGTGGAATCCAGAATCTGTCATTCATTTTCTCCTTGAAAGACTCAAAATAACTATCCATGATGTTCTCAAAATTTTCACCCATTTTTGAAATATATTCATTTATCTCATAAAGAATTGGCACATCCTTTCTCCATACTACTTTTCCTTTGGAAGGGAAGAATTCCTGAACATAGAAAAATAAACAGACCAGTAGAGATCCAAACTTACATGGATTGTTTTTGGAAGTTTGAATGCTTTCCATGTTCTTGTTAAACTATTTTAACAACAAATCTGCAAGGTCAAATGATAAATTATTCTTTACCACTTTGTATGCTAGGTCTATGGCTTCGCAGGCAACACTATTCTACTGACTTGAACTATATATTTTATGAGCAATGATGTGTGTTCCAAACTTCAGTTCAGCATTAGTAATGCTACTTACTTTCATGCCTCTACCGTCCCACTCAGCTAGGGTTTTCTTCTCCAGCTCCGGCCGACCTAGGGTTTTGGTAGATTTAACTTTGTTTAACATGGGAAGACTAGTGATTCGGTGAATCATCTTCTTACTGATCTCTATGGGTTTCTCAAGCCAAATCTTGCCTTCGTGTACACGGATGAGAATGTATCTAACCCATTTCTCCCAAAATTTTTGAGGTAAATGTGTAATGTGAACTAATCCCTTGTCTTCCAGATGTTTGTGCTCTGGTTTTAGAACACCATTCACACACAGTTCCTCACACACAATATCTAGCTCTAGGTTTCCCATCTCTTGAATTGCACAATTGAAATGATTGTGAATATCATTAACAAGTAGTACCTTAGGAGGAATCAGAGATTGAGCTTTGTTCGGGTCTAGGGTTGCTGCAATTACAGGTACGAGTTTGAAATCTGGTGCTCTCCATTCACCTTGGATTATCATTTATGTTCTTTTCTTCACTGAAGCGCTGGATGATGCCATGGTAGCTCACAAAGAATTCTTTTTGCAAAAGTATTTGAATCACTTGATTGCTCTGGAAATTTTCTGCTCTCAAAATGATAAAGTTCACGGTGAAGAATGAGTTTGATTTCTTGCCTTTTGTTTACAACTCTGTCATTAATGCTTAGTAGAAATTAGGGTATGAATTCCTACAGACTGTCATCCACTATGAATTAATTTCTTGATAAAGACTTCACAACTCGGTGAACTTGAGAATTCATATTGCTCCGACCTCGCTCGGTAATCATATTAGATAGCTCCTGACCTTTCTTGGTGAAAACTGATACCAACCTTCCTGTGATCTTATTGCATCTTGTATGCCAATTTAGATCTTTCTTTAATTCAGTTCTGGAACTGCTTGAAATTTGTCTATGAGAATACAGTTCCAGTGCTTTCTTGGGAATTTAGTTTGAGTCGATAGAGCCACCCATTCCATTACTTGGACTGGTTTTCTCGGTAGATTTAGGAATCCACTATTGTCTCATCTGTTTCCTGATCTTAGTTGCTTCATTCTTCTTTCCATCTTCAACTTCACTAGCATTCATGCAATTTTTGGCTATATGACCAAGTTTAGTGCATTTGAAACATCTTATGTTAGTATCTCTTTTCCTTAGATGATGTTTTATGCAGTTCATGCCAATGTGTCCATATTCTCCATAGTAATGACATCTACACCAAGTATTGTAATCCCATCCAAACATTGCTTTCATAATTTGTTCTACTGGATTGAATGTTTTGGATCTGCACTCGGATGCCTTGTGACCTTGTTTGTTGCATTTGTGACAATTACCTTTGAATCTTCATTTTTCCTTGCATTCATTTGCTTTGTGACCATGCTGATTGCAGTTGTAGCATTTTCCATTGAATTCTTCTTTTTCATTGCTCCAACATTTATTTGAAGTATGTCCTATTTTTCCACAATGATTACAAGTAGGTTTTTGATTCCTTTGAGTACCTTGCTTAGAAGATTCACCTTCTCCTTTGTATCCAAGTCCTGCTTTTCCTTTTTGCCTATGAAGATTTTGATCATGTAGCTGATTTAAGTCTTTTTGGCTCTTCAGCATTCTTTCATTGATTTGTTTTTTGGTGTTTAGGTCATCCACCAATCTTAGATTGATTTTCTTTTCAGATCTTAGTTCTTCTCTTGTGCTTTCTATTTCTGATCTTAGAGTCAAAATTTCCTCATTTGTATGGGAGATCTGATCAATTAGGTTTTCTAGCTGAAGGGTTTTATTTTGGACTTCATTGTTCCTTCCACCTAATTCATCTTTCAACTTGTTTCTTTGTTCTAAGATCTCACAAAATCTTGTTGAGTGTAGTTCTTGTTCTCTTTTTAATTTTCTCGCTTCTTCCTGCAGAGACCCATTCTTTTCTAGGAGTTCTTTGACAACATTGTTTGCTTCATCTGAGCTATTTGAGGGAAAAAGATCTTCAATCTTTTCTTCAATGTAATTATGATCATTCATCTGATTTGCAAGTTCCTTCCTTCTTCTTAGGGATTGGGAAAGATGTTCTTTTTGCTTCTTTAAGTTTAGCTATGGCCATTTCCAGATCCAGCTTTTCATTTTCAATCACCTTGTTCAGTTTGAATACCTCCATTGTCTTGGATCTTTGCTTAAGCTAGTTAAGCTTTATCTTGAGAACCAATATAGCTCTGATTCCAATTGTTGGAAATATTCAAGAATTAACCAAGTTACTGAGAGGGGAGGGGTGAATCAGTAACTTCAAACTTTTTTTCAATATCAGATGTATTAACATATAGTTCACTTTATCCTTTTTCATATAGAAAGCATGAAACATAAAATCATTCACAACAATGACACATAGATTTGGTTACCCAAAAACCTTCCAAAAGAAAGTAAAACTGGGGTGGGGATGAAACCCACGAAGCTTTAATACTGTAGTATAAAGTTGGCCGGTTAAGGCTTACATTGATCACTTCTGATGATCTGTCCTGCTAGGAGCAATAAGGATTGCTAAATCCACCATGTTAAAGGATTTTTACAAACTTAAAAAAGAAGTATGTACTCAGTAAAGAGATTTTACAAAAGACTATTAAGTCTACCTGGTTAGAGGATTTTAGTACTGATTCACTGGTTAAAATGAAATAGTATATCTCTTATTTTGCAATTGGATTGCTGAATGAGATTCGCTGATGTACTGATCACCTTCTGTGATGAATTTGTCTCTACTGCTCCTTATGTATAGTAGCCCTTTGTAATTCACTAGTTTCTGCCTTTTTATTTTTTTTATTCCACATTCATACTACTTGGTATTTGTACAACATTGTTTATATACAAGTCTAAACAATTAATTATAATTACAAAGTTGGCTTAACAAATAAACATAAGTGCTACTAAGTCAGCCCAAGTATGGTTACACGGTTCCTGCAAACTAACTTGGTGACTTTCTGATACTCGGCGTCCACTACATTACTCGGCATCATCATGCACTTGGTAGAAGTGAAGGCTTGGTTCATACTAACCACTTGGTAAGTTTGAAACTTGGTAAATACTTGTGACTCAGTAGACATAATGTCACTCGGTTTACACTGTCCTGCTCGGTTTGCACTGTCCTACTCAGTTTGCACTGTTCTACTCGGTTTGCACTATTCTGCTTGGTTTGCACTGTTCTACTTGGTTTGCACTATCCTGCTCGATTTGCACTCAAGATGCAAATAAGTGTTGTCACTAGTGGAAATCCTACTTAATGCCAACATGATTGAGCTTAGTAATCACTGAAAACTACTTTGCTGACTAACTGGGCTCAGTAAACACTGAGAATCTCTTAGCTGACCGATTGAGCTCGTTAATCACTAAGAATTGCTTTACTGACTGACTAAGCATGATAATTGATATGACATTTGTGTGACATCAAAGACAACACACAATTAATCCAACAATCTCCTTCAGACAATTGTATCCAACAATCTCCCTCTTTGGCATTGATGACAAGACAACATGTCATAGCACAATGAAATTTCATAGAAAACATAGAGTAAGGAACATATCCTTAGCTTCATTCTGATTCTCATCTATGAGAACTCCCTCTATTAGAAAACTTCTCTTTCTGACTGAAAACTCTCCCTCTTAGAAATCTTAAGAAATTTCTTGAAATATGACAACAAACTCTCCCTCTTTGACAACACATGCCAAAGACAACTCACACACTACCGGTGAATACCAATGTACCTTGAGTACTAATTCATATGCAATGATTCCTTGACTAAGCTGCATCAATTGACTGATCTTCAATATGCTCTGGTTGATGCATCACTAAAACTTTATTTAGTGAGCCTCAGATAGGGGAATGACCCCTAACTTGCCTCTTAGATACAAGAATGCATCCTTAGGTAGTGGTTTGGTGAATATATCTACAATCTATTCTTTTGTATGAATATATTCCAATCTGATTTCCTTGTCCTGCACCAATTCTCTGACAAAGTGATATTTTATAGCAATATGATTGGTTTTGGAATGCATTACTGGATTCTTTGAAATATTTATTGTACTTGTATTATCACAAAACATAACAACTGGTTCTTTGATCTCCACATTCATGCCTTCCAATAACTGTCTAAACCAAACAATATTAGAGTAGTTTACTACTGCAACAACATATTCTACTTTTGTTGTGGATTGGGATGTGCAATTTTTCTTTTTACTGGTCCAAGATACCAGCCTCTTGCCAAGAAAGAATGCTCCACCACTTGTACTCTTTCTATCATTAATGTTTCCTATCCAATTAGCATTAGTAAACACTTTTAAGTCGAGATTACCTCCAAATTTATACCACAAGCCATAATCTTCAGTTCCTTTCAAGTATCTCAAGATTCTTTTGATTTCCATCATATGATTTTCTCTGGGTTTTGTTGAGAATCTTGCTACTATACCAACTACTAAGGCAATATCAAGCATTGTATGCACTACATACTGTAATTTTCCAATCATTGATCTGTATAAGGTCTGATCTACTTCTTTTGAATCATCATCTTTGGTAAGCTTCAGTCTAGTACACATGGGGGTACCAACTGGTTTTGCATCTTCCATACCAAACTTCTTAAATATTTCCTTGATGTATTTAGACTGAGTAATGTAGATACCATTCTTGCTCTTCTAAATTTGAAGACCAACAAAGAACTTTATTTGACCAAACATAGACATTTCAAACTCTTTGTTCATTTTATCTAAAAATTCTTTGCACTGATCATCATTACCTATAAACACAGTATCATCCACAAATATTTCTACCAAAACAATTATGTTATCTGGTCCTTCCTTGATGTACAAACTACTATTATCATTAGCTCTTTTGAAACCAATCTGAATAAGATAGTTATGTAATCTTTCATACCATTCTCTAGGGGCTTGTTTCAGACCATACAATGGTTTGTGTAATTTGCAGACCATATTCCTTTTGTTTGGATCAATAAAACCTTCAGGTTGCTCAATGTAGACTTCTTCATCAAGAATACCATTGAGAAATGCAAATTTTACATCCATATGATATACCTTAAATCCTTTATGTGCTTCATATGCAAGTAGAGTTCTTACACCTAATCTTGCAATCGGAGCAAAATTTTCACCATAATCTATGCCTTCTTCTTGAGAATATCATTTACATACCAATCTAGCTTTGTTTCTTGATACTTGACCATCTTCATTCAACTTATTCCTGAATACCCATTTTGTTCCAATTACATTTTTGTCTTTAGGCCTAGGTACAAGAGTCCATGTTTTTTTCTTCTCTATCTATTCTATTTCTTCATTCATAGCCTCAATCCAACTATCATTTTCCAATGCATCTTTGACATTTCTAGGTTCAAAATCAGCAAGTAAACATGTACCTTTTAGTTTACTTCTTGTCATAGTACCTTCTGATTTGTTTCCAATAATCTTGAATGAGTTACATTGTCATTTTCTTGAATTTCATCTCCAGGTTCTAGTTTCTCAGGCTCGGTAGATATTGGCTTGGTAGCTTCAGACTAAGACTTGGGTCCTTGTGACTCAGTTTGAATTTCTTCTTGTGACTCAGTTTGAACTTCTTCTTATGACTTGGTTACTATACTAGGCTTGGTAGATGCAATCTCCTTATTGACAAATGTGTCTGGTAATGTATCAGGTTCAATGTAAACAAATCTCCTATAATCCTCTGGTTCCTTTTTGCTTTCTTCTTCAGTCTTTTCTGCAAACTCGTCAACTTTCACATGTGCACTTTCTATGATTTTGTGAGTAGACAAATTCAAACATTTATATGCCTTAGTCTTGCAAGAATATCCCAAAAATATTCCTTCATCACTTTTCACATCAAATTTGCCTTTTCTAGATTCTTTTAAGATGTAACACTTACTACCAAATACTTTTAGGTAACTTACATTAGGTTTATAGCCATACCATAACTCATAAGGAGTTTTGAATGTGTCTTTCTTCAATTGTACTCGGTTCAAGGTATGAACTATAGTGTTGATAGCTTCCTTCCAGTATTTCATAGTAATGTTCTTTTCAATCATTAGAATCCTTGGACAATCCATGATAGATCTATTCCTCCTTTTAGCTATTCCATGCTATTCCTCCTTTTAGATCTATGACAAGGGAAAACTGATTCAATGCAAAAATTATTGAATTCATGGGAGATGAATTCACCATCTCTATCTGATCTCAAGCACTTCATTCTTTTCCCTATTTCCTTTTCTACTCTTGCCAAATACCATTTGAATTTCTCAAATGCTTTTGACTTTTCTGTTAGATACATAACAATCATCATTCTAGAGTAGTCATCAACAAAGAGAATAAAGAATTTTTCTGCAGTATAGCTCTCAATTCCAATAGGTCCACACAAATCAATATGCACAATTTCCAAAATATCTTCAGACTGATAGTTTTTACTTTTAAAGCTAGTCTTTCCCATTTTACCAATCTAACAATTCTTCCATAGACCAACATCAGGTTTCTTCAAAGTAGAAATGCCTCTTACTTTCTTGAATTTTTTTATTTTCACCATGTTATCAAAATTTACATGATGTAACCTTTTATGCCATAACCAACTTTCTTCAATTTGAGCAATAAAACATGAGCATTCACCAAGATCAAGATAAAACAAGTTACCTTTGGTTTGTTTGCCTGATCCAATCAGTTTTCCCTTGTCATCCAGCAGTCTTGCTTTGCCATGCATGAATTCAACCTTGAATCCAATGTTGATTAGCTGTGCTACACTTAGAAGATTATGCTTTAGTCCTTCAACCCAATATGCATTGTCACATATAAGTTCTTTGGTTAATGAGATTCATCCTCTTCCTTTTATGTAACAAGGTTCATTGTTTCCAAACCTTACATTACCACCATCATAGTCTTCAAGGTGTTCAAACTTTGTTCTATCACTAGTCATATGATGTGAACATCCATTGTCTATGATCCATGTATCATTTTTTCTTACATGAGAGATAAGTGCCATCTCATCTTCATCATCATCAGATTCATCTTTTACAACAATGTAGACAATTTCATCTTCACTATTATTAGAATCCTTAGCCATAAAACATGTTTTCTTACCTTTATCCTTGAATGATTTTAAATTCTTCCTACCATTGTACTTGTGACATTTCTTCTCATCCTTGCTTTTCTTGTTTGGGCACCTAGCTGCAATATGACCGATTTCTTAACATGAAAAATAGATTAAGGGAGTTTTAACTTTGTATTTACCTCTCCCTCTAGAATATTTCTTTGCAAGTAATGCTTCAATAACTTCAAGATCAATATCAAAACTTTCCTCTAATTCTTCTTTACTCTATGATTGGATGTCATTTATTTTCTTGCCCTTCTTAAGTGAAAGTTTGGCCTCAAATGCTGATTCAATATTTTTGGAAGTTGGAACATAGTTGTCATAGTTATCCAGCTCAAAGGCTGTCAATCTTCCCACTAAGGCATCTAAAGTTATATTGTGATTTTTTCTCACATCTTCTTTCTTAAATAGTAGATACTATTATTGCATAGATAGGGAGTAATGTTCGAAGAACCTTACTTATAACAGTTTCATCCTCAATTGCTCCTCCAGAAGCTCTGATTGCACTAACACTTGCCTTGATCCTTTCAACATATTTTGCAATATTTTCATCTTTTCTCATTTTCATCTGATCAAACTGTCCTCTTAGGCTTTTTGCTTTGGCTCTCTTCACATTGTCATCACCACCATAGATTTTCTTCAGCTTGTTCCACATTGCATAAGCAGTTGTGCAGTCTTTGATCTCATCAAATTCTTCATAGCTGAGAGCTGATGCAATGTCTATCATCATAGTGTTATGGTTCTTTTTCTTTGCAATGTCTTCAATAGATAATGTGCCAGTATGAGCCGTATCTTCTCCATCAAGATATTTGCATCCTAATTCACCAATGGAAGCTAGATGAAGTCTCATGAGACCTTACCATGCTAAAAAGTTATCTCTGTTAAGCCTTGGAATTTTTCTCTTGTAAGACATCCTGATCTTTAGCTTAGGTCCTTGAAACCCTTCTTATAAGCACCAAAAAGCTCTGATACCAATTTTTGGAAATACAGATGTAGTAACTAAGAAGGGGGGTGAATCAGTTAACCACAAAAATATTACCACAGATCCCTTTGATGTCTTATTAAATCATTTTTTGCTATCACTTAGTAAACATACAGAGAAATACTGAAACTTAGTTATTGTAGTGAGTATTAATTATAACTATTCTTAATCATTCGTCAGTGATTAACATGCATGCATAAAGAAAATAACATGAACACAAGAGACACTAGCTTTAACATGGAAACCCAATATGGGAAAAACCACCAATGTAACTAGTTAATATTTTTCACTCTTTTGAAGTGAGCCCTGTTAGGAGCCAATCTGGTTAAAGGTTACAAAACACACTATTAGGTGTGACCTTGTTAGAGGATTTAATGACCCTATTAGGAGTGGCCTTGTAAGAGGTCTTTGAAAAAATTCAATAGAACTATCACCTTGTTAGAGGATTTTCAAAATGGCTGTTAAACCAACTCAGTTAAGAGATTTTGAAATCACTGCTACAATGGTAAGAAAGTAACAATGAAATGACCTAAATAATGATGTAGCTAAATTGCTGATTACAGATCTCTATTCTGCTTCACTAGATCCTTCCTGATCAAATATATCTCTACTGCTCCTTAGGGATATCTAACCATCCTTCAAAATTCACTCACACTTTCACTCTTTTCCACTTTCACACACTTTGAATTCACAACTTGACCTTCTATATATACCATTCAGATTGTCCATTCACATTGTCAAGTTGACACTAATAATTATTACCAACATTACTAATCATTACTATAGTCGGCTTGAATAAAAAAACTTTATTCCTCAAATTAAAAAAATTCTTTACTAGGCCGACCTTGCTCGGTAAACACTAATCTAAAAAGAATTCATTTGGTGACCAAGTGAACTCAGTTACCACTGTGAATTCTAAAACATCCTTCAGAGACTGAGTGAACTTGGTAAACACACAAAACCACCTTGCTGACCAACTGAGCTCGGTAAACACTGAGAATCGCTTAGCTGACAGACTGAGCTCAGTAATCACTAAGAACTACTTTGCTGACCGACTGAGCTTGGTAAACATTAAGAATCGCTTAGCTGACCGACTAAGCTTGGTAATCACTAAGAACTACTTTGCTGACTGACTGACCATGATAATTGATATGACATTTGTGTGACATGAAAGACAACACACAATTAATCCAATAATCTCCTTTAGACAATTGTATCCAACACATTATGAAAAATTATATCTCACTTTAATGAGCTAAAATAGGCTTTATTGGGATTGATATGTGGATGAGAGGATGAGTACTAGTGTTGGTGCATTTTTCCTTTGAATTAGATTGGCTTCCTGATAAAGTAACAAAAAGGACTGGATGTCTCTATCTATTGCTAAAATATAATATATTAAATTGTTACTTGAGGTTTCACATAGATACTTTAGATGAGACAAATCTTTAAAGATACTCAAATAATTTTTAATAATCCTATTTATATCTTATGTCACAATACAAATGTAATAAGCATTTTTAAGAATTTAGTATCGTATTCAAGGCAAAAACACATTTTTGTCCATTACAATGTTTTGAGGGGAAAAGTTTTGGAAAATGAAGTAAATATTGACTATGTACCTATGAAAGAGTGTAAATTGTTGATATTTTCACAAAGGAACTCTATAAGGATACTTTTTAATCTCTAGGTAAAGTTAGGTATGATTTCTCCTTATTTGAGGTAAATACATATGATTATGCATTATTATAGTGAACTTAAAGCATAGGTTTCGTGTGGAGTGAATCTTCATTTTGAGCTAAATTTTATCTAAGGTAGAGTTGAGTAGAATGTTTAATTGTTCTTTATCTTTGGTCTTTTCCATTTGTGTCAAAATAGGACAGTGAAATTTTTCTTGAAGAATGTTTTAAGGGGAGAGTAAGTTCTTATCATTGATGTATTTCCATCAATGACAAAGTAGCAGATTGTTGTAGTATTAAGTTTAATGAGTAAGTTTAGATGGATAGTGATTTAATATGGTTTTCATTGATGAAAAATAATTATTGCATTAATGCCAACATGCTTTATATGTATTACAAATAATAATTTTTCTCTCCATATTCATTATTTTATAAATATGTTGGTGATATTTTGATATATTATTGAGCATAACTTGAAGTTATTGGATGCATATTTTTATAGTTCAATACATAGTGTAGTGAATTTTTTATTTGTCTGTGTGTGACTATAATTATAATATTATACCTTTGCAAGATAATTTATAGACTTTTCTATGTAATATTTTTTATCATCAATATTTCAAATCACACTACATGATCCATCATCAAGATATCATGATGATGTATCATGTAGTGTGATTAGAAATGTTCATGATAACAAATCTTACACAATAAATCCAAAAATTATCTTTCAAATTCAAATGGATTGTGGAAACTTGATATTCTATCTATTCAATTCATACTTCAAATTTCTCCACATAATGGTCTTTCATGATGTGATTTTTGAAATATGGTATTAATGTCCTTAGCTTTATTCATTTTAGTTGCTATAATTGTTACCCAAATTTTCCTCTACATATAGATTTGGTAGAAAACCATCCCCAGGCCTTTTTTTTTATCTTGTCAAACACCCCAAAAAAATTTATGAGTCTACCCTTTTTCCCCTGGTCTCTGCAATATCTTTTAGGTCTTTGGCTAGTAAAAACCCTTAGAAAATTTCATACAACTAGCCGTTACCCTGCAAAACCCTTTGGCCACATTATATTTTTATGTTACTTTATTCCCAGTCACTTAAGTTCTCATATTTACATGTGTGCAAATAATCCTTCAATTGCCAAGTCTCTGATTCTTGGCGGTTAACCCCTTAACACTCAGCGATCCCGCGAGCAGTTACCATTTTAGTTGGCGGTCTTAGATCAGCGGCCAAGTCAAGATTCTAGATCTAATGGTTGTCGCATGATCTCATGGCCTCAGAAGATTTCATGAGATCTTGTGACAATCATTGATCTTCCTCCCTACAGATTTTACCTTGATAGTGGGACCAGTGCCACCTCATCCGATTTGGTAGCTCCTGATACATCGACCATGTCTAATTTGGCATGTTGTCAGTGGGCCTTTTCTCTTCAAATGGGTTAATTTCTGATTGCATCTTGTGGCTGTCGTTATACCGATGATCCAAGATGCATGTATTTTATCATCATAGTATAGTGATAGTCATTGATCCTTCTCCATTGTATGGCTTCTGAAAGTGGGTCCTATGTCAGAGATAGATGCTATGTGTACATCAATTGTTAGTTTCTCATTGGCTAGTTGGTGTGTGATGTGGAGATGTGTTAGTGGGACCAGCCCCTTTCGACAGTCAGAAGGCTCTGACATCTATAGAGGATCGATGGCTGGAGTATGTTCACAAGGGTTTGTGTCAGGGCTCATGATCATGAGATAGCCATGGATCTTGCTTCATCTCTGACATGTTGTCAGGTGCATTCGATGTCAGAAGGTATGCAGCGTGTATCCAAAATGGCATAGTTTGATTGGTTGATTGGTTTGCAATGTGGCAGTTGTTAGTGGGCCCATGGGGTTAGGGGTTTCTAAAAGGTTAAAGTGCAAAAATTTCTCATGGCTATCATTATACCATGGATCCAAAGAGCTCGATCATTATCATAGTGGTATAGTGACAGCCATCCGATGCTGTTCTAAGGGACGTGAGTCCAAGGTCTGTCAGGGATGCTGATTTGCTCACTTCTAATTGGTTGCTAAATGCCAAGGTGGTGTTTGACTTGTCAGAAGGGTTTTTAGACTATTTTAAAGGGCACATTTGGGTTGTTCATCTATCAGGAAGGTTATTCATTGACGGTTACATTTTAAAATCTTTCGCTAGCCATTATATTTCAAAATTTGAATGCTTTTTGTTGATTTTGCTAGGGTTTTGCATTCTTTCGGCCATGCACAACATCGGTTAGCTTAGGAATTGATTTCTCAGGATTTTTTTGGTTGAGAGGATGACATAAGTGACTGTTGGTAGGTGTTGCAAGGTCCTTTGCCACATTTTCATGGTAGGAGGTGCTAGAAAGAGTTGGCACCACCTTTTTGAGTAGTACCTCTCCCAGGGAAATATGATCAGATTTGGAGCCTTCATGGCTTAGTGGAGTTGCAGGTGTGTAGATGGATCCATCTTGCTTGTTTGCGGGTTGATTCTAGTATAGGGATGGGCATGAAAACAAGTATCTAATTGGCCATAATGTTGCAAAAATACATTGATGATCAAAAGGACACCTAGGGTTTGATATTTTATTTTAATCTTTTGTAACCCTAGTTAGGTTAGTTTTTTGACTCCTACCTACGTGTTGTTGAGTATGTATATAATGTATTTTTTGAGCCTTAGTGCTCAAGGGGTTGGAATTGTAAAAAGAAAGAGTCCTTTCTTAGAAGACTATATGTGGTATTTCTTTTACCCTTTGGTCTTCTACTCTTGTAATCTCCCATTGATTATCCAAACACTGCAGAGGTATTTTGTGAAAATGTCTCATGTCCCTATGCTTTCTTGTTTGTATTCTCTCTTATTGGATCAAAGTATATGTATGTTTTGAGTGATATCTTAGGGTTCCTAATCCCTCTCTCTTTCTGCAATTATTGTGTGTTATTGTGTTTGATCTAATTTTGATGTTTTGTGGGTATACTTTAGCCCCCTAATAGTCTTGTCTCAATCCTACACTGAGTTCTAGAAGTGAATGTCTTCTTGCAGGTCATAGGTTGTGTCTTATGTTCAGGCCCTCCTATGAAATACTTATGCAAGCCTATTTAGTGAGCTGTGATCTCTTAGACTTGAGTTGTTCATTTGATTTCATCCTACATACTGAGATCCAAACCCTAGTTTTGGTGCATCACCTAGTACGTAGTTTGCTTTTAGTCATTTCCCTTTCAAGCACTCCTTCTATCCCTTTCCCCCCAAAGTTTACTTTCATGTCTAAAAGAAAATTAAGGTGATTATCCAAGAGGAACTAGCCTAGAACCTTGAGGTCTCATCTCAGTTAGCAAAGGTCCCACAACCTAGAGATGATTCCCATGTTATATTGAGTTATCAAGACCAATAGAGCTTGAGACAAAGGTGCAAACTTAGTGAATAAAAAATCTAGCATGCCTGGTGGGACTACACAAGAAGTTCATTGTTCAAGATTATGTTATCTATGATATGTAGATTGCATAGTACTAACCTTTAGAGGTTGTTTCACCAAGTATATCTATTGACTCCATTGATTTCAAGCATCTAGGCTACCTTGTTCAAAGTTTTATGAGAAATGTTGAGACTAGAAGCTAAAAGCCCACCAAATTTTTAGAGTTTCCCTCGAAGAGAAATCACAAAGGCAGGTCAACTCAAAGAACATCTCCTGCAAGAAGAGTCCAATCAACACCTCCTAATACTTTAGAAAGGAGACCTTTCCCTTTCATTCTAGAAGAAGAGGCAAATCTCTAACTAGAGATCTAGAGGAAGATTCAAATCCAATAGTAAATACAGCCCATATAGTTGTTAATCTTCACATTCCAACTCCTACAATGGCCAGACCATTTGCATTTTCAACCTTTAATAAGGGTAGCCCATTAAATTTTTCTCAACATCATGATGTGCCCTTGGTGGCACTAAAGAGTATACCCGATTTCATAGGTGAAGGGTAGACAACTTCTTTTGAGCACATAAGAGATGTGACCACCATCTATAGCATACATAACATTACTCAAGAAGATGTGGCCACAAAATTATTAACAACCTCTTTTAAAGGTAAGGCTCTAGAATGGTTTAGAACTTTAACTGTTGGTTCTATTACTTCTTGGGATGAGTTATGGGATGCATTAAGTAAGCATTTTGAGGATAAATCAAATAACTTGTCTCTAGTTGAGTAGTTAACAACTATTAAGAGAGACCCTCAAGAGTAGATTGCAAATTATAATAGTAGATTCCTTAAAACATGGAATAGAATTCCAGTCTTTGTGAGACCATCAGCTGACCATGCTTTTCTGTACTACTTGCAAAGTCTGCATGGTCAAATTTTTGTAATGATCCAGTCTATGGGTGATGCTTTTTTGCCCCAAGCCTTTGACATAGCTGTCAGGGCCAAAAATTGTTTGATCCAAGCAGGCATGATTGCTAGAAGGCCTCCAATGCCCATTTTTCCTAGCCTTCAGCCCATTGCACCTACCCAAGTACCCCCATTTACTCCTATCCCCACCATAGCAGCACCTCAAGCTAGTGCTAGTGGTCAAGAACATGCTAAGGCAAGTTTCTCTCAAGAGTTGCAAGAAATAAAGAGTAGCCAGCAAACTAGTATACAAGAAATGACCAATTTGTTGTAGACCTTGACTAACGAGGTCACAAATCTAAAGAAGCAAGGTCAAGGAAGCATACCATCATTTCAGCTGCAAGGCCAAGGTCTTAATCAAAAATATTAGAATCAAGGATAGCCTTATCAACAGAATAGGCCACCATACCAAGGAGGCTATCAAGGACAAAGATAAAGCTTTAATCAGAGACCATTCCAACCATATAACCCTGCACCTCTAAATTCTACAAATCTAGTAAGGGATATGGTTCCTAGCCAAAACAATATGGCCATGGAGAATGAATGGTGTTTTCCTTGTAATAAGCCTCACAATTAGGCTACATGTTCAAATGGATGGATGAACCAAGCTCTAATGGTTCAAAATGACTCCCAAGCTCAATCAGAGGTTTCAACTAATGGGTCAGTACCTCAACAAGAATCACAAGAGAAAGATACTACTCTCTTTAATTGGGAACAACCAGACTTCAATGGAGTCAATGATGAAGTTGATTTTTTTGCCTATACAAGAGAAAATAGAAGAGCTCGAGAGATGGAGAGAGAAGATTCTAATGCTAAAGCTACTACATATATAGAGCCACTATAGCAAGCTAATCCTATCATACCTAAGGAGGCTCCTATCATTACAAGAAGAGAAGGCCAAGTTCCAAAAGAAGTGGAGCCCATCACGCCAAAGACACAAAAAAGAGTACACACTGTGACACCATTTAATATTGTAGACAACATGAAGGAGGTGAATGTCACCATGTCTATGTGGGATTCTTTGGCTCTTCCAGGACAACTTGAAATTTTGAAGAAGGCCATGACAGAAGTAGCAACTCCTCCACCTACAAAAGAAGCTACAAAGCCAGTGTTGGTTAACACTGATCAAGAGAAGGAGGCTCCAAGTAGCAACTCCAAGGCCAATGCCATTCAAGATAGGAACTCAAAGCCTCCTCCCTTTTATGTATCTCTAATTATTGGAAAATCTTTAGTACATAATTGTATGGTAGATAGTGGAGCTACTAGCACTGTAATGCCCAAGAAAGTAGCTGACCAATTAGGACTAAAGTATGAACCCTTTCAAAAGAAGGTTACACAACTTGATGGATCCTCGGTCAATACTATAGGTGTGGCCAAGGATACTAGTTTAATCCTACATGCTAGTCCTAATTTTTCCATCCTCCTTGAAATATATATCATAGATCTCCCTGCATTATTTTCTATATGTCTTTCAAGGGAGTTTATAGCTAAGATAGGAGGTTATCTATATTCTAACTAGTCTCACATGTTATTTCATACAAGATATGGGACCAAGGTCACCATTAAATCATAACCATTAGTAGCACACCATATTGAGCCTTATGTGTCCAATACCATCAATGTAAACTGCCCTATATTTGATGACAGTGACTTCCAAACCATTAGTGAAACAAGCACAAAGATAGAAAGTATCCCTGATATTTTTCTAGATGAAAGAGCTTCAGAGGTCCAAGAAACTCTCATTTGTGATTTTGGTTTGGGAAGTTATCTGATACAAGAGAGTGGAGTCATAGAACCAAGCCTTCTCAAAGAGGATGTTTATTCAAAGGATTAGAGCAATCAAGCTTGGGAACTATTTTTTGATGGAGCTAGAAGCAAACATGGTTCTAGTGGTGGGGCTATGCTAGTGTCCCCAAAAGGAGAAAGGTATTATACTACCTTTAGATTTAGTTTCTCCTACACTAGCAATACTGCAGAGTATGAAAGTCCAGTCAATGGACTGGAATGGGCTAGAAAAAGAGGGCTCAAGGCCTTCAAAGTTTATGGTGACAGTGAATTAGTTGTTAGCCAAGTAAGAGGGATAAGTGAAACAAAAAATGACACTTTGAAAGCATACAAGCATAGAGTTTGGGATGCAATTGAAGATTTCCATGATTTCAACATTGTTGCTATCCCTAGAAAGTTAAATCAAAATGCAGATAGATTAGTTGTTGTTGGATCCTAGTATGATATTCCAAATAGCATTTCAAAAGAAATGGATTGACAACTTATTAAAGTGATTTTCAGACCATCTATTCTAGATAATGATGTCAATTGGTAGGTGTTTGACAATGATGAACAAATTCTACAGTTCTTGTTTGAAGATGTTTTTTCAGAGTACAATCAAGATAGGCTATCACAAAACTATGGTAATCAAGTGATACAACTAAAGTCCAATAGGATGCCTAGAGGTCTTGTCACCTTAGAGACTATCTTCAACAAGGATGATGAAGTCAAGAAGAATAAAGTTGGCCTGGTAGTCCAACAAGAACACTGTGTTGAATTAGAGTTGGAACCAGGTAAGAGCCTACAATTTGGAAAGGTAAACACTGAATTGGAAAAGAAAGCTTATACACAATTATTTAAGGAATTCAGTAATGTTTTTGCATGACAATATTAGGATCTCAAAGGTTTTGATCCATCCCTTTCTTAGCACACCATTGAATTAGAACCTAATGCCAAACCAGTGAGGCAAAAACAAAGGCCTGTTAATCCTAAGCTTGAGCCACTTATGCATAAAGAGGTGCTTAAACTAATAGAAAGTGGTATCATCTACCCCATTAGGCATACTAGTTTGGTTTCCAACCTTGTTCCTATCAGGAAGAAGAATGGGGAGTTGAGGTTATGTGTTGATTTTAGGGATCTTAACAGGGCCTCTTTAAAGGACCACCATTCATTACCTTCCATGGGACAAATCTTACAATGTGTCTCTGAATCTGAGAGATTTTCATTATTGGATGGCTATTCAGGATACAATCAGATCTTAGTAAATAAAGAGGATCAATACAAGACTACATTTACAACCAAGTGGGGAACCATGGCTTATCAAAAGATGCCCTTTGGTTTGTCAAATGCAAGTGCTACATTTCAAAAGGCAATGGATATGGCCTTTAAAAGCCTTATGTACAAATTTGTGCTGGTCTATTTAGATGAAATAACGATCTATTCTAAACTTGTAGCAAACCATATCAAACATCTAAGGAAGATTTTTGAAAGGTGTAGAGAGTTCGAGATATCTCTTAATCCCAAGAAATGTGTGTTTTCAATTCATGAAGGAAAAATATTGGGATATGTAGTATCCAAAGAAGGGATCACAGTGGATCCTGAGAGAATTGTGGCTATCCTAGAGAAACCCCTACCACATCACAAGAAAAGTTTCCAATCTTTCATAGGAAAGATTAATTTTGTTAGGAGGTTCTTGCCTAACATTGTAGATTTACTCAAGCCTTTGACAACTATGTTAAAGAAGAGTTTAGCTTTCAGTTGGACTAAGGAAGGGAAAGCCAATTTCTAGGCTATCAAAGAGGCCCTAGCAAAAGCTCCTACCCTCTTAAACCCAAATTTCAATAAGGATTTCATCCTTTATGCTTATGGAGGTCATGATGCCATATCTGCAATGTTGACCCAAGAAAATATAGATGGATTGGAGCAGCCCATTGCTTTCTTTAGCAAAGGTTTAGAAGAGTATGAACATAGGTACTCTTTTGTAGAAAAACATGTACTTTTTGTGGTAAAGAGCCTTAAAAATTTTAGATATGTATTGACCCATAGCAAGTTACATTTAAAAGTTACTCATCCAAGTGTCAAAGAGTTTTTTCTTTCTAAGGACCTGAATGAGAAAAGAGCTGGTTGGATCACCAAGGTGATGGAATATGACATTGATATTCAAACTACCAAGCTAGTTAGAGGAAGAGGTCTTTGTGAACATTTGGCATTGGATGAAAGTTCAAAGAAATTAGAACAAATGGATGCATCTCTAGTGGTGCATTCTATAGAATAACATGACAAGGCAACAAGATGGTTGCCTAATATGATCAATTATTTGAAGATAGGACAATGTCCTGCAGGCCTAGATTCAACAAAAAGAAGGTATTATAGATTGCAATTTTTTTCATTTGTGTTGATGAATGAAGTTCTTTTCAAAAAGGATCAAAATGGTGTCCTTTTAAGATGCACAGATTCATAAAAGATAGCTGATGTCCTATTTGAGTTTCATGATGGACCTTCTAGAGGTCACTTTTCTCCTAGGACTACTGCTTTTAAAATCATGAGGGTTGGATACTATTGGTCATCTATCTTTAAGGATAGTCATGATTATGTTAGGAAATGCATCAAGTGTGCCATGTTTGTATGAAAGGAAAGGCTTGCAGCCTTGCCTCTACAACCAATCAGAATGGATCAACCCTTCATGAAGTGGGGTATATATTTCATTGGCATGATCAATCCTCCATCTAGTGTAGGCCATAAATGGATAATCACTACAACAGATTACTTCACCAGATGGACAGAGGTAGTTTCATTAAAAGAAGCCAATGAGAGTGTTGTCCTAAGCTTTTATGATGACTTAATTCATAGGTTTGGTACTCCTAATTCCATAATTTTAGATAATGCCTTAGCATTTATAGGCCTCAAAGTCTTAGAGTGGGTAGTCAAGAAAGGCATCTATCTAAACACTAGTTCCAATTACTACCCTCAAGGCAATGGCTTCGCAGAATCCACCAATAAGAATTTGATTAGGATAATCAAGAAGATTCTACAAGATAATTAGAGAGATTGACACACCAAGTTGAGGTTTATAGTGTGGTTAGATAGAATTACCCCAAAGAAAATCATTAGTAATTCTCCTTATGTGCTAGTGTATGGTAGAGAGGCCAAGTTGTCCATTTTAGCTGAATTGCCAACTTTGGACCTAGCTACTCAGTATGCCTTATTTGATGAAGGAGATCCCTTGCAGGTTAGGTATGCTTAGTTGATGGAATTAGAAGAAATTAGAGATAAATCAATGCAAGATATGGAATTCCATCAGATTCAGACAAAGAGGAGTTTTGACAAAAGAGCTAGAGTCAGAAGCTTCAAGGTTGGAGACATAGTCCTCAAGTGGGATGAGTTTAGGTCAAGACCTGGTAGGCACACAAAATTTGACTCCTTTTGGGGTGGACCATTTGTAATCATAGAATGTAGGGGCTCCAATGCTTTTCAACTATCAAATATGGAGGGATTCCCCTTACCTATCTTTGTGAATAGTTTCCACTTGAAGCCTTGTTTTGAGGTTAACCCCTCTTTGTAAATTTTGTAAAAAGTTCCCATGTTTTCTTTCCTTGCTTTCTAGTTAGTTCCTTGTTTTCCAAGAAGTGCCTTGAGCATAGTTCCAGTTCTGGCTCTCTGAGATATTTTTGATCTTTAATGACCCCATGCCCAATGGATTGTCAAGGTTACTGGTTTCCCATGTCTAGCAGGCTGACATCAAATAGAAATCACCAAAATGTTACCCAAATTTTCTTATGCCTATAGATTTGGTAGAAAACCATCCCTAGGCCTCTATTTTTATCTTGTCAAACACCCCAAAAAAAATTATGAGTCTACCCTTTTTCCCTTAGTCTCTGCAATATCTTTTAGGTCTCTAGCTAGTAAAAACCCTTAGAAAATTTCATAAAACTAGCCGTTACCCTACAAAACCCTTTGGCCACATTATATTTTTATGTTACTTTATTCTCAGTCACTTAAGTTCTCATATTTTCATGTGCACAAATAATCCTTTAGTCTCCAAGTCTCTAATTCTTGGTGGTTAACCCCTTAACACTTAGTGATCCCACGAGCTATTACCATTTTGGTTGGTGGTCTTAGATTAGTGGCCAAGTCAAGATTCCAGATCTAACAGTTATCACATGATCTCATGGCCCCAGAAGATTCCATGAGATCTTGTGACAATTGTTGATCTTCTTTCCTATAGAGTTTACCTTGTTAGTGGGACTGGTGCCACCTCATCTAATTTGGCAGCTCCTAATTCATTGAAGGTGTTTGATTTGGCACATTGTCAGTGGGCCCTTTCTCTTCAAACAAGATAAGTTTTGATTGCATCTCATGGCTGTCATTATACTGGTGATCCAAGATGCATGTATTTTATCATCATGGTATAATGATAGTCATTGATCCTTCTCCATCATTTCACTTCTAACAGTGGGTCCTATGTCAAAGATAGATGCTACATGTACCTTGGTTGTCAGTTTCTCATTAGCTAGCTAGTACATGACATGGAGATGTGTCAGTGGGACCGGCCCCTTTTGGTAGTCAGAAGGCTCTAAGATCTGTAGAGGATCGATGGCTGGCCTATGTTCACAAGGGTTTGCATCAGGGCTCCCAATCATGAGATATCCATGGATCTTGCTTTATCTCTATCACATTGTCAGGTGGGTCTGATGTTAGAATGTATGCAGCATGTATTCGAAATGGTGCAGTTTGATTGGTTTGCAACATGGTTTTTAGTGGGCCTATGGGGTTAGGGGTTTCTAAAAGGTTAAAGCACAAAAGGATCTCATGGTTTTAATTATACCATAGATCCAAAGAGCTTGATTGTTATTGTAGCGGTATAGCAATAGCCGTTTGATGGTGTTCTTAGAGATGTGGGTCTGAGGTTTGTCAGGGATGCTGATTTGCTCCCTTCTGATTGGTTGCTGATTGTTGAGGTGGTGTTTGACTTATTAGAAGGTTTTTTAGACTATTTTCAAGGGCACATCTAGGTTGTTCATTTGTTGATAAGGTTATTCATCAATGGTTACATTTTAAAATCTACCACTAGTTGTTATATTTCAAAATTCGAATGCTTTTTGCTGATTTTGCTAGGGTTTTACGTTCTTTCGGCCATGCATGATGTTGGTTAGCTTAGGAATTCATTTCTCAGGATGGTTGTGGTTGAGAGGATGAAAAAAGTGACTGTTGGTTGGCATTGTAGGGTCCTTTGCCACATTTTCATGACAAGAGGTGCTAGAAAGAGTCGGCGACACCTTTTTGAGCAGTACCTCTCCCAGGGAAATATGATCAGATTTGGAGCCTTCATGGCTTAATGGAGTTGCAGGTGTGTAGATGGATCTAGATCACTTGTCTATAGGTTGATTCTAGTATAGGGATGGGCACAAAAACAAGTATCTGATCGGCCATAATGTTGAAAAAATACATTAGTGATCAGAAGGACACCTAGGGTTTGATATTTTATTATAATCTTTTGTAACTCTAGTTCGGTTAGTTTTTTTACTCCTGCCTACATGTAGTTGAGTATGTATATAATGTATTTTTGGAGCCTTAGTGCTTAAGGGGTTGGAATTTTAAAAAGAAAGAGTCCTTTCTCAGAAGGCTATCTGTGGTATTTCTTTTACCCTCTGGTCTTCTACTCTTGTAATCTCCCATTGATTATCCAAACATTGTAGAGGTATTTTGTGACAATTTCTCATGTCCCTATGCTTCCTTGTTTGTATTCTCTCTTATTGGATCAAAGTATATGTATGTTTTGAGTGATATCTCAGGGTTCCTGATCCCTCTCTCTTTTTGCAATTATTGTGTGTTATTGTGTTTGATCTGATTTTGATGTTTTGTGGGTATACTTCAGCCCCCTAGTAGTCTTGTCTCAATCCTACACCGAGTTGTAGAAGTGAATGTTTTCTTGTAGGTCATAGGTTGTGTCTTATGTTCAGGCCCTCCTATGAAATACTTATGCAAGCCTATTTAGTGAGTTGTGATCTCCTAGACTTGAGTTGTTCATTTGATTTCATCCTCCATACTGAGATCCAAACCCTAGTTTTGGTGCATCACCTAGTAGGTAGTTTGCTTTCAGTCATTTCCCTTTCAAGAACTCCTTCCATCCCTTTCCCTCCAAAGTTTACTTTCATGTCTAAAAGCAAATTAAGGTGATTATCCAAGAGGAACCAGCCTAGAACCTCGAGGTCTCATCTCAGTTAGCAAAGGTCCCACAACCTAGAGATGATTCCCATGTTATACTAAGTTATCAAGACCAAGAGAGCTTTAGATAAAGGTGCAAACTTAGTGTATAACAATAATATTTTTGGCTTTGGAGACATGGTTTCCATGTTTGATGGTGTTTCTACTCTAGGTTTGTCAAAACTTAGGTGTTTACACTTTATTTATTTATCTCTATATATGAATGAAAATGTGTAACATGTATGGTGCTATTTGTCTTCTTAGTCAAGGAATTTTGTCATCCAATTCTCATTCCTCCCTACGACGATAATGTTTAGTGTTCACCAAATTCAATTCTTTCTCCATTCCTTTAATGTGTGAAATAAAGAGTATTGTTGACACCAAAAATTGATCTTAGTTGTAACAACCTTATGCAAAGATTCATTGAATTTGAGACCTTGGGCTTAATCATTGAGAATCCTCTAGGGTTTTAGAAGTCATCTCTTCATTTTGGTGCTGAGAGGGAAATGGAAGAAAATCTACTTTTACTACAGTGATCCACCAAAGCTTTTAAAACACTTTAAATTCTATAGGCTAACCCCTAAATTGAGATAGTATGGAAACTATCTAAACATCAAATAAGGGAATAGTCATAGATATATGAAAGAATATTTAAGCATGAGACATAAGAAATGAAAAATTTAAAGATATCCCTATACAAAGAATCTTAAAGCATAATCTGCATGGCAGAGATCAAAATACAACTATTAAATTCATGCAATGCAAAGAAAACATTCATGAAGAGAAAAAATCACTAAAAGGAAAAGGACTTCAAACACGGTTGGTATATTTTATTATTTTAAGATTATCATAAAAATATTAAGTCTTTTTATAATAGCCTTTTGCATAAAAGCCAAAGTCCTAAAAATTCTTCTCCAAAAATATTTGATTTATACATTACTGATGCAGGGAAATTCTAGGGTACTTGGTGAATCTGCATTGTGATGTGTTGTTTTGGTTCTATGGTACTCAATTGTAGCTTTAACTGATGGTCTCAATTATCGAAGGAAGCTCGGTCACTGAAGGAACTCGATGGAACTTCTTATGCTCGGTGGAACTTGTACTTGGTAATGCATGTGTCCCTCGGTGTTTCTTGGTGTGGTCGATTGTTTCACTAGTGCTTGGTTTGTTAGCATGTGCCAAAAATTTCATGGCTCTACCCATTTTCCCCTGGTCTCTATAGTTATTTTAGGGTCTCTACCTTTAGCCCTAGTTCAAATTTTTGAAAATATAGCCGTAGCATACAAAAACCCTTTGAAAAAACCTAGCTTTGTTATATTTTCATGTTACTTTTCATGGGTCACTTAAAGGTCTTAATTCACATGTGCTTAAATCATTATCCCCTTTGTCACATGATCTCATGAACTTTTCCCATGTTATGCGATCTTGAGACTAAAGGTTTTATACCCTGGCAAATTAAATATTTTCCTATAGTCCTCTGCACCTTAATTTTCCTTAAAGCCTAAGTCCTATGCTTTAATTTTTCCTATGGTTTGGCTTTAATATTTTCCTGGGCCCGTCTCTAACACCATCTCCATCTAACAACTATCATTAAAGCATAAGTGATATATTAGAGGCTTGCGCTTTTGCAATGACCATTGATTATCTTTCATGACATTGCCTTTCTTCGCAGATGGGTCCACTGCTAGGTAAGCACACATGGCGTCTCCCTATTGGCCAAAGGAAATAGTGAAGTGGCAAGGTTGTTAGATTGAATGAAGAGATTGTATGTCTATCTGCTAGATTCTATGACATGGCGGTCCCTGATTCATTGGAAGTATCCTATGCAACATGATGGGGTCATGCTCTGTGGTATCGGCTAAGATTCCAAATCAGCGGTTGGTGTGTAAGTGCATAGAATCTTTTGAGGGCTTGAGATCTCACGCCGATCATTGATCTTTCTAGATGACATAGCATTTCAAAGAAGTGGGTGCAAGATGACATGTATGCATAGTTGGTGATATTTTATTGGTCCACCTATATTATGATTTGGCAGTTGTCAGTGGGTCCTAGGTTTTCGGCATGTCAGAGGGTCATGACATCTATAGAGGATCGATGGTGGGCATGTCTTCCCAAAGGATGTGTCAGATGAATGAGATTTTGAGATGACCATTGATTCTATTGAGTGACATAGACTTTTCTTTCAGTGGGTCCACTATTACATGTACTTAGTTGGTGAACGGTGATTGGTCCAGGTGTGCTAAGGTGGACTTGTTAGTGGGTCCACCAGTCTCAGGGAAGTTAATATTTTGCAAGATCTGATGATTGTTGTGATACCATTGATTAGATATGCATGATGGATATGTCAGCTATATGGTGACAGCCATTGATCTTCACTAAATGGGAAAGATTTGCAGTGGGTCCTTTGTCAGTGATGACTGAGCAATTGCAGTGAATGATGTGGTGACATGTGGCAAGTTTTTAGGTGAGGCCAAGTGTGGTTTAAAGTCTTACTAGTCTGGACAAATGTTTCGGTGGTCTGAAAAATTTCCAAGGCTTCACTCATTTGCATGAGATAGTGGCAGTTCCCTAAGTGTTTTAGTGGTTTAGTGAACAAGCGTTCACAGAATCGCTAAACTTTCTGACAGATACATAAAGTGTTTCATGAACTAGTGGTGACCTTTTGTCACTAGTTCACTAAATGTGGGACCAAGGTTAGTATTGTCCCTTTGGTCACCAGGTCACGGAGTTAAGTGATGGGTTAATTTTTCTTTCCATGAACAAGAAAAGCATTGTCGCATGGTTGCTAAAGGTAAACCTAGGGTGACAATTGAGTTAAAGACTGAAAGACCGCAAAAGGGAGAGATCAGATAGTCATGATATAAAGATAGCCAGATTTAAATATCAACCACCGATTTTCTGCAAGCACCATAAAGTAGTCATTTATTTTCAAGTTTGAATTTTTGAGGGTTTCTCAATGACATAAAGGACTAAAATTGAATGTTTTCATGGCTAGATTTGATTTTTTTGGTGGTGCTTTCTATTACAGTGTGGTCTAGGGTGTGCTCTGTTTGTTTGTTGGGTCTATACCATGCAGTTTTGTGCTCGAGGTGTGTTGCAGGTGGTGACAAAGGGTTGAAAATTTCAAATTTTCATGATTTGCAGTACTTTCCTAGAGATTTATCATTAGTGCAGATCTTCCTCAGGCATGGCCGATTGGTTTTCTTCCCTGTAATAAATTTTTAGCCATTTCCAGTTGGTTGGGAGGTTGAAACCCTAACCCTAAGTCATCTGTAGCTTGTTGCATTCTCTTTGAGGATTCCAAGATGACTAGGGAGTATAAGTGGTAGAATTTTGATTTGTCAGGGTTCCAAAACTTTCTTTGGTCCCAGGCTGGTTGTTCATGGAATTTTACTGATAGAGGAGCTAGATTTTGTGTCTTTTCCTATCGTTGTGTTGTTCTGATTATGTATTGATTCTAAATATATTAATGAGAATGTTATTGAGTTCCAATCTTGCATTTGTTTATGTCTTCTTGTTTTGGTTCTAAGCTCATATATGTTAGTGTCACAAAGTGTATTAGCATATGGTAAACAAATAGTATTGTGAAATCATCTCTAAGTCCCTAACAAAGTTAGGATTAAAGTCTTTTAGGTGGGTTCAGTGAGTTTAGAACCAAGTAAGAATCTGATGTCCTTGTGTCTAAGGGAGAAGGGTAATAGGCAAGGCACTTATCCTGGATTCAATTGTGTTTGAATTAAGGTATTCAGTTGATGTATGTAATTGGGTGACTCTGCTCTCTAGGTTAAGGCACTGGTCCATCCTCTGGAGGCATTTCATTATTGTCAACCACGCACACACACATTCAAATGATCAAATCCTTAGATCAATTAGTAAAGAGCATATTGGCATAACATTTTAGGATTCCTTTGAAGATTTGAATCAAGGGTACACCTGCCTAAGCATTAAGGCTCAAAGTGTAGGAGTATCTCTTTTGATCCTTGTTAGTTGGCCCTCTTCCTTGTAGACTTTGGAGTGGTTATAGCGTCAAAGTTTTAATAGGTTATCCATCAAAGTATAAATCTGCAAGTTGAAGATCAAAGGGAACTCCCAACAAATTGGTGACTCTACTGGGGAGAACAACAATGAAGAAATATATCTATTAGGATCTCTGGTTGGGACTATATTGTTAAAATCAAAATCTTTTGTTGACTAGATTGATTTACCCATCCGAGTCCCCAACAAATTGGTGACTCTATTGGAGAGAACAACAATGAAGAAATATATCTATTAGGATCTCTGGTTGGGACTATATTATTAAAATAAAAATCTTTTGTTGACCAGATTGATTTACCCATCCGAGTCCCCAACAAATTGGAAAATCTACTGGGGAGAGTCTAGAGATAAAGGCTATTAACTGCACTCTTGTTTTCCCATTGTACTCAGTTAAGGATTTCCCATCTAGGTGTGTGGTGACTCGAAAGGTTGAGAACTAGTGCTATAATCTATAAATCATGGATAAAAGGAGGAATCCTAGGTCCTTTGTCAAAAAGAATCTGGAGGTCACTCTAGAACAATTGCCTAGACAGGAGAATTGGATTAGAAGGAATGGTGAGTCTACTAGTGCTCCCATTAGAGAACAAAGAAGTACTAGAGGTAGAGCACCACATGTTTCCTCAAGTGAGGAAGGTTCACAAGATAGAGTTTCTAGATCAGATGGTGGTCGCTCTGAGGATAGATTCTATGATACCCGAGAGGCTATATTTCAAGAGAAGGGTCCATTGCCCACAAGTCAAGATGAAAAAGCTAGAGAGATGGGTTTGGAGATTGATTTAGATCTTGATGAAGATAATTTCAGAAGAGAACCCATGAGACCTAGGCAAGTGCACTTCTCATATCAAAATCTTTCTGATATGGATGTGTCATCAAGTTCTGATGACATTATGGTAGATCCTAATGATTTAAATGCACTAAGGTTATAGTCAGTAGAGCAGGATGCCATACATAAGAGGTTACAAAAGGAGAGAGAAGCTAAAAAGGTGAATTCTCTAATAGAAAGATAGTCTCTCCTTAGAAAAATTAATGAAATGAAGGAGAGAAATAAGATGCTTGCTTCTGCTCCTAAGACTTTGCAACATGATATCTTTGGTGATCTTGAAGCTTTGAGGAGTGAGTAAGAGTGCTTTCTACAAGATCATGAATTTGATAAGGAGGGCCCTATGGTTAGACAAGTGCAAAGTTACGTTCCTTTGCCTAAAGATAAGGATGGGCATGAGATCACTAGGCCTGCCATTGTCATTGGTGAGAAAGGAAAGTAGAAGATGGTGGGACATCAAATAATTAGATCATTGACAATGATGGGGGTCCCACCACCCAATTCAAATAAGGACATGGAAATAGAAAGAAGAAGAAAAGAAGCTGAGGACCTTGCAAGAGAATTAGAAAAGGCTAAAATTGAAGCTTCCATTGTAGAAAAGAGAAGAAAGATCTAGTTCTTGAAGGCTTCGTCAGCTAGTTCTCTTGGTCCATCTGCTACTAAAGTAGGTATGCCATCTATCACTAGTACTATTCCACTTAGTAATGCTATTGATTCAATTCCTTCTTCATCTTCTAGGATAGGTGCTAATCCTAGGCAGCAGTCAAATGCACAAGTAGATAGAAATGTAAATGCTAATGTTGATCCTAGGGTTAACACTAGTTCAAGTTTTCAAAGAAGACCTATGCAATTAGAAGGCTATAGGAAAATTAGTTTTGAGGGAATTCCTGGTTACCCAAATCCTTTTCCAAATGATATAAGAGATAAGGTACCTAAGTTTGCTAGTAATAATGCTATTAGTTGTGAGGAGCATCTTAGGTTATTTGTTGATATGCTTAATGATTATGAGGTAGAGCATGAGGATGTAGTCATGAAATTGTTTGTTCAATCTCTAATGGAGGATGCTAGAGATTGGTTTAAGAGATTTCCTGATAAATGTATTGATACTTGGGACTCCTTTGAGAGATGTTTTAAAGAGCAGTATGGTGATAGACCTAATGCTAGTTTCATGTTGAATGAATTCAATACCATAAGGAAAAATTAGAATGAGACTGTAGCTAAATTCAACATGAGATTTTAGAAGGGTATGCATAAGTTGTTCCAAGTTATGCGGTTAGATGACAATGTTTGTTTAACCACATACTTCAATGCATTTGATGGAAAGATGGGTGGAAAAAGAGATGATCCAAAGTTGTTTGGGGATAAGAAGTATAAAAAAGAAAATGATAAGAATGTTGGAGCTAGGAGGCAAGAAGAAGATAAATTGGATAAGGTTCTCAATGCATTGAAGGATTTGAAGGCACCTGCCAATAGAAACATCAGTGCTCCTACCAATGAAAGGCCTTAGTTCAACAACAATTTTAATAAGCAGAATAGATTGCAAAACTACCCTTACAACACCCAATGGAAGGATGGAAAGCCTATTGTCCCTACTGTAAGAGGAAACAATGATAGAGGTGTCCCTGACCCTCTACAAAAAGCTTTAATAAATGTCATGGAGGACATACCTTGGTGTGTTGCATGCCAATCCCCTCATTCTATAGAGCATTGTGTGGTTGCACACTCTATGGCTGCAAATTAGGATTGTGGCAATGAGGAGATAGATCAAGAAGAAGATCAAGATGATGTTGGATGCAACATAGTTTCTTCATATCTAGGATATGAAGAAGATTTTGATTTTGATGAAGAGGCAGATGTAAATGTGAAGAGACACAATCAGGCCCTTTTTCATCAAGAAGTTTTTTCTGATAGTGAAGACATTGATAGGAAGACATGTAACATGAATTCTTCTTCTGAGCTAGTAAATTTGAGAAGACCTTCTAGAGAAGAGATGTATAGGATTACTACAAAAATGATTGCCCAGGTACAAACTAGAGGCATGGTGGCAAGGAATACAAATGGGAAAGCTGTAGGAATGTTCATAAAGAGTACCAACTCTGGAGAGCCTAATGAGAACAAATCAAAAGGTGATCACATGGTGAAATTCAAGAATGTAAAAGGTAAGAATTGTGAGCCTAAAAGAGGTGGAGTTGAAAGATTTTCTAGTGAGATTAAGAAGCCAATTAACATAATGGCTAAGATTGAAAAAATGAGGATGGCCAACACACCTAATGTATCAGATAAAAAAAAGGGTACCAAGGTAGTGCAGATTGAGATTACTTCTTCTGCTCCAATTGATATGTTATCTATATTGTCCCAAATTATAGTTAAGGTTCCATTGTCATAATTGTTGAGGATCCCTGAACACAAAGACAAAGCTATTGCATGGGTAGATAATGTTCATAACAATGAGGTTGCATGCAATGGATCTCAGGATAAAGCTTTGAAAGGTGTTGCTACTCAAGGAATTGTGTCTCAAATTCCTCGAATATATTTGGACAATTCTATCAATGCCAACCTTGAAAATATTGATCCATTCTTTTTAAGTGTTCTTGTGAATGGAATGAAGTTGAGGAATTGTATGATTAATAGTGGTGCCTCTAATACTATCATGCCTTTCAAAATCATGGAGAAGGTGGGCCTTAAAGTTGATGCAATCCAAGGAAGATGTTGTGCAATGGATCATAGGGAGGTACCAGTTATTAGGACTATCAATGCAATTCCATATAGGCTAGCAGCATATCTAGAGAAAGAGTTGACAATCAGTGTTTTGGTAGTGGACATCTCTCCTCATATGGGATGCTACTATCTAGAAGATGGAGTGCTACCATGGGTGGAAGCTTATAGTGTGATCTGTCCTATGCCACTTTCAAGATTAATGATCAGTTTGTCAAGATTGAACGAGAGCCAAGAGTATGCCACATGATTGAGAGAAATATTGATAATGAAACTAAATGTTTTGTGGATACTGATATTAATGCTTTTAGGGTGGAGATCCTTGTATTTGAGAATGAACCTATTTTGTCACCTATCTTTGTTGAGGTAAGTGTTGATTCTGTGAAGGGTGATTTGTGGGTAATGTACTTTGATGGTGCAAATTGTAAGGATGGAGTAGGAGCAGGTATCTTACTTATTTCTCCTGATGGAAACACCTACAAATTTTCTTTCACATTGAATTTCTTTTGAACCAACAATATAGAAGAATATGAGGCATTGTTGTTAGGATTGAGGTTGGCACAAAAACATGGTATTAAATGCATAAGTGTTGTTGGTGATTTTGAGTTGGTAGTGTCCCAAGTTAGGTCAATACATGCTTCCAAGAATAAAAGGCTAAAACAATATAGGAATGCAGTTTGGGATTTGATTGAACATTTTGATGCCTTCAATATTGAGTGGAAGGATAGGAGTAACAATAAGATGGCTGACTTCTTAGCCAATATTGCAATCAATCCCACTGATATTACTTTTGCTAGTATCTCTAAAGTTGAAATTCAAGCTAGGCCTAGCATACCAGACAATATTGAAAATTGGTAAGTTTTTTATGATGATAATGATATCTTGAAGTTTATGAATTGTGAAGATCAATATCATGGTCAGGAATTTGATTGTTCAGCCTTGATTGAGTCAGTAGAAGGAAGGGACATTGTCTTTGGAAATGAGGTCATTCAACTTTGAACTAACAAGGTGCCTAAGGGGCTTGTTGTTTTGGAGACTATCTTTGACAACCAGGATAGTGTTCAAAAGAATATCAAAAGAGAAGATCATGCTGATCTAGAGGAGATAAACCTTGGAACACATGAGGCACCCAAAAGGGTATACATTGGTAGAGATATATCTCAAAAGGTAAAGAAATATTTGATTGAATTATTGAGAAAATTTAGGCATGTTTTTGCATGGTCATATGATGACCTAAAGGTTTATAGAGAAGATTTGTTTCAGCATATCATTCCATTGAAAGAAGATGCTAAACCTTTCTGGAAAAAACAAAGGCCTATTAATCCCACTTTGGCACCCAATTAATGAAGCTGAGAGACGCTGGAATTATCAAGCCTATAAGGCACTCTTCTTGGGTTTCAAACCTTGTTTCGGTGAGAAAGAAGAATGGTGACATTAGGCTTTGTGTGGACTTTAGAAATTTGAACATCAACTCGTTAAAGGATAACTATTGTCTACGCAATATGGAAGCTATGCTGTAGAGAGTAACCAGATCAGAATTGATGTCTATGATGGATGGTTTCTCTAGTTACAATTAGGTAATTGTCAAGGAATTAGAGCAATTCAAGACAGCTTTCATGACACCTTGGGGGACATATGTTTATGTGAGAATGCCTTTCAGCCTCACAAATGCTGGTGCTACTTTTCAAAGGGCAATGGATGTTGCCTTTTCAAATTTCATAAATGATTTCCTTGTTGTATATCAAGATGATTTAACTACCTACTCCAAGAAGGAATAAGACCACTGTATTCATTTAGAAAAAGTATTTGTGAGGGCCTTGGAGTTTGGCATTTCTCTAAACCCAAGGAAATGTGGTTTTGGTGTCATTGAAGGTGAGTTTCTTGGCCACTTAGTTGGGAAGAAAGGAGTGAGAATTGACCCTAAAAGGGTAGCAGCTATTGATAAAATTCAAAGGCCAAAGAATGTTAAAGGGATTCAGTCCTTCTTTGGTCAGGTCAATTTCTTAAGATTTGTGACAAATTTTGTAGAGGTTACTAGACCTATTTCTAAGATGTTGAAGAAGGGATATGCAATCAATTGGGAGGGTGAGCCTGATGAGGCTTTCAAAAATATCAAGCAGGCTATCAAATATGCACAAGTGCTTAAGGCACCTAATTATAATGTCCCAATGCACATCTTTTCCTTTGTCTCTTTTCACACTATTGTTGTAGTTTTGTTACAAAAGAATAAGGATGGTTTTGAGTAGCCTATTGCATTTTTTAGTAAATCATTGCAGGCTGTAGAATTGAAGTATGACATAAATGAAAAATAAACATATGCACTTGTGAAGGCAATCAATGCTTTTAGGTGTTACTTAATGGGGGTAGTTGTGATTGATTTTGTGCCAAGTGCAGCTGTGAAGGATTTTCTCATAGTAAGAGGTGTCTAGAAGAAGATGCAGATGGATCAATAGAATCCAAGAATTCAATGTTGAAGTCTAGATTACTAAATTGGTTAGAGGACAGGGATTGGAAAAATTTATGGCTCAATCCAATCTGGATACAAATCAGGTAAACCATTCTAAAGTTGATTATACATGTGATATGGATGATTTTTTTGGTATCAAGATATCATCTATTACTTAAGGAACATGAGATGTTGAGATAACATGAATGATAATCAGAAGAGGACATTGAAATTACAAGCCATCATGTATGTAATTGTGAAATGTAAATTGTATAGAAAGAATTTGGATTGCATACTTTTGAAATGTGTAGATGAAAATCAGGCTAAAGTATTGTTGAAAGAAATGCACGAGGGAGTTTGTGGTGGACATTATATGGGTAAAACAACTGCTCATAAAATCTTGAGAGCAAGATTTTGGTGGTCCACAATCTTCAAGGATGTAGAACAGTTGGTGAGGAGGTGTGATGCTTGTCAAAGGTTCTCTGGTAAGCTTAAATTTTTAGGTAATATGCCATTAAAACTAGTAGAAGTTTAGGCTCCTTTCCAATAATGGGGAATTGATTTCATAGGGGAGATACCAAATAAGTCAAGCGGAGGACACTCATGGATCTTAGTTGCCACTAATTACTTTACAAAATGGGTAGAGGCTATACCTACAAGAAATGCAACTCGTAAGGTGGTAATTGATTTTCTGATGAATAATATTGTTACAAGGTTTGGCTGCCCTGAGAGAATAGTAAGTGATAATGCCATGTGCTTCAGGTCTGCTGAATATAAGAACTTTTGCAAAAGTTTAGGAATTTAGATTTCTAATTCCTCACCTTATCATCCACAAGGAAATGGACAGGTAGAATCTACTAATAAGAGTTTGATTAAAATCCTAAAGAAGATTCTTGAAAAGAATAAGAGAGCATGGAATTCAAAGCTGCCATTAGCTCTATGGGCTGATAGGGTAACCGTGAAGAGGGAAATTGGTTGTGCACCATTTAACCTAGTATATGGAATACATGCAAGAATGCCTCATAATAACTTATTAGAAATGTATAAATTTGTTCATTTATATGATGATGACATAGATGATGAGATGCAATTGAGAATTGAGGACCTTATTAGGTTAGATGAGACTAGAAGAGAATCAGTTGCAAGAAATGCCAAATTGTAGTTGGAGGTTAATAATTTGTATGATAAGAAGACTGTTGACAGAAGGTTTGAACTTGGTGATTTGGTGTTAGTTTGGAATGCCAGACTAGAGGATAAGGGAAAACATGGTAAATTTGATCCCATCTAGCTGGGGCCATATCTAATTCATGAGAAATGGGGCCAAGATTCATATATTGTCAAGGAATTAAATGGTGATATTCAAGAATTGCCTATTCATGGACAATTCTTGAAGAAATACTTCAATTGAAGGTATTCTATTTTCCATGAATAGTAGTTAGGTCTATATATTCTATAAATTTTTGTAAATAGTTGCCTCCTCCTGTCCTGTCTTGTCCTGGTCTGTCAAGTTTTTGGTCCTATTGCACTCTGTTGTTTGCAAATTTTAAATGTGGGATGATCTACTTTAAACTAGTGATTCTACATCCTTGCTATGCCTATAGAAGGCATGCATCCCCAAACAAAGCCATTGTTAGTATGTGCAAAAAATTTCATGGCTCTACCCCTTTTCCCCTGGTCTCTATAGTTATTTTATGGTCTCTGCCTTTAGCCCTAGTTCAAATTTTTGAAAATATAGTCGTTGCATACAAAAACCTTTTGAAAAAACTTGGCTTTGTTATATTTTCATGTTACTTTTCATGGGTCACTTAAAGGTCTTAATTCAGATGTGCTTAAATCATTGTCCCCTTTTTCACATGATTGCATGAACTTTTCCCATGTTACGTGATCTTATGACTAAAGTTTTTATACCCCGGTGAACTAAATATTTTTCTATAGTCCTTTGCGCCTTAATTTTCCTTAAAGCCTAAGTCCTACGCTTTAATTTTTCCTATGGTTTGGCTTTAATATTTTCCTGGGCCCATCTCTGACACCATCTCCATCTAACAGTTGTCGTTAAAGTGCAAGCGATATGTCAGAGGCTTGCACTTTTGCAATGACCATTGATTATCTTTCATGATGTTGCCTTTCTTCGCAGATGGGTCCACTACCAGGTAAGCACACATGGTGTCTCCCTATTGGCCAAAGGAAATAGTGAAGTGGTGGTGTTGTTAGATTGAATGAAGATATTGTATGTCTGTCTACTAGACTCTATGACATGGCAGTCCCTGATTCATTGGAAGTATCCTATGCAACTGATGCAGGAGCATCCTGGGTGTAAGAGCAATCTTGCATCACCCAAAAATATTTTTGTTTTTATATTCAATAGGGGCTATTTTGTGCAGAGCTGCTATTTATGGAAAGTTACTATTTTTGGTAATTTTTGTATGTGCTCAAAATGATCTGATCTCTTTCTTGGAGGTTCATTTTGGTCATATAAGTCTGCCAGTAAAGTTTCATTGCCAGATCAAGTGTATATTGGAAGATATTGAAGATTTTCGGTATTGGGAGCAGGGTACAGAAACTTTGAACTTAGTTTTGAAGGCTTTAGAGGCCCTAGATGAGGTCAAAAATTTGGGTGACGGGCGCTTGTGCCTGTCAAGCCTGTAGAGTGCTTCGTGGCATTTCTGAAATGGGGTTATAATAGTAGATCGGGTCAACTGGTGATGACTTATGGTCTTCAAAACTTGGGCCACCTGAAATGGCAGAAAATAATTTTCTTCAAAATTTCTGTTCAGGTTTCAAAGGTTATTTTGAGCCAACTATGATGTAATAAAATGTAAAATAAAATAATTCTAAGTTTGGTCGGCCTTATTGGCTAAAATTCTGGAACCTTCCTAGGTGGTGAAAAAATTGCCTATATAAGGAAGGCTGTATTATTATCTTAGATAGTTCAGAAGAGTTCTGGGTAGTAGATCTAGGCAATAATTCAAGGCTTTGTCCTACAGAATATTGTAAGGGAATGCCCATGTGGCTTTGCATATTGTAATTCTGAAAGTTTGTAATTCCACATTTGTGGAGATAATAAGAAGCCAATTTTCTGTTCTTGCATATTGTTGTTGTTTCTCTGTTTTTGTTATGTGTTTGTGGTATTAAGGGGAGCACCCTTCATCAGCAACATGGTGGGGTCACACTTTGTGGTATCGGCTAAGATTCCAAATCAGTGGCCGGCATGTAAGTGCATAGAATCTTTTGAGGGCTTGAGATCTCATGCCGATTGTTGATCTTTTCTGATGATGTAGCATTTCAAAGAAGTGGGTCCAAGATGACACGTATGCATAGTTGGTGATATTTTATTGGTCCACCTATATTATGATTTGGTAGTTGTCAGTGGGTCCTGGGTTGCTGGCATGTCAGAGAGTCCTGACATCTGTAGAGGATTGATGGTGGGAGTGTCTTCACAAGGGATGTGTTAGATGTATGAGATTTTGTGATAACCGTTGATTCTATTGAGTGATGTAGCCTTTTCTTTTGGTGGGTCCACTGCTACATGTACTTAGTTGGTGAATGGTGATTGGTCCAAGTGTGCTAAGGTGGACTTGTCAGTGGGTCTGCCAGTCTTAGGGAAGTTAATGCATTGCAAGATCTGATGGTTGTCAAGATACCATTGATCAAAGATGCATGATGGATATGTTAGCGGTATGGTGACAACCGTTGATCTTCACTAAAGGGGAAAGCTTTGCAGTGGGTCCTTTGTCAGTGATGACTAAGTGATTGTGGTGAATGATGTGGTGACATGTGGAAACTTTTTAGGTGGGCCCAGGTGGGGTTTAAGGTCTTAGCAGTCTAGACAAATGTTTTGCCAGTTTGACAAATTTCTAGGGCTTTGCTCATTCGCATGAGATAGTGGTGATTCCCTAAGTGTTTTAGCAATTTAGTGAACAAGCATTTGTGGAATTGCTAAACTTTCTAATAGATAGATAAAGTGTTTCATGAATTGGTGGTGACCTTTTGTCACTAGTTCACTAAATGTGGGACCGAGGTTGGTATTGTCCCTTTGGTCACTAGGTCACGTAGTTAAGTGATGGGCTAAGTTTTCTTTTCACGAACAAGAAAAGCATTGTCACATGGTCACTAAAGGTAAACCTAGGGTGGCAATTGAGTTAAAGACTTAAAGACCACAAAAGGGAGAGATCAGATGGTCACGATATAAAGATAGCTCATATTTAAATATTGACCACTGATTTGCTGCAAGCACCATAAAGTAGCCATTTATTTTCAAGTTTGAATTTCTGAGGGTTTCTCAGTGACATAAAGGACTAAAATTGAATGTTTTCATGGCTAGATTTGATTTGTTTGGTGGTGCTTGCTATTACAGTGTGGTCCAGGGTGTGCCCTGTTCATTTGTTGGGTCTGTACCATGCAGTTTTGTGCTTAAGGTGTGTTGTAGGTGGCCACAAAGGGTTGACAATTTCAAATTTTCATGATTTGCAATACTTTCCCATAGATTTATCATTAGTGCAGATCTTCCTCAGGCATGGCCGACTAGTTTTCTTCCCTATAATAAATTTGTAGCCATTTCTAGTTGGTTGGGTGGTTGAAACCCTAACCCTAAGTCATTTGTAGCTTGTTTCATTCTCTTTGAGGATTCCAAGATGACTAGGGAGAATAAGTGGCAAAATTTTGATTTGTGGGGGTTCCAAAACTTTCTTTGGTCCTAGGCTAGTTGTTCATAGCATTTTACTGATAGAGGAGCTAGATTTTGTATCTTTTCCTATCATTGTGTTGTTCTGATTGTGTATTGATTCTGAATATATTAATGATAATGTTATTGAGTTCCAATCTTGCATTTGTGTATGTCTTCTTGTTTCAGTTCTAAGCTCATATATGTTAGTGTCACAAAGTGTATTAGCATATGGTAAACAAATAGTATTGTGAAGTCATCTCTGAGTTCCTAACAAAGTTAGGATTAAAGTCTTTTAGGTGGGTTTAGTGAGTTTACAGCCAAGTAAGAATCTGATGTCCTTATGTCTGAGGGAGAAGGGTAATAGGCAAGGCACTCATCCTGGATTCAATTGTGTTTGAATTAAGGTATTCAGTTGATGTATGTAATTGGGTGACTCTTTTCCCTAGGTTAAGGCACTGGTCCATCCTCTGGAGGCATTTCATTGTTGTCAACCACACACACACACATTCAAATGATCAAATCATTAAATCAGTTAGTAAAGAGCATATTGGCATAACATTTTATGATTTCTTTGAAGAAGTGAATCAAGGGTACACCCGCCTGAGCATTAAGGCTCAAAGTGTAGGAGGATCTCTTTTGATCCTTGTTAGTTGGTCCACTACTTGTAGACTTTGGAGTGGTTATAGAGTCAAAGTTATAATAGGTTATCCATCAAAGTATAAATCTGCAAGTTGAAGATCAAAGGGAACTCCCAACATGGTTAATCTGGTTTACAGATCGGGGTTCTTGGTGATTTGGTTGGCCGACTTGGTGCATTTATTGTAGGTATCTATTGTTGCATTCTCCTATGTAGATCTAGAGGCCGACATTGAGAATTGAATAATTTTAAGGCTATTTGATGGCTGACTTGTATTGCATTTAATATTTGTTTGTAGGAGTTAATTATTTCTTCTAGCCCACTTGTGACTAAAGATTAGTATTTAAAGGGTGTTTGGGGTAGTTTTTTAAGGGCAAAATTGGGAAGTTAGATCTGGATCCTATGAGACCTTGAAGATAAGATTGATTTTTGATAGTTTGTAATAGAAGAGCTAGTGGTTTGTTTACTTGGAGACAAGGAGATTGCTTGGAGGCTTTTGAGCTCAAATTTAGATATTCCTTAGGGTTTCCATCAGTTGCTGATTATTTTCAGAGCTAGACTAGCTAGGATTGGGATTGGATCTTTTTTTATCTTATTGAATTGTTTCTTGATTGTAATTGGCTATAACCCAAAAGGCCTTACAACTGAGCATGTTAATGGAATTTTGATTTGAGCATATCTTGTTGTGTTATTGCACTATGTTGGTAGTGGGCTTCAAGGTTGGACTCTCCTTAATTGGATCCACCATCCTTGATTGCATTAATTACAATACTTTGCATATATAGATAAGGTGTGGCCTGGTAACCCTAAAAAAAGGATATGAGAGATTGTGTTGTGTTTCTATTTCCTCTAGGATTTTTAGGTTGGGACACCTCACTAGACATAAAAATATTACAGCCAACCCCTTTTTGTAGAAAAATAATTAGATTCGATAATTACACTAGCTTCCATACCTCATAAATTATGGTAGTAGTTTCATCAAGAGCCACACCCATACCAAAAGGATGTCGAAATTATTGAGCTAGGCACATGATAGAATAAATTTTTGATAGAGAAGTCTCATGATGTGACAACACATCAAGATATAAATGACCAATACTAGGCTCCTTGAAAAGCTCATGAGACCTCTATGTGTCAAGTGTTCAGAAATAGTCAGGCCCAATAGTGGAAATAATTGAAATGGGTCAAAGGAGGAATAATGGAATCCATTTGTAAAAACTAACTCCTAATAAATTCATAATATTTCCAATCACATGCGAGGAGAACACGTATCATATTAAAAATCCTAATCTCACCCTCAAATGAAGAAAATGTTTAGCACCTAAGAGACACATGTTGCATTGGCAAAAATTATGGCACATTTAAGGGTGGGATATGGCTAAAACACATGATGTGATGAGAAATGGAAAAAAAGGGTTATCTCAATAAAAAAATATTGTGTGAAGGTAATGAATGACATGCTCACACTAAATTTCTTATGCATGGTGAATTTTCCTTAATAGTTTTTGTGACTTTGAGGGACATCCAGACTATGGGATGTGAGACCAAATGTATATCCATGTAGACCAGTGCCTTATCCATTGGGCTCAGAGAAAAATAAACTTGGAACAAGGGAGGACATAAACACATGGGCAGTATGCACTTAGAGGAAACTATAACTACCACATGCATTCCCTTAAGGAGAATGAACTATGTGTGAATAAATTTTTTTGGAAAGAAAATTCCTTATCTACTACCTTACAAATATTTATATATGTATACAAATCTACATTATAATATTTTAAACAAAACCATTGACTTGTTTTTTAAAATAGCTTCCCTTCCTAACTAGTTCTTAGTTTATAACATGCTCCTAGATGACCAAGCAAAAAAGGAAGTTTGAAAGGTACCCGACATGTCACAATGCCTCCATAAAACTAAAAATAAATAAAGTTACAATGTGAAAATATTATCCTCCTACAATGAATGGGTAAGTTTCTCCTCTTTGTGATTGGTCTGTTCTTCATGCTCAGAGGTGAGCATGGCTAGTGATGACTAACAATGATAGCTCTAGACCAAATGCCTTATGGGACATCCCTTTATTGGTTTAACTATCTTCTTCTTTAGATAATAATAAACACCAGAGTTTGACGACTTCTTTATTGCATAGTAGAAGTCCCCCCTCTATAGCATTTTGAACTTTTGGACCAATAAATATCCAACTCAAAGTTGTCTGATGCACAAATGGTATTAAATTATTCTAGAGATTTATCCTCAACATTGGTCTCCTCTAGGACCACCAAACCTAAATATGGACCTAAGAAAAATAGAAGTGATGGTTTGGAATTATATTCTATGTTGGGACATCATGCTTCTCAATGTCCCCTATATCAATGAAGAATGAAAGAAAATCTATGAGTGAGACTGCACATCACTCCTATTGGATCCCTTTCCATGAAAAGTCAATTAGGTATTCCACATCTTTGTATCCTTATTCATTATTTAAATATAGAGATTTAGATGGACAAAAAAATTCTCCGTATCCTCCTATGGAATTCTTAGATAAAAAGGAATCTCATGATCAGATGAGTATGCCTCTTTATTCAAGCCAAGGCCTCCTCTTCCATCTTCCTCTTCCTTATTTAATGATTCCTCTAAATCCAACAACCTAATTCTTTCCTCATAGCGAGAAACTTTCATTGCAAGGATATGATCCTATTTCATCCATAAGACATTTCAACATGTAAGATTCATAATCAAGTTCTTCTCGCTAGCGGTGATACTGTTCTTCCTCCTTCATACTCTTGGTAGTTGATATCCTTTTCATTTCCTGCATTTTGGTTATGGGTGAGTGGGTAAGAATGTTCATAGGAATTAATTGTAACCTCCTATAGTTGATAGGCATATGAGTGGGTGGATAGGTTTTTCTCATAATTGGATGCAACAATGGTATATGGAGAAAAAATATCAACACTCCTGGCTAGATATTGGTGGTAGAATGTTGGAATACATGGATCTTCATGAAAAGGAGGGGAAATATATTGTTGGTCATAGTACTTCTCCATCTTGAGACATAGGGGAAATATATTTATGATCATAGTACCCTACCAATATTATCAAGATCTATCCCTTAAGAAGGCTATACAGTCACCAGGTTCTTAGGATCTGACTCTTCAAAGATAAAAAAATATAGAATAAGGAACCTCATCTATAGTTTGTGTGTATTTTGGTTCCATGAAGCATTCCATAAATGGAAACTATTGAATCTTAAAATTACTCCTAGGTACCATGGTTCTTTGGGAAGTTCATCAAATGTGGGACCAAATGCATTTTGTTGAATGACCTCCAAGATTTCAGAAGATAACTCTTTCTCAACACTAGACACATGAAGTTCCTGGAGGATTTTCAAGGAGCCTATTCTAATTTAGTTGTAGCTTTGAGATTTTTCATGTCCTAGGTCTTCTCTATCATAGCTATATTCTATCATGCTCCTAGCTCTACACATTCACCATCCATGGATGGTATGGGTGCAGCATGGATCTTCATGAAAAGGAGGGGAAAGATATTACTGGTCATAGTACCTCTATGTCTCAACACATAGGGGAAAGGGAAATATTGATGAGGGGAAAACCTTCCAATATTATCAGGATATATCCCTTAAGAAGGCTATATAGTCAACAAGTTCTTTGGATCTAACTCTTGAAAGATGAAAACATATGGAATAAGGAACCTCATCTATAGTTTGTGTGAGTTTTGGTTCCACGAAGTGTGCTAGACAAGGATACTATTGATGCTTAGAATTTCTCCCAGGTGGCATGGTTCTTTGGAAATTTCATCAAATGTTGGACCATATTCATTTTTTTCAATGACCTCCAGGATTTCAAAAGCTGACTCTTTCTCAATGTTTGACACATGGAGGTCCTAGAGTCTTTGTAAGAATCCCAATCCGAATTAGTTGTAGCTTTTAGAATTGTTGTGTCATGGGTCTTCTCTATCATAGCTATATTCTATCATGTGCTTAGCTCTATACATTCACCATCCTTGGATGGTATGGGTGCAATTATTGACAAAACTACCACCATGATTTTAAGGAATGGCAACTAATATAATTATAAAATCCAATTATTTTTTATGAAAAGAGGGGTTGACGATTATATTTTTACCAAAAGTGATGTGGCCCAACCTAAAAAACCTTGCAAAAATAGAAATACAAGGTAATCTATTGGATCAATTTTTTAGGGTTACCAGGCCACTCCTTACCTATATATGGAGAGCGCTATAATGTAAAATTGAGAGATTTTGGGGGGAGGATTTTAGGTGTTTGGCTTCTATGTGAAAGGCTATTCTAGCAAGTCTTAAGATTGTAATGAGCATCTTAAATCAATAAAATATACAAACTATTCTTGTATCCCTTTCCCTTTGAGGGATTCGTTTATCTTCATTAATGTTTTCTATGTGCTTCATTATTTTAAAAATTGCATTTTGATGTCTTCCATCCAGATTATGCTTTAAGCTTCTCTGTATAGGTTTATCCTTAAATGTTTCATCCTTTATGTCTCATACTTACATAGTCCTTTGTATATGTCTCACTATTCCTTTATCTAATCGAGAGTGTTTCCTTGCTATCTCATTTTATGGGTTATCCTATACATTTTAAAGTGTTTCAAAAGATCTAGTGGATCTCCCTAATAGGAGTAGATTTTGTTCCCTTTTCCCCTCAGCACCAAAATAAAGAGTCAACTTCTAAAACCCTTGAGGTTTATTAGTGACTAAGAGAAATGTATCACAATATCTAAGGCTTCCTGTAAGGCCATTATACCTAAGAGAAATGTTTGGTGGCAATAAGTATTTATCTCCCTAATTGCAATAAGTTGTAGTATAGTTTGAACTTAAATGTGTTATCTACTAGAAGTAGTGAGCCTAAGGTAACTAAAAATATTTTTATTTTTTTGTGATTGTAAACCAATGGTGTATATATTTTCTCTTATCCTTCTTTATCTAAGGAGTGAGCCCTATAGGAGTGGGCCTTCTTTGTGTAGTTTTCCTTTCTCAATTAATCCACCTTAACTCATGTTCATATATTTGAGAATATCTTCTTTGCAGTTTTTCCTTTAATAGGGTTTTCCTCATAAATCTGATTTTTCATATGTTTCTAATTTGTTTTATTTTTCATGCTCATGTGCTTTCATAATTAAAAGTTTTAACTAATTTTGGTAGAACTATTTAAAAGGATCTAAAGTTATAATTTCTTCATAATTGTTTCTCCATCCACGCTCTTAGTTTTCTTACAAATTTAATAATTTTTTTCAAGGTCTCCTCTTGGACATACATGTCTTTAATCAAATACATCTTCTTCCTATCCCTTTACAAGATCCATTACACTTTTTGCAAGATATAATTTTATCACTATCTATTCCTTGTCCTATAAATAGTTATACCTTTATGGCTACTATTCCTTTCACATTGTTTCCTAAAGAATTTCTCCTTGACATTGAAGGTGGGTGTCTTTTTTTCTATTTTTCCCTAAGATATTATTGTATCTCTATGTTTCCATCATGAGGAGTGGGACATATATACAACCTCCTTATGTATTATATAACATATTTTGTTGGCAACAATTCTTATGTTGGTTATATTTTCTTTTAAATTTCCTTGCATCTGATTCTTTCCTTGCAAAATTATTTTGCACCATTTTTTTAAGATTTCCATGGTGACAATGCTTTTCTCAATTATCATTCTGCACTATTTTTAGGTGGACTTATTTGGATTAAACTCTTTCCTTAAATAATATTTTATGGCAGAGTTCCTTTTATACAATTATTTTGTCTTTTATCTTTAGATTGGTTGACTAGCATACACAACTTTACAAACTATTCAAGTCCATCTTTTCACTGAAATATCTATTGATATTAATAAAGCTAGCGTAAGACAACTTCATAGACTCTATTCTACTCCTCAAATCTTATCTTTTAGATAGAAAAACTTCTTGTCCAGTGGATTTTGTGTTCTATTATAGATCATCTTTCATAATACACCATGGTTTCATATCTCTCTCTCTCTCTCTCTCTAGGTTTTTTATGAAGGTCTCCTCAACTAGTTGATTTGGAGTCATTTTATTTAGTATTAACCGCTTTGTTGTGTGTTTCTTTTTTTCTATGTTTCCTTTTGCCTCTATCTTTTTATTTCCTTTTGTGTACATCCTTTTACATATTTGTACAAGTTAAGATCCTTAGTTTTGGGGATTATTATCTTGAAATTAGTGATGTATTACCACTTTAAAATATTTTCCATCATCATATTTCTCTCTTTCTTCTACTTTACCATGAGTATTTCCATAAGCTCATACTTCTCATAAAGTGGGGGATAAATTTAGCATAAAAAATTATAGCCATCTATAATTTGTTTCTTACCAAGGACCCATTTAGAATGTGTGTCCTTCCACATATATTTCCATTTATCCCACCATAGTTTTATTCACATTTTTGGCATCCCCTCACCAAATAGGACTTATGGTCAAAATTTGGGTCTTCTTTAAGTAGTCAAGGGTTACTAGGTGTGACAGGGGTGACATTGGGTCTCCCATATCCTTAGATTCACCCCTTTTCCTTTAAATTTACAATAAAATCAAATTGGTAAATATTTATTTTGTTTTATAAGAATTCCTAGATACCTTTCATCCACCTTAAAGATTTTCAACCTAAAATTCTTAGGAGAGTTATAGAAATAAGTTTACCCACCTAATTTGAAAAGGGATTCCATAACCATGAAACTCAATTCAAGGTGATCAAGCACTCAAGAATTCAAGGAGTTAAGTATTCAATCCATTCCATATTTTTTACTATGGAATGTTTTAATAACCTTTACAGAAGCATGTCTTGTATGATTTCATTTTAGGATTTTGTGCAGTCAAGATATTGCATCAACAATTATGATCACATTATAAGATAATTTCATTATGAAGATGTAATACATCTTATTTGTCAAATCTATCCTATAGAAAATTTTACATAGAATATTTCATTTTTATTTCACGGTTGATTCTAAAACATGAGTTTAATTAGGGAAACTCGGTCTTTCTACAGAATATTTCCCCTATTTTTCTGTATGTAGTTATATGTTGCACACATACAAAATGAACTTCAAATAGATTACTAGAAGGGATAAAGTTTGTAATTAATTTTGTTATAAAGTTTTGGGAAAAAGGTTAACAAGTTTCTCCTATCCATGAAAAATGTATTTGACTCACCCATGTCCTCTTATTTTGGAAAAAAAATGGTTTGTAGGTTAGTTATAGACTTTGGTTCTCAGATTTCCTCTTAAAATTGGTTTGTTAGTCTATAGTCATCTTGTGCATGAGTAAAATCATCATTTATATCTCCATTTAGCACTAGGTCTAGAATTCCCATATTCACTTGCATAGTGATAATCAATAATAGTGAAGGATGATTACATCCACCTAGCTCTTGATCCTTCTTTATCCTAGTTGACAATATTATTTCCAATGCAATGGAAGAGATACTCCAAATCTTCCTAGCTTGCCCATGTATCCTAGTGAACCCTAGTTTTCCACTTATGTTAGCATGCTATGTGAATTGATGCTATCCTAATGAATAAGTGTGTGATATTAATAGAATACTTGATGTGAGAATGTATGAAACTTACCTTCAAAAATATATCCAATAGAGTTTCATGTCTTGTGTATGGAATATTGAGATACACATGAAAGAGTACATAATATAGTTGAGATGTAGGAAAAGAATATCTAAAGTCTAATATTAAGAAAAGAGAATTTGAGCTGGTTTACTATCTATTCACATGTTGTTCCAATTATAAGTAGTGATAGGAAGGTAGTATGTAGTCAATAAATAATATGGAAGTATGGAAAGATATAATATCAAGGAAAGAGTATTTGAAGTCCTTATGGGAACATCTTCTGTATTCCTCTTCATAATATCTATATTTCTTTTGATTTTGGTTTTTTAATGTACGATCTAAAAATGTTGTAGTATCATATTTTTTATGTCAACAAATTTTTTGAGTTAGAAGTGGTATTTGTTAGGAATAGTCCCAAGAGATAACTGACAAGGGGGTGAATCAGTTATCTACAAGATTCAATTTTCTATCCAATTAAGTATAGAAGAACATTAAGCATAAACACAATATAAGAACACTTAACACAACACCATAATTTTGGTTATGGGGAAACCCAAATAGGTAAAAACCCCAGTGGGAGTCAGTACCCACTATAAACTATACTAGTGTATAATGATCCCTATTAGAAGATCTTATAACCCTATTAGGAGTTGATCTTTACAATGCATTAAGTATAGTGACCTGGTCAAAGGTTAGACCCTATTAGGAGTCTTTTATAATTAACCTTCTTATCAGTGAGGACACACTGTCTGGGAGCACACTACTCAAAGGGATGAAGGAAACAACCTTTTGTTTAACAAATACAAACTATATCTAGATCTTGGTGAACTATGAGTTAGACTTGATGTCTGGATCAGTTCCAATGAATAGAATACACTTCCTTCTTTAGTCACATAGACCTTCTACTAATGGCTCAATAGTTTGCACCTTTTGCTCTGCTCTTATCTTTCATTTTTTTTCCATGCTTAATGATCACAACTGACTAGCTATAAGTATCTTTCTCCAAATGATATAATCAAGTCAGCGTATTATAACTTCCTTGAAATCTATACTAAGAATAGAACACTAATTAGGACCGTGTAACTCCATATGAGTAGACACATCACTTCACACTATTAGCTCCACTAAATTAATTGATACTTTCTTCTCATGCTGAAATACATTATGCATTCTTAACCAAACATTATTCAGTCTTCTCCAAACATGAATCCAAAAATGCATATCAAAATGATAGGTGAAACTACTACAATAATATAAACAATGTTGGCTCCATCAAATAAACTCAAGAAATTGTAACTAGCAACTGGAAACATCATAACTCAACCTTTACTACACAACTAACTCTGCATCCATGAATGTAGCTTCACTAACATGTCTACAACATAAATATAAATGTGCAAGGCTCCATCACAATTGTACTACAAATCACATATAGAACTCTTCCTGGGACCTATCAAGAACACTTACTAATACAAACAATTTTATTATTGTCTTCTCTCAAAATCAACATTTGTGTCTATGATATCATTCTGATAACATAACTAGGAAACATATACTCAAGGCTCTCTCTATCGGGCTTCCATGTACGCTCCTTACCATATGTTGTCATCAATGAAAAACATATAGTCAGCACTGACTTGTTGGAAAATCTGCAACAATCTCCCCCTTTGGCATTGATGGAAACATATGGAATAAAAAACACCACCAATCCAAATGTACAATTATTTTATAACATTCTCCATTTCCTCAACAAAACTCCCCCAAGGATGAATCCTCCATCTACTACTAAATTCTCTAAATATCAAATGCTATATCTCCTTACTATATACTCCCCCTTACTATTTTGTTTCTTCTTGCTAAATATTCACTCCCTCTTTCTAGAATAAAACAACTATTTTGTTTTCCATGACTATATACTCACTCCCCCTTTGACATCAATGGAAAAGGGCACCAAAAAAAAAAAGCATAGGTACTACTCATGAAGAAGAGTATTCAACCATTCATCAATCACTAAGGATTGACACACTCCTACAAACTCTAATCAGATTTAGGGAAGGGAATTACTCCCAGCTTCTCCCTTAGATACTCAAATGTATCCTTCGGTAAAGGCTTTGTGAATATGTCTACTAGCTATTGTTTTGTACTCACATAGTCCAACTTTACTTCTTTCTCTACCACTTTCTCTCTTAGGAAGTGATATTTTATCTCAATGTGCTTTCTCTTGGCATGCATCATAGAGTTATTTGACATATTGATAGTGCTAGTGTTATCACAATGAATAACAATGGGATAATCAATCTAAATTCCAAAATATTTTATCATATGATTGATCCACACAATTGTAGAATAGTTTAATATTACTGCTACATAATCTCCTTCTTTTGTGGAATGAGAAATACAATTCTACTTCTTTCTTTTCTAAGTAACAAGCCTATCTCCAAGAAATAATTCTCCTCCTAAGGTACTCTTTCTATCATCCATGCATCCTACCTAATTTCCATCTATATACACATAAAGTTCTATATTTTCTAAATTAGGATATGATAAACCATAGTCTATAGTTCCTTTCAAATATCTAAATATCCTCTTTACTACCATAAGATGAATTTGTTTAGGTTTTCCTACAAATCTTCCAACAATACCAACTACATTAGAAATATGAGGTCTAGATTGAGTAGGATAGATTAGTTTACCAATCATAGACTTATACAAGGTTATGTCTACTGGTGCTAAATTATCTTCTTTTGAAAGCTTGCATCCAATTATCATAGGGGTACTTACTGGCTTGCAATCATCCATTTCAAACTTCTTCAATATCTCTTTCACATACTTAGATTGATTAATGAAAATACTTTTGTCTGTCTATTGCACATTCAGTCCCAAAAAGTACTTGATAGATCCAATCATGCTCATTTCAAATTTTCTCTACATCTCATTAGCAAATTCAGCACTAAGCTTTCCATTACCACCAAAGATAATGTCATCAACAAATATAGAAACTAACAATATCACATCAGGTGTTTCTCTTATAAAAAAATTACAATTTGCTCCTCCTTTCTTGAATCCAATCTTTTTCAAGTATCCATCAAGTCTTTCATACCGTGCTCTAGGGGATTGCTTAAGTCCATAGAGGGATTTCTTTAGTCTGCATACCATATTAGGTTTGTCTAATAAATTAAATCTTTCAGGCTTCTCTATGTAAAATTCTTCCTTTAATTCTCCATTCAGGAATGTTGATTTGAAATCCATCTAATATAATTTAAAATCTTTGAATGTAGCATAGGTTAGAAGTAACTTTATTGCTTCCAATCTACTTACAGGGGAGAATGTATTTGAATAATCAATTCCTTCTCTTTGCACATATCCTTTACACACTATTCTTGGTTTGTTTCTTACTATTGTACCATCTTCATTCATCTTGTTTCTAAATATCCACTTCCTTTAAATAACATTCTTATAACTAGGTCTAGGGACTAGTTCCCTTTTATCATTCTTAATTATCTGATCTAACTCTTCTTTCATTGCTTCATGCAAATCTGAATCATTACATGCATCTTAAACACTTAAGGGTTCAATCTGTGAAAGTAAGCATACATCTTCATTAGCTATTGAAATTTTTTCTTTTGATCTTGTCATGACTTTGTTGTTCTAATCTCCAATGATATCTTCCTTTGAGTGGTATCTAGCTATGAATTTAGGAACATTAGGTGTGACTCTCTCATCGATCTTTTGTGATTCTTCTTCACTTATTTTAGGTTGATTGAACAATACATCAATGATTTCAAACATTTCATCAACAATTTTTTCTCTATTCATAGGACTGGGTTCTTCAATCATAGGTGGAAAATCATGATATCTTTACTGAATCATAAACTTCTCATCAATCTTTACATGTGCACTTTCAATAATATTCTTCAATCTTAAGTTAAAAATGATAGGAATGAATGTTGAATATATCCAATGGGGGAGTATTTTCAGCCATTATGTAGTAGTTGTTGTTTCATTCATGACTGTGATTGTCATTGATCTCAACATAGTAACCTACTAAAGATTAGCAGAGAAGCATATAGTGTTTGAGTTAGCACACTTGGGATATTGAAGATGAAGCTATGAAAAGATAAGGACTTACTCTATGATGTTCTATGAGATCATGGTTAAGAGCATGGATGGAAATTCATTTATTTATGATAGTTATGAGGAAATCAGTGGAAGCAGTATTCGGGCAGTGTTCCTAAGTAGCGGTTTGTGAAAATCAGATGATATCTCCTAATTGGGATAGAATATGATCATGCACAATTACAAGGTAGTTGAAGACATGATGTTAGTGATGTGGAAATGAGTGCAAGATCTGAGGTCATACGAGTGGAGAATTATCTTAATTGGAAGCCGACAATTTTGTGTTATTTTGATGTAATGTGTGGAAACCTTTATATTGTAATTTTTATTCTGACTCATTTATAATTACTTGAGTGTGGTATAAAGGAAGGAATATTTTCCTTCTTGTAGTGGGTTTGTTTAATGAGAAACTGAATGAAGGATTTTTGAAAGCAAATTTGTGGAAAGAGGATATGCAATGCTCGGAGATCTAGTATTGAAATCTGAAGTAGTTGGTGCGGTTTGGAATAGTTAGAGAAGGAGTATTGAATTATTGAGATAACTAATCTATTGATATTATTCTATTGGGTAATACATAGATCATTTGGATAGTGATTTCATTGATCTTATTCTGAAGTTGTTTGGGCAGTGGGTCTTTCTATCTTCCTTAACTCTTAACATAGTAAGAATCTTTTAGCAAAGATTCAAAGTCTCATAAGAGGGACTCATATGTAATAAATTTATTTCATAAGACTCCTAACAGAGTCCATCCTCTCACAAGGAACTTTCATATTAGTGCATCTTTTGTGGCAATCATTCCCACTGGGGTTTACTCTTTGATCAAGAGGTTTCCTAGTCAACATATCTTGTGTCATTATGTTATTATGCATGTATATCCTTCTATGGTTATTAATTACATTTCTTACATGGTTAAAATCTATTAAGGTTGATAAAATTTGTATTTATCTGATAACTAATTCACCCGCCCCCCTCTTAGTTATCTTGGTGGACTTTAGTTTCTAACAATTGGTATCAGAGAAGCAGGTCCTTGAGGGAAAAGTTTAATAACTTAAGGAGATCTAGGGTGAGTCATTTTAGGAAAGATAGCCCTAAGTTTGATGGAGTAAATTTTGACAGCCGTAAAGAAAAGATGAAGACATGCCTACTTTGTTTAGGACCAGTTTATTGGTTAACTAAAAAGAATCAAAAGACTATCATTTATAAGGATAAGAATGAAGATTGTACTAATGAAGAGAGAAATCTATTTATGTGTAACATACTTGCTAGAGAAGCACTCTTGTCAGCCCTTCTAGAAAATGAGTACAGTCAGGTAAAATATCTAAAGACATCTCATGAAATTTGGTTAGCTTTACAATCTACTTTTGAAGGTGATGAACATGCTAAGAAAGTCAAATTACATAATCGAATATGTGCATTTGAAGATATAATAATGATGGAAGATGAATCTATTCAAAGCTATATTGGTAGAATGTCAGAGATTGTTGCAGGTATAAAATCTTGTGGAGGAACCAAGACATAGAATAAAGTGATATGGAAAATTTTGAGGACATTGACTCCTGCATTTAAGTAGATGATAGAGATGATTGAAGAAGTTATACCTTGTACTATGAACTTTACTAGAGAGACTCTTCTTGGAAGATTGGAAATAGTAGAAATGAACCTGAGGCTATCAGGAGACTTACCTAGAATGGAGACAACATTTAGTGATCTTAGTGTTCACCCTACTTTGTCAAGAAGCATCAGTCTGAGTGGAGATTATGCTAGCAGCAGTAGATCTAGAAATGAAGAAGACACAAAGATTGAAGAAGATATTTTCTTGCTTGTGAAAAGAGAACTAGACAGTAAGAAAAAATTTTAATGTTGAACTTGTCAAGAATATGGTCATTTCGCATCTAAATGTCCTGAGAGAGTTAAGAAGTATAGAAACAACTTTAAGCCTAGAAGATATCAAGAATGTTACTATTCAAATGATGAATAAATTGAAGCTGGTTTGGAGAAAACTTTAAGTGAAAGTGATACTAAGCATGATGATATAGGATTTGTAGCAATAAAAGAAGAAAATCCTAAACCAAAAATTAAGGAAGAAAAATATTTAGTTTCTCAAGTAGAAAAGAAAGTTGATTGGATTATAGATAGTTGTTGTTCACATGATATGATTGGTGACATGAAAAAGTTCATAAAGTTTAACAATTATGATGGAGGAGTTGTTAGAGTTGGAAACAATGCACCTTGTTTGATTAAACATATAGAATCTATTAATCTTGATGGAAAGACTAATACTAATGATGTTTACTTTGTGGATGGTTTGAAACATAATCTTTTGAGTGTTGGAAAACTAGTTGTTAAGGGATATCAAGTTTGGTTTATTGAGAAAACTTGTGTGATAAAAGACAAGGATGGTAATTTGATTGGTACTGGATCTAGAACCAGAGGTAATGTATTTTAGTTGAATCCTACTAAGATGACATGTTTGATTACTAAGATTGATGATGGTTGGTTATGGCACAGAAGATTTTGTCACATAAACTTTAATAACATTGTGAAGTGAGTACTACACTTACAGTAAGAGATTTTCCTAAAATTATGAAGCCTACTAACATGATTTGCAAAGAATGAGTGATGGTTAAACAAAAGAGAAGCTCATTTACTAGCAAGAAGTTTACAATAGCAGAGAAGTTGGAGATTGGTCATACAGATTTGAGCGGTCCTACAAGGACTAGAGGATTCTATGGAGAAAGGTATTTTATGATTCTTGTTGATGATTTTATAAGAATGATGTGGATTGCATTTCTTAAAGAAAAATCTGAAGCATTTGATAAGTTTAAGATCATTAAGAATAAAGTTGAGAATGAATCTGGAATGAAGATTAAATGTTTGAGATCAGATAGAGGTGGAGAATTTACTTCAAAATAATTTAACATTTATTGTGAAGTGAATGGTATTAAGAGATAGTTTTCATCCCCTAGGACACCTGAACAAAATGGTATTGCAGAAAGGAGGAACAGATTAGTAACTAAAGCAACAAGAGATATGTTATTTGAGAATGACTTGGAAAAGATATCCTGGAGAGAAGTAGTGAACACAATAGTGTATATAATGAACCAAGTACAAATTAGAGTAGACACGGACAAGACACCCTATGAACTATGGTTTGGACATGCACCATCAGTTAAGTATTTTAGAACTTTTGGAAAAAAATGTTATATTAAGAGAGATGATGACATTGGAAAGTTTGATCCTAGAAGTGATGAAGATATATTTCTTTCATATTCATTAAAGATAAAAGCTTATAGATGTTACAATAAGAGAACTAAGACTATTGTTGAGAGCACAAATGTTAAATTTGATGAAAAGTTAAAAATTTAGGAAAGAATGCTTGATTATGAATCAGATGAAGGAACTCAACCTAGACCTAATCTAGAGACTACTAAACTATTCTATGAAACTAAAAGTGATTTGTTGAATGAGAGCCATAGTTAAAAAAGCATTGAAGAACCTACAACAAAAACAAGTATTGAGATAGTGACACCTAACATGAATCTATCAAGGAATCATCTTGTTGAGCAGATTATTGGAAGCATAGATAGAGGAGTTTTGACATGAAATAAGGTACAAGAATAGTTGTGTTTTATTTCTCAAATTGAATCTAAATCTACTAGTGAATCTTGTGAAGATGAACATTGGATTAAAGCCATGAATGAAGAATTGGATTAGATTGAAAAGAACAAGACATGGGAATTGGTCCCTAGACCTAAAGATAAGAATGTTATAGGAACAAAATGGATATTCAGAAATAAGATGAATGAACAAGGAGAAGTTGTAAGGAATAAAGAAAGATTTGTATGTAAAGGATACTCACAGCAAGAAGGAATTGACTATGAAGAAAATTTTGCACCAGTAGCAAAAATTGAAGCAATAAGAATGTTTTTGGCCTATGCAACTTACAAAAAATTCAAAGTGTATCAGATGGATGTGAAGTTAGTATTTCTAAATGGAGAATTGGAAGATGAAGTCTACATTGATTATCCTGAAGGTTTTCCTTTAACTCAAGAAGGAGATATGGTATGTAAACTGAAGAAAGCTTTATATGGACTAAAGCAACCACCTAGAACTTGGTATGTGAGATTGGATAAGTATTTGTTAAAGTTAGGTTTTACAAAAGGAACATCTGATAACAACCTATACACAAAGGAAATTGAAAATGGTTTGTTGGTTGTTGTTATTTTTGTTTATGATATTATATTTGGAGGAGAAGATGAAGCCAATGATATATTTGTAGATGAAATGAAGACTAAATTTGAAATGAGTATGATTGGTGAAATGAAATACTTTTTAGGATTGCAAATAACATAGAACAGTGATGGTATCTTTGTAAGTTAGACAAATTACTTGAATGATTTACTGAAGGGATTTGAAATGGAGAACTGTAAACTAGTTGGAACACCTATGGTAACTAGACACAAGTTATCTAGCACAGATGAGACTCCTGTAGTGGAACAAAAGAAGTACAGATCTATAATTGGAGGATTCCAATATTTGACTCAGATAAGACCCGATATAGAACATTCAGTTGGAATTTGAATAGAAGAGATTTGGAATCACCTCTATTTGTGTATGTGTGTGGGGAACATGTAAGATTCAATCCTGAATCCAAATTCCCTAAAGAGAGATCCAATTTGATCAACCAAGAGGTTAATACATAATCGAATCAATCAATGAAGAATATGAAAGAAAGAATAAATCCTATACTTCTCTATAGTTGGATTAAGCTTGAAATCTAAAATAATTGAAATGCAAATACTACCCTTGAATTAGGGCAGATCTAGAAAATGCTAAATTCTGGCTTCTGTATGAACTTTCTGAAGATTTCATCACCAGTTCTAGACTGGAAATGTCGAGGTGGACAAAACCTAGAAATCTTTTCTCCAAATTCACATGGTTGACTTTGACATTTTAAATGGTCAAAGACCACATTATTTATTTGATGTCTGAATCTAATTATGTTGGTAGATCTTGAAAGATTGCTAAAAAGGGTATCTGAATTCTCTCTTAGATCCAAGATTTCACACCTGTACCTACAAGAAAATGTGGTTTTTTGGTTGTATGGGGGGTTTGCCTTAGTCAAACCCTAATTTAAGAATCAACCTTGACATTGAATTGAAATATATGGTGCATAAACAAAGTAATTGAAACAAATCACCTCGCTTATGTTGAAGTCCTTGTAGAGGATTCGAATCCTCAAATCCACAAGTAAGAATACTTCAATGAATGTAGGATGTCTCCAATCAATGGTATTTTGATCTTCAACACCAATCTTGATTTGATCTTTGCATATGAGAAGGTTTGAATGAATGGAGAAGGATGGATCTTCGAGGGGGCTCCAAGGAGATTGAATCCTTCACTAGCTAACAATAGAACTCCTTGATGGATGAATAATGAACACTTGAATGCTTGAAGACTTGAAATTCTTGCTTGAACACCTTGAGAACTTGAGAGCTTGATTACTTGAGATGAGATGTGAAAATGAGAGAGGAAGGCCTCCTTTTATAGTGAACTAGGGCACACTCCTCTAGATGGACCACCTTGAAGAATTAAATCCCAATTAGGTCCTCACCTTTAGAATATACCTTGATTAAATACCATTAAATGATTTACCATTTCAGAGCCTGAAACAGCTGACCCGAATGTAGAGAAATAACTTTCCTGAAAGCCAAATTTGCGGGAAATGAAACTTTGAAATCCTGGTAGGAAGAGGTCAAGGTCAAGGTTGACCCTGACCTAGTCAGGGTCAAGGTCAACCCTAACTTAGTCATGGTCAAGGTAGACTTTCACCTCAAACCCTAACTTTCTCAGGTTCTGCAAGAGGAGTTCCAAGGGTGCCAGAAACTTGGAAATTGATGTCTGAACAAGACCTAGTGTCTGGAATCGACAGAAAATCCTTTATTTGATGTGATGATGGACTAGGAGGTCTCATTTTTGAATCCTATTACCTTTCCCAATGAGAACTTATGTCTCATTGTGAACCACACAAGAAAAAGGTGCAACCGAGAAGATGGAATTAAACTGCCTAGTGAATGTGGCTACTCACTAGTCAACCCATCGAGGATTTATCCTTAGGAATATTCTATTCCATAAGAATAAATAAAAAACAAAAGAGATCCCATCCTAAGGACACTTCTAACCTTAAGGGATCACAATATATGTATATTCGAAACTGGAGGGATCAAGAGATCCTAATATAAATCCATAGTTTAAGGATTAGTTTTTAATCCAAAAAGAAAGATTGAAAAGAAAATTTAAAGTGTGTGTCTTCCTCATGATTTAGCAATTTATGTGCATTACCTTTAGAAGATTTAGCATTTTTTGAATTTTTCATAAGTGTGTGTGTGTGTAATAAGTGAGCAGAGCATATGCCCCCATGTTAAAGTCATTGTTGACACCTTAACAGGAGCAATGGCTTTAACATAAACATAAACAACTCCACTGATTATGTTTCCATGTCAAGATACCCCCAGACAAAGACAAATCAAGGGAAATAACATAGAAAGATACAGAGAACATGGAAGGGATCTACCTACCATGGGGTCAGTAGGATCATAAGATAATATATATATGATATTATTGCAAATGAATTGACATCATTCCCTAAAGGAAGTAGAACTACAATCACAAAGGAGGAAAGATCACATAAGATATATGAAAAAGAATCTTTTCAGACCATGACATGGAGACCAAAAAGATTTAGTGCTACCATATCTTGAATCCAAGCATATTAAACAAGGAAACAATTATGAACAATAGCACAGTTACAACATAAAATTGAACAACACATAGAAGAGTAGAGATACATATAGAGGAATTTGAACAACAGTTTCAATTCCTTCATCACCTTGTACCAACTGAGTAACAAGGATCATATAAAATAATCTAACAACATTTAGAAAATACATTACGAGAGAAGCACAATACAATAGGAAAACACACAACAAAACTACCACAAAGGACAAGCCAATCAAGCATGCTTCCTACTTTCCCCATCTCATTGTATATCATTTAGGGTAGGTGGGTAACTCGCAAGAGGGACTATATCCAATATAGTAGGTGTTGGCAATTTGGCTAATGTGGATGCATAGATGTTGTCATTATGGAAACATATGATCTCTATTGAGAGCATAGAATCTGGAATGCAAGTATGGCAAGTTGAAGGAAGAAATTTTCTAAGTATGGATACAGTGATCCTCACAAAGCACCCGATGAAGATTTAGTTTGTGACGTCCACTGGAGCAATATTTTTGTTTGCATAGTTAACTAAAGCTTCTATAGAGTATGAGGATACCCCATCTTAGTGAACATAAAGTTTGGAGCAGTACAGACAAATTTATTCAAAGTTTACCAAAGATAGTTTTTGTAGATAGAACAGTTTTGGAGATAGTATTAGCGAAAGAGTTAAGGGATTATTTTTGCTTGTCAAAATAATGACTTAACATTATGAAGGGATGACATCCTAGATGTTTACTCTTGGATAAAGATTTTGGAAGCTGACCATGTAAAGTTATTAGCTTTAATAACTCATATATTAGGCATACTTGAAATGCAATAAAATGAACAAGTGATATGTAAAAAAAGAAAGAAAACATAACTTGCGATAGTTTTTTATTGTGATAGCAGCAAAGGCTATTGATGTGAAGTTGTAAGCAGTACCATATTATAGTTAGAAAAATTTTGTATTACCTATTTGGGCAGTGAGCTCAGCTGGTGATCAGGTTTTGTAATCTAACTCCTAATAGGGTTAAGGCTTCTAACAAGGCCTAAAGTCCTTTAACCAAGATAGATCTACTATATATTGTAAATTGACTCCTAACAAGGTCGAATATCCCTAAAAGGATACTTTTGATTAGTGATCTTTGTGGGTACCATCCCCACCAAGGTTTTCCCTTGGCCAGGGTTTTCTCAAGAACATATGATGTGTTATGAGTTCTTTCTATTTACTGCTATGTTTGTTAATCAGCTTGATAATCTTTGTATGCACTAAAGTAATCTGTTATATCCATAAGTGGGAAAAAGAAAAAGTTGGTGAAATATTGATTCACTCCCCACCCCTCTCAATATTTCCTATTTCTAACAATTGGTATCAAAGCACAGTTACTCGGAGAAGGAACATTCAAGGAAAGCTTAGTAGCTTGAGTAAGATCTCTATGGATATGGATCAACTTCAAAAGAATATTGAAGAAGCTCTTGAACAGATTAATATGCTTACTGATGAAAGAAACTCCTTAAGAAGAAAATATGAAGATGCAAAGAATGCTATTGACAAATTAAAAGGTAAGATTGAAGATCTGAAATCTAAAAAGAAATTTGATATGCTTGTTGAAGATTGTGATGAATTAGAAAAAGAAAATCAGATCCTTAAGCATGAGTTGAAGATAGTAAATCTGAAGCTTAGTAAGAAAGATGGAAATTTGAGATCTGATAATGAAAAATTGAAAATTGAGAATGAAGATCTGAGCTCAAGACTTGAAAAGGAAACATCTGAATCTGAAAAAGTAAAAATGCAGTATGTGGAACTTGAGAAGTATAATAAAATTGTGAAAGGTGAATTAACTCAATCTAAACAACAACTTGAAAGGCTATATTCAAAAAGTAATAAGACTGAAAAACAAATTTCTTTTGAAGAACCATTCTTTGATAGGACTGGATTTGGATATAGTATGTTTAGAACAAACCATGAAAGTAAGAAGCCAGATTTGAAGACATCTGAAAGTGTGGAGGAAATAAAGCTAGATGAGAACACATTGGAAGATCCACCTAAAGAAGAACCACCTAGAGAGAAAGAAGAATCAAAGCAAGAAGAATCAAATTAGGAAGAATCATCTAAAGGTATCCAAAGAGAATTCAAAGGTAGATGTTTTTCTTGTAATACTATTCAGCACATGAAGAGAGATTGCACAGGTAAGAAATTTAAACCTTTTAATGGACATTGTTATAATTGTCATAGTTTTGGACATAGAGCTAACGAATGTAGAAGACCTAAAGTAATTTTGAATAATTATGATAGAATGATTGGGAATACTAACAATGCAGATAAGAAATCTATTGAAGAAATGAATCAAAGAAAAGTGGTAGTATGTTTTAGATGCAACAAAGTAGGACATATTGCTAGAAATTACAGGTCACAGATTAATCAGCAAGGACAGAGATTTGGAAACAATGGAATCATTTGTCAGATATGCAACAAGTTTGGACACTCAGCAAGATTTTGCAGGATGAACAATGGAGGTTATCATCATAACCCTAACCCTAGGAACAATGCAAGAAGGAATCAAAATGTAGGAAACAAAGAGAAAGTTTGCTATAGCAATAAAGATGAAGTAAAATTTGACAAAGGCATAGATCAAGGAGGTATAGTCAGCACTGAAAGTAGTCAGGAAGGTAATGTAACCAATGGTAAGGATGAATCTTTACTTGACCCTTCTTTAAGTACTTAAATTATGTAAGTTTTTGCAGTTTAGGACTTAGGATTAGTGTAGATTAGGAATTTGAATGAGTTAAGTTTTGCGCAGTTAGATATAGGTTTATTATGTTGTACTAATGCTATGGTTAAGTGCGTAAAATAAAATATTGTGTTTTGCGAGGTCGTAAAAAGTTTTATGGTTGTAGGTTTGTAGAATTAGCTTTTTGAGGTTTTAGCGGCAAAATGAATGAATGTGATGTCAGATCGAGTTAATGTGAAGTGTTATAAGGTTGAAATCAAAGTTATTATGATTACAAAGTGATTGAAAAGTGATTTGAAAGAAGAAAAGCAAGTTGAGGATGATTTGAAGAAGTTTGGAAGCAGTTTGCAGCGACGATCATACCGAAACCCTAGATTTGCAAAGTTGAGGTATTTTTTGATCTTTAATTAGTTGATAAGATGGATATTTCTATGGTTCATAATGTTAAGGATAAGAATAGACCAAAGATTAAGAAAGAACCAGTAGAACCAACTGAAATTGATGATAGTCTAGCATTATCATCCGTACCAGATAGAGTATTGCACATTGAGAATGTTAAAGGATATTTAGGTTGCAAGTTTGAACCTTTGGGAGATGCAAATTTTAGTGATGATTATAGGAAATTGTACAATCAAGACATGTCAGTTAAACCAGCTTATGGCCACCTAGAGAACAATGAAATTATCAAATATTCCATGAAGTATGAATTCAATGATGAGGAATGTACCAAGATCATTTTAAGTAGAATCCACAATGGGAAATTCTGGATGGAGGATAGAGTTATTGATATAAATACCGACCTAATTCATGAAGTTAATGGATTATCAAAAGTTGGAGAGATTCCACTAAATGAAAAGAACATGAGAAAGATTGTTTTAGATAACACTGGATCTAGTTATAATGGTGGAGGAATTGTGATAAGTAAGATTAAGCAAGATGATGTTAGGTACCTTTGCAAGATCCTAACAACTAAATTATGTGGTAGTTCAAGGGAAGATGACATGGCTATAGGAATGATTCATGTAGCTTATCTTATGTGTATTGAGAAGAAACCAGTAGACCTATGTGAAATTTTGAAAATTTAGTTATTTGAGAACTTAGAAAAAAGTTAGTGTTTTCATCTCTAATAACCTATATGTTTTTCCATATTTTGAGAAGATTTCCTTACATAGTTGATTGGAGTGACAATGTGAACACAATGGAAAGAATAAAATTAGTCTACATGAAGCACCTTTTTGATAAAGTTAATGACAGTGTGAAGCTTGTATTGAAGACTTTTCAGAATATTGTTAAGAACAAATCAAGGATTCATCAATCCTTAGTTGAAAAGCATAGACATGACATTTGTTTTATGGTTGACATTGATTTCACCTACATTGAAGCAGTTGAGCCTAGAATAAAATTCACAAACCCTCTTGGCTATGAAATATCTGAAGCAGAAACAGTAGGATATGTGAATAGATTGTTAAAGTGTGAGTTGGATGGTCATGCAAATAGGTTTGGAACCTATGAAGAGAATTTCAACTATGCAATAAGTTTGAGAGAAAAGAAGCAATCTAGTAAGAGAGTTGAATCTACTATGAAGAAAATATTGAAAGAATTTGGTATGTCAAGTGATGAGTTTGACATAGCTAAGAAGACTGGAGAAGCCTAGAAGCAAAGTGAAAATCTTGTAATTTCACCTAAGACATCAAGTGCAGATCCTATTGATCCTATTGCAGTAAAGGTAAAAGTTGAAGTACCTAAAAAAGATGAAGGAGATAAATCTTTTTCTCCTATTCCTAGAAAAAGAGTAAAAGTGAGTGCAACAAGACTCAGAAAGAGACAGAAAGTGGTTGTACCACCTATACCTAGAAATGTAGTAGTAATTAAAGATGATGATGTAGTTTCAATCATGAAGAAAACTCAGAAACCAAGAATTGAAAGAGTTAATGAAGATATATTGAAGCATGGAGACTTCACTAAGTTGAATAAATTATATGATCTATATGGATCATTTGACAGATTGAACTTTGAAAATGTAATGGTTACACACATGATTGTGGCAGATAAGAAACTTAGCACTATTCATGGTAAGATCCTAGAAGATTTGTATAGCAGACTTGTGAATAGAAAATAGAGAGCACGAGAAAAGGACATAAAGATGAGAGAACATTTAATCAGATAGTTCTATGAAGTTAAGGATGAAGATCATTTGAAGAGATTCTTGAAGTCTCTTGGAACTTTATTGAGAACTAAGAGAAGAACAATCCTTATAATGGGAGGCAAAAAGGAGGAAGTACAAAAAGAGATAGAGCAAGCAGTAATGCAAGTTCTTTCAGATATAGTTGCAGAAAAGCATGTTGAATCAGACCCTCAAAAGAAGCAATCAGAGGAACCGCATGCAAAGGAAGTTGGTATTGAAGAAGTTACATCTTCTTCACATATCAATATTGGCAAAGAATTAATGGATATTGAAGGCACCAAAGTGACTCTATAATTAGATGATGTAGTATTTCATGATCTAGGAAACATTGTTGACAGTTTGGCTTTGGGAGAATAAGAAAAGGTCACAGAATCAAAGAAGAATACAGAGGCAGAGGAAGCACCAACTGTATCAGAATCAGTTCTAGCAGAGCAATCAGTTAAAGGCAAACAAATTTTGACAGAGGCCACTACCTCTACAGAACCTTCTATACCAGTTGAAGACATTAGTGTACCTGATAGTAAGAAGAGGCATATTGGATCAATGTTTGAAGACCTTGGAAAAGAAGTTGAAGATGATGATCAGCTTGAGTTCATCACATCTTTGAATAAAATTATTGGAAAGAATAAGAAGGTGAAAGACCTTGAAGGCAAAGTTAGAGTTTTGATAGAGAAACTTGAGAGTGTGATCAACACTAAGGTATCTGAATCAGATCCACTTGAGAAAGCTTGATTAGTAATGAATTCTTTTGACTCTGAATTTTCTAACTTGAAGGATATTGCTAGAGTAAAAGTTCAGGAAGACTTTGAAGTAGAAATGCAACAAACTTTAAGTGTAAATATTTGAAATGATATTGGTAGTTTAGATGTATGCATAAAGAATTTGAGGAGACATTTTGAGACAGGAAAAAATTTGTACATACAATGCACTAAATAAAAATCCTAGTAGTTAAAGAGGATAAGAAGATCAGAGAGAAGTTAGATGCTATTACAGCTAAGACAAACACCTTGACAAGCCCTAATGTCAAGATAAGTTCTGTAGAGAAGAACATAAGGAAATTGAAAGATGAAATCAAAATGTTAGCAGAGGAGAAGAAAAGAAAGATGATCAGGGTTAACATCTTGAGAGAGCATGTCTCAATCAAGATATCAATTGTTGAAGATCAAATTGAGTAGTGTCTTTCAGCAAAGACATCATCTCAGAATTTTAGCTTCAATTCTCTACAAGCTTGTCAAACAGTAGCATACAGATTGAGTACTCTACTCAATGTTGCTGAATCCATCAGGAAGATATGGGAGAAATATTTTGAATCTTAGAAGTTAGAGTTTGGTGATTGTGTTACAAGCCTACTGGCTTTGCAATAACTGATAATAAGGTATAAAGTTTTTGAAATTTTTGTACACCCTATCTTTGTCATTGTTGTCAAAGGGGGAGAGATAGTAGAAAATTGAATATATGTTGAGGAAGGATACTCATAGGGGGAGCTATTCTATGGAGTATGATATTGTATACATATTGTATAACTTTTGGCCACAATTTTGTATAAGGGTTTTTGAAGTTTTGTTTGCACACTTAGCCAATTTTCCCATCTGTTGCCACCAATGACAAATGGGGAGATTGTTGGCAATTTGGCTAATTTGGATGCATAGATGTTGTCATTATGGCAACATATGATCTCTATTGAGAGTGTAGAGTCTGGAATGCAAGTATGGCAAGTTGAAGGAAGAAATTGTCTAAGTATGGATACAGTGATCCTGACAGAGCACCCGATGAAGATTTAGTTGGTGACGTCCATTGGAGCAATATTTTTTTTTGCATAGTTAACTAAAGCCTCTATAGAGTATGAGGGTACCCCATCTCAGTGCACATAAAGTTTGGAGTAGTACGGACAAAGTTATTCAAAGTTTACCAAAGATAGTTTTTGTAGACAGAACAGTTTTGGAGACAGTATTAGCGAAAGAGTTAAGGGATTATTTTGGCTTATCAAAATAATGACTTAACATTATGAAGGGATGACATCCTAGATTTTTACTCTTGGATAAATATTTTGGAAGCCAACCATGTAAATTTATTAGCTTTAATAACTCCTATATTAGTCATACTTGAAATGTAATAAAATGAACAAGTGATATGTAAAAAAAGAAAGAAAACATAACTTGCGATAGTTGTTTATTCTAATAGAAGAAAAGGCTATTGATGAAAAGTTGTAAGTAGTACCATATTACAGTCAAAAAAAATTTGTATTACCTATTTGGGTAGTGAGCTCAGCTGGTGATCAAGTTTTGTAATCTAACTCCTAACAGGGTTAAGGCTTCTAACAAGGCCTAAAGTCCTTTAACCAGGAAAGATCTACTATATATTGTAAATTGACTCCTAATAGGGTCCAACATCACTAACATGATACTTTTGATTAGTGATCTTTGTGGGTACCATCCCCACCAAGGTTTTCCCTTGGCCAGGGTTTCCTCAAGAACATATGATGTGTTATGAGTTCTTTCTATTTACTGCTATGTTTGTTAATCAGCTTGATAATCTTTGTATGCACTAAAGTAATATGTTATATCCATAAATGGGAAAAAGAAAAAGTTTGTGAAATACTAATTCACTGCCCCCCCCCCCCCCTCTCAGTATTTCCTATTTCTAACAGTAGGAATGATAGCCAATTCCAGACAAGGATCCTCTTGAGAATGACTATGTTTGATACTAGGTGTAAGAGTTAATTGAGATGAAAGCATATTCAGAAAGTCAATGTCAATGTCAGTAGTCTCATATTCATTAGTAACATTATCACTATCATCAAGAGTATCTTCTTCATCCAAATTAATCAAAATAGGATCTAAGATACGAATAGAATCATCATTATTAGTAACAACATTATGCATAGGTGTATCCATAGAAAGTAAAGATCTTTTAGCTTTAGCATGAGCACGATGCTTTTTATGATGTTCATTAGTAGATCGGTTACATTTTGATTTATTTGAAATAGGATGAGAACTAGGAGGAACAATTGTAGGATCCTTCATAGGTTCTTTAGGAAGATCAATAGGATTATCAACCATAGGAGGAGCAATCATAGGATCTTTGATAGAGTTGGTAGGAGGAACTTGATTAATAGAACAAGAAGCTATAGTTGAAGGAGGTATCGAAGGTGTAGGTAAAAGACCATGATTAAGATCCATAGAAGGTATGCTTAATTGAAGAATCTTATGATTCTTATAGGCTTTATATGATTGAAAAATATTATCAGGGTGAGGAGGACATGAAGTATGTAAGGAAGGCCAAAATAAATCTAGAGCAACACAATCTCTAGGCCTAGAAGGCTGATATAGACTATGATTGATCATCTTCACTTCACCATCATGAATGAACTTAAGACACTTATGTATAGGGGAAGCAACATCATGCATGGCAGTTAACCAAGGCAAACCTAGCTTAACTTGGAATTGATCAGAAGTAGGAACCATAACAAAGGTAGTGTTCACAAGTTTTCCAAAAAGTTCAACTGGTAAAGTAATAGAACTAAATGAGGGATAAAGAAAACCATGACAAGTTTGAATCCACACATCCGATGTATCATAGAAATCATGTTGTAAGCTTTTCATAAAAAGATTTCCTTCAGTTATAACATTGACTAAGGAGGTAGGATCAACAAGACAACCATGAGTAGGTATCTGAAAAACACTAGTAGCAATGTAAAGGGGACCATCAGGAGCCTTAACAATCTCAGAGTCATCAAAGGTAATCAAAAGTTCCCAAGGTCTTTTATCGTTAAGTTGTTGTCACAGTTTAGGTTGAGGTTTCACTTTAGGTTTAGGTTTATCTTAAGGTTGAGATAGAACTGGAGGTGAAGGTTGAGGTGGAGTTATAGACTTAGCAACATGCTCCACTTGATTAATGACATGATTAAGATCATCCATCTTTGAATCATATACAATTTCCATAGTAGATGGTTCAGCAATAGTATTAGTATCATGTGTAGGTAAAGGATTGGTATATATTTGAAGGTTCTGATTAGGATGAGAGATAGATTGATTCCCACTACTATCTAGATTATCAATAGATAAAGCTTTAGCATCAATGAGATCTTGAACCTTATGTTTTAAAGAATAACATCTCTCAGTATCATGACCATTCTAATGATGATATTGACAAAAAGCATTTTGATCAAAAGATTTAGATGTAATCATAGTAGGTAAAAGAGGTTAAATAGGAGGTAATGTAATCATATTAGCAGATAACAACCTATTCATAATAGCATGTAAAGTTTTAGAAAGAGTAGTAAATGTATGATTTAATCAAAAAGTAGTGGATGTAGAAGTGGCATTATGAGATGCAACAACAACTGCATTTTCTTGTTTGTTTATCTTGACATAATTATTGAATTTTTGAAACTTATTTGGATTAGGAGCAGCATCACTCTTATAAATGGGAAGAGGAGCCATTGGAGGGTTACTCTCAAACTAACTCACTTGTAACTGATAATGATGAAGCACTACACAAAGTTATTGAAAAGTGGTAAATTTAGTAAGCAAAATCTTATCTCTAATATCCTTTTGCAAATTTGAAATAAACATATGTTGAATATCAATATGAGGAATAGGATAAGAAATCTAAGCATGCAAATGCTTAAATCTACCAATAAATTCAGTCAATTTTTCTTTAGTTCTTTGTTTACAATGCATTAAATTTGTCAAAGACACTTGTGGGCCAATATTGTTTTGAAATTGTTGAATAAAGGCATTAGCAAGTTGTGGAAAGGAATCAATGGAATAAGGAGGCAAGGAACAATACCTTTGTAAGGCCTTGTCATGAAAGGTTCAGGAAAATAGTTTTTCTAAAATCCTATGGTCATGAGCATAATCACTACAAAGGATTTGGAATGTTTTAATATGATGAACAAGATCTCCCTTTCCATTATAATTCTCAAGATGAGGCATATCGACTTGCTGAGGAACAAGAGTTTGGATAATATCCCTAGACAAAGGACTTCCCATGTCACATGTAGGAATACTAAACTTGTTTTGAGTTAAGGAAGCAAGTTGTTGTTGTAAGGATGAGATGGTTTGAGCCAAACTGATGATGGTGGAATTAGTAGAGGAAATAGGAGTAGCAACATTAGACACACTAGGTAAAGTGTAAGAGGCTATAGGAATAGAAGACACAACTGGAGCAACACTAGGGACTACAGTTGGAAGTGAAGTGGAATAAGTGAAAGGAACACTATGATATGAAGGTTGTGATGTAGGAAGGGACACGGGAGGAACACTCATAGGAACAGAGGGAACTGTCATAGTCACCAAAGGAGGAGTATAGATAGGAATACTAGGTAAAGGATTAGAAGAAGGTTCAACACTAGTGATAGGAGCAGTGAAACCTAAATCTTGAGCCTCTTGAGTTAAAGGTTTAACATTGGAATGAGTAAGATGAGTAATACCATGAAATAGGTTAACACCTTGATCACTATCATGGAGAACTTTCTTAAGAGCCTCTATATCTTGAATAGAATCTTGACCATGGTTTTCTTGAAGAAGCCAATTACCCATTTTATCAAGTTTAGTGGAAATTTTTTGGACTTGTTCAGGAGGAAGCCTTAAAGCATCATCCTCATCATGTGATGAGTGAGAATATTTTTGCTCCATAGTAGGATTAGAATCATGAAAAATCAAGTTATCGTCAGGAATCCTAAGGAAAGGAGAAGATTCAGCCTCAAAGGCACCCATGAGTCTACGACTTCTTCTAACCAGAATGTTCTAAGTAGGACTAGTGGTAGTAAAGCTCATAAACCAATATAATGCAAATGAACTAAACTAATAACACATAATCTATGAATATGAAATCTAATTAGCATACAAGATCAATCACAAAGGACAAATATAATACTAACAAGACAAAAGAGAATCTAACACCAAAAAGAAAGAGAGTAAGCTAGTCGGGTTCACCAAAATGAATAGAAGAGATTTGGAATCACCTCTATTTGTGTATGTGTGTGGGGAACATGTAAGATTCAATCCTATATCCAAATTCCCTAAAGAGAGATCCAATTTGATCAACCAAGAGGTTAATACATAATCAAATCAATCAATGAAGAATATGAAAGAAAGAATAAATCCTATACTTCCCTATAGTTGGATTAAGCCTGAAATCTAAAATAATTGAAATGAAAATACTAACCTTGAATTAGGGTAGATCTAGAAAATGCTGAACTCTAGCTTTTGTATGAACTTTCTAAAGATTTTGTCACCTATTTTGGACTGGAAATGTTGAGGTGGACAAAACCCAAAAATCTTTTCTCCAAATTCACACAGGTCGACTTTGACCTTTTAAAAGGTCAAAGACCACATTATTTATTTGAAGTCTAATTCTGATTCTATTCGCAGATCCTGAAAGATTGTCGAAAAGGGTATTCAAATTTTCTCTCAGATCTGAGATTTTGCACCTTTACCTGTAAGAAAATGGGGGTTTTTGGTTGTATGGGGGGTTTGCCTTAGTCAAACCCCAATTTAGGACTTAACCTTGAAATTGAATTGAAATATATGGTGCATAAACAAAGTAATTGAAACAAATCACCTCGCTTATGTTGAAGTCCTTGTAGAGGATTTGAATCCTCAAATCCACAAGTAAGAATGCTTCAATGAATGTAGGATGTCTCTAATCAATGGTATTTTGATCTTCAATACCAATCTTGATTTGATCTTTGCATATGAGAAGGTTTGAATGAATGGAGAAGGATGGATCTTCAAGGGGGATCTAAGGAGATTGAATCCTTCAATAGATAATAATGGAACTCCTTGATGGATGAATACTTGAATAGTTGAATGCTTGAAGACTTGAAATGCTTGCTTGAACACCTTGAGAACTTGAGAGCTTGATTGCTTGAGATGAGATGTGAAAATGAGAGAGGAAGGCCTCCTTTTATAGTGAACTAGGACACACTCCTCTAGATGGGCCACCTTGAAGAATTAAATCCCAATTAGGTCCTCACTTTAGAAAATATACCTTGATTAAATACCATTAAAGGATTTACCATTTCGGAGCCCGAAACAGCCGACCCGAAAGCGGAGAAATAACTTTCCCGAAAGCCAAATAAGTGGAAAATGAAACTTTGAAATCCTGGCAGGAAGAGATTAAGGTCGAGGTTGACCCTAACCTAGTTAGGGTCAAGGTTGACCCTAATCTAGTCAGGGTCAAGGTCAACTTTGACCTCAAACCCTAACTTTGTCAGGTTCTGTAATAGGAGTTCCAAGGGTGCCAAAAACTTAGAAATTGATGTCTGAATAGGACCCAGTGTCTGGAATAGATAGAAAATCCTCTATTTGATGTGATGATGGACTAGGAAGTCTCATTTCTAAATCTTACATAGAAAATAGAGCCATAGAAGAAGGAAAATCAAGAAAGTCCTTAAGACCTTAACCCTAATTTCACCTAGAATGAAGAAATCAAGTGCGGAGAAGAAGTGGAAAGTGGGTAGAAAGACAAATACATGCAAAGACCCAATCAAGGTGCTTAACATGACCCCAAACCACTTACTCGGAGGGCTAAATGCTCTTAACATGGAAGTGCTTCCATTTTAAGATGATACAGAATTGTAGCAATATTTCAAGCTAAACCTAGAGAATCACATCATGTAGCAGTAAAGAGGATACTGAAATACTTAAGAGACACAATTAAGTATGGATTGTGGTATGAAAAATATGATGATTTTACCATATGTGCATATATAGATACTGATTGGGGAGGTAGTGTTGATGATAAAAAGAGCACCAGTGGTGGAGCATTTTTCCTTGAAGGAAGATTAATTTCTTGTCTAAGCAAGAAGAAAAATTTTATTTCAAAGAGCACAACAGAAGTAGAATATGTGGCAATAGCAAAAAATTGTAATGAGATAATTTGGATGAAACAAATGTTAAAGGATATTGGAATAAAATTTGTTGAGCCTATTGTTATACATTGTGATAACACCAGCATAGTTAGTGTGTCTAAGAATCCTGTGTTACATTCTAAGACAAAGCATATAGAGATAAAGTATCATGTAGTGAGAGAGAAAGTTGCAGAGAAAGAAGTCAGGCTTGAGTACATAAGCACAAAGGAGTAGATTGCAGACATATTTACAAAACCTTTTCCTAAGGATACATTTGAGTATTTGAGAGGTATGCTTGGGGTTATGCCCTAGCCTACTTTTGAGAAGTGATGCAGATTGTTGCATCCATCCAGTGGTATATGAGCCTTATCTTTCTTTTGGACTAGATGTTGGTACTTCCTCTATGGGGTAGTATGTGTATCTGAGCTAAGTCATGAGGACTCTAGTGAATGTATTTTTTTAATAGTGTCTTTTGACATTGAAGTTGTTGAAATAATGATGAAACATCTATCATTGATTTCAATAGGGGAGAAGTATACATGAAAAACCATATGTTGGAGAGAATTGAATAGGAAAACGAAGCCAGATTTGATTGATGAAGAAGACTTGAAAGCATTTTCAAAGCATTTTATGGAACTTGGATGTTTTTTCATCTATGTTGCCACCAATGCCAATGGGGGAGATTGTTAGGAATGAATGCTAAATATATCCTATGGGGGAGTATTTGCAACCATTATTTATTAGTTTTCATTGTATTCATAACTGTGATTGTCATTGATGTCAACATAGTGATCTAATAAAGATTAGTAGAGAAGCAGATAGCGTTTGAGTTAGCGCACTTGGGATATTGAAGATGAAGCTATGAGAAGTTGAGGAATTACTCTATGATGTTCTATGAAATCATGGTTAAGAGCATAGATAGAAATTCATTTATTCATGAAAGTTATGAGGAAATCAGTGAAAGCAGTATTCAGGCAGTGTTCCTGAGTAGTGGTTTGTGGAAATCAGATGATATATCCTAATTGGGATAGACTATGATCATGTGTAGTTATGAGGAATTTGAAGACATGATGTTAGTGATGTGGACATGAGTGCAAGATCTGGGGTCACACGAGTGGAGAAGTATCTAAATTGGAAGCTGAGAGTTTTGTGTAATTTTGATGTAATGCGTGGAAACTTTTATTTTGTAATTTGTATGCCTACTCATTTGTAATTACTTTAGTGTGGTATAAAGGAAGGAATTTTTCCTTTTTGTAGTTTGTGTGTGTAATGAGAAAGTGAATGAAGGATTTATGAAAAAGAATTTGTGGAAAGAGGATATGTGAAGCTCAGAAATCTGGTATTGAGATCTGATGAGCCAGTTGGTGCAGTTTGGCATAGTCAGAGAAGGAGTATTGAATTATTGAGATAAGTAATCTTTTGGTATTATTCTATTGAGTAATACATAGATCAGTTGGACAGTGAGTTTGGTCATCTTACCCTGAAGTTATTTGGGCAATGGGTCTTTCTCTCTTCCATAACTCCTAACAAAGTTAGAATCTTTTAGCAGAGATTCAAAGTCTCTGAATAGGGACTCATATATACTAAATGTATTTCATAAGACTCCTAACAAAGTCCATCCTCTCACAAGGAACTTTCATATTAGTGCATCTTTTGTGGGCATCATTCCCACTCGGGTATACTCTTTAATCAAGAGGCTCCCTAGTCAACATATCTTGTGTCATTGTGTTATTGTTCATGTATATCCTTCTATGGTTGTTGATTACATTTCTTACATGGTTAAAATATATTAAGTTTGATAATAGTTGTATTTATCTAATAACTGTTTCACCCCCACCCCCCCCCCCCCCCCCCCTCTTAGTTATCTTGGTAGAGTTTACTTTCTAACAAAAACATCTATAAGATTTTCTTTTAGTAGAGTAATGGTACAGAGGGTAGAGTAGTGGGCTTCTTGACAAAATGGTGGGATCGAACATATAAGGGAAATACAAGGTTCAAAGACACCCTTCCCAAATAACTCAAAAGGAGATTTCAACCCAACACCTTGACTCAAGGTTTCTAAAGCCACAAGGGACTAAATTCAACCAAATTAAGAAGGAAAAAAATTTCTATGGAGTCAAATTCTATGGGCTATGCACAAAGGACTTGAATTCTGCCAAGAGGCCTAATTTGTATTGCATTAGGACAACAGCGACGTTCCATAGCCCATAACTCCAAAAATTTCTGAATGACTTGGAAAATAAATTAAGTTTTCAAATACCCATTATCAATTTTTACAACATATATAAAAAAATAGGTAGGTTGTTTCGGACCATACCCTGCTGTTACAACATTGGGACCCCAAAAATGCATAAAAATGGGCACTTTTACAAAGGAACTATATCATAAACTTAACCAAAAAAATCCTACTCTTGGACAATGGTTAATTATGTCCTAAAACACTTAAATCTAAAAGGAATTAAAACCAAACCCTTTGGAACACTAAAAGCCCCAAATTAGGCTTCCCAAATCCTCCAAAACTAGGGCTTCTTCAATCTGGTCTCTCCAAGCAAAATCTCAACCAACCAAAGGTTGATTCACCATCCTTTCAACATAAATAAGTTCTGCCCAACATAAAATATACCCCTCATGAGGCCCAAAATGCTGCTGCTATAGCGTTCCAAGCATTTTCATGCTCTTTAACCCTGCAACAAACACCAAATGAAGATCTCCTGCAACATCTGATGGATTTTATTACATATTTAGTGTTATATATCTATGATAAAAATGTGTGATTCATCCTCAAGTTATTTTGATTACAAAAAGGGGATGAATCTAATTCCATGCCTCTAAAACAATGCAAAACTATGCTCTATCAAAGCACAATCTAAGACTTTCAATGAAAAATTAATTTAAATGGATTGAAAATGAATTTACAGAGATTCTAAAACACTCATTGATGTCTATTCAATCAATTAGACTCATTACAACTTTCAGAAATCAACAAAATTGCAAAAACTACTGCTTTATTGCTTCAAACTTGTGAAATTTGTACAATCTTTGTTCCAGGTCGTACTGTGTGTTTTTCCAGCCACAGGAAAATTGTATATGATGCTTAGTAACCATATCAACCAACTCAATTCATTTTGGTTTGGTTAAAATTGAATTTAGTCATTAAATATTCATTTCCCTCCTAAACTAAGTAATTGTTAAGATTCAAATATTTGAATTCTTAACTTACAAATTATTGAAATAAAAATATTCTAACTTATTTAATTTCACTCCTAGGGTCTATTTGAATCCCTTAGACACTTTATAAATCCTAATTAGACCCTTTGGGTACTATTGACCCAACTTACAATACTTTGGTGTCCTAGTCTTCTACCTAGACAAATAAGACTTGACAACATTTCATTACATTATTTATTACAAATGGTCATTATTAATTCCAATACACCCCAATCCACATTTAGGGATGATTTTATTCCTTTGTCTTTGACTGGATTCATGGTGACCTTAGGTGACTTCATAGGTGCTCCTGCACCAAGTAACCAAGAAAAATACCTTCATCACTTCTTGCATCAAACTTGCCAATATCTTGATCTCTCTTGATTTAGCATTTTCTTCCAAAGATTCTGAAGTATTTTACTATAGGTACATTCCCAAAACATAGCTCATAAGGTGTCTTGTCTGTGCCTAGCCTTAATTGAATTCTATTGATAGTATAGACTACAGTATTGACCGCATCTCTCCAATAGGTGTGTGTGACCTTTCCTTCAATCATGATGGTGCGCGCTCTATCCAGTATGATCCTATTCCTTCTTTCTGCAAGTCCATTCTACTAAGGGGTTCTAGGTGCACTTAGATGTCTCTTTATCTGATGCAGGAGCATCCTTGGTGTAAGAGAAATCTTGCATCACCCAAAAATAGTTCTATTTTTTTGTATTCAATAAGGGCTATCTTGTGCAGAGTTGCTATTTATGGAAACTTACTATTTCTAGTAAGTTGGTCATATGATCTCAGAATGTTTTGATTTCACAGTTGGAGGTTCATCCTAGTCATTTTAGCCTACCAATTGAGTTTCATTGCCACATCATCAGTATTCATGAAGTTATTGAGATTTTTGGGTACAAAATCTTTCAGGTCAATTTTGAAAGCCTTAGAGGCTCTGGATCATGATTGACCCTTGGTTGACTGGTGCTAGTGCATGTTAAGTGTTATAGATCTCATCATGGCATTTTCGAAAAGTGGTTACAATAAAAAAATGGAGCTACGGTTAGAAAGTTATGGCCTCTGAAAGTTGGGTTACCTAAAATCATATTTTGTATTTCTTTTGAGCCGACCCTATTGTAATAATTGTGAAAAATAAATAATTCTATGTCTAGTCAACCTAAAGGGCTAAATTTATGGAACCTTCTTAGGTGGTGGAAATTGCCTATATAAGAAAGGTCTCTAGTGTTGACTTAGGTAGTTCGGGGTAGTTCTGGGTATTGATTCAAGGCTTTGTCCTATAGAATATTGTAAGGGAATGCCCATGTGGCTTTGCATATTGTAATTCTGAAAGTTTGTAATTCCACATTTGTGGAGATAATAAGAAGCCAATTTTCTATTCTTGCATATTGTTGTTATTTCTCTATTTTTGTTATGTGTTTGTGGTATTAAGGGGAGCACCCTTCATCAAGTGGTATTAGAGTGGGAGTTCCTAAGTGTGTAAACAAATCACCCATTATGAGGCAGTTTGCACCAGGACCGTGGGTTAGAGTTTTTGTGTAAATAGATCATTGACTATAAGGTAGTTTGCACCAAGACTGTGGTTAGGGTTTCAATGATAAGCGTAAAAATGCCTCCACTAAGGGAATGTGGCGAAAGAGCTGGTGTTGTAACACCTGAGGTTAGAGTGCTCTAGAGACAAGTGCAAGCATTGCAAGAGGAGATTCATAGAGGAATGAATCTTAATGTCAGAGATGAAAGTGAGGATGAATCTAAAGAAGAAGATCAAGAAGGAGAAGTCAAAGTTGTGAACCAGGAGGAAGAAAGACTTTTTCAAGCTATCTCAAAGATCGAGAAGACCTAAGATTGAGGTCCTGACATTTTTTGGAAATCTTAACCTAGAAGAGTTGATTGACTGGATCAATGAATGTGAAGAATATTTTGAGTATGAAGATATCGAGGATCCTGATCGGGACAAATTTGTGAAGGCCAGACTGAAGGGTCATGTGAAGATCTGGGGGCAAGAGATTCAGTTGGAGGGAAATTGAAGAGGAAAGGATAAAATCACAAGATGGGGGTGGATGGTGGATAAATTGAAGCCACAGTTCATCCCTATTGATTATGAGCTTGACCTACTAAAGAAAATGCAAAGTTTGAAGCAAGTGGGAAGATCTGTTCAAGAGTATACAGAGGAGTTCTATCAAATCCTCATCAGAATAGGCCATGCAGAAGTTGACAAGGAGAAAGTTGCCTATTACCTTAATGGGTTGAGGCCGAGCATTCAAGAGGAGTTGAATCTGGTTTGAGTGGACATTATTGAAGAGGCATACCAATTTTCCCTAAAAGTAGAGGAAAAGCTGAACAAGAACTTTGGGAGCAGACAAAGCAAAAGAGGTCGTGATTGAAGATCTGGTGGACGGTCATATGGAGATCGAAATGAAGATCCGAAAAGGTAGGAGGAGGCTAGTAATAGTCAAAATTAGAGAGGAGATAATTTCAATCATTTCCAAGATTAGAACAATAGAGATTAGAGAGGAAGAGGAAGAGGATAAGGTTCTGGAAGAGGAGGCTTCCGTGGAACATGTTTTCATTGTGGAGAAGAAGGTCATAGGGCATTTGAATGTCCTCAATGCCAAGGAAGGATGGATAGGAGGAATGAAGGCCAGGATAGAGTTGCACATGTAGATGAAGATGTTAGATCATCACATTCTGAAGATGCTGAAAGAGGAGAAATGTTGATTAATAGAAGAGTCCTACTAAGTGGAGAGGATGAACCTGAACAAAGGAGGAGCCTATTTCACACCAGGTACAAGTGCGAGGGTAAGTGTTGTGATGTGATTACTGATAGTGGCAGTACTGATAATTTGGTGTCAGAAGAAATGGTGACAAAGTTGAAGCTCAAGAGGTAGAAATGTCCACATCCATATCGGGTTGCCTGGGTGTAGGATGACCACAAGGTCATGGTCAGTGAATAGTGCCTAGTAAAGTTCAAGATCAATGGGTACCAAGATGAGGTACTATGTGATATCATATCTATGAATACATGTCATATGTTGTTGGGTAGACCATGGCAATTTGAAATATGTGCTATACATGATGGTCGTGCGAATACCTATTCCCTAACAAAGGATGGAGTGCGACATAAGCTAAAACCATTTGAAGGAAATAGAAGAAAAGGTATGTGATAATGCAAGAATAAAATTTGTTGATAGAGGAAATTTCTTAGATGGTATGAGGCATGAGCATATGTGTTTTACCTCAATTCCAAAGGTTGGGAAAGAGGAACTAGAAGATGTACCTGTAGAAGTTGCAAAATTATTGAATGAGTTTCAGGATATTGTATACGATAATGTGCCTGATAGATTACCACCAGTAAGAAAGATTGGTCATTAGGTGGACCTGATTCTAGGAGCTAGTTTTCCAAATAAGGTAGCACACAGAATGATAGTAGCAGAAAGTGAAGATTTGAAGATAGATTTGAAGTTTAGTTCATCACATCATCCATAGATTGTCTATGGAAGTAGTCCCAGAAATGCATCTGAGTTGAGAAAGATAGATAAAGGAGAAATAAGTAGTGCTGAAGCTGAGGATTTTTCAGAACACTTGAGGAACATCCACGAGGAGGTGAGGAAGCACATTACCAAGATGAATGCATAGTATAAGGCTAAGGCAGATGAGAAAAGGAGGCATAAGGAATTTCAGGTTGGAGATGAAGTCATGGTTCATTTGCAGAAGGAAAGATTTCTGGTTGGTACAGATAACAAGTTGAAAATGAAGAAGTTTGGGCAATGTAAGATACTGAAGAAGCATGATTCAAGAAATGCATATGAGGTCGAGTTGCCTAATGGGCTGAAAATTTTACTAGTATTTAATGTTTCAGACTTGATAGAGTATCATGAAGGAGGTGTTGAAGATGAGGTTACAGTAGCACAGTGGAGTATTCTAGCGACCAGTTCAAATATCAAGGAGATTGAAGACATAGTAGATAGTCATGTTGGTAGAAGCACAAGGAACAAGACTTATGAAGATTATTTGGTCAAATGCAAAGGATGACCTATTGAAGATTCATCATGGCTAACAAAGGAGGAGGTTAACCATCTTGGTTCTCCCCTGGACACCTAAGTCATGACAGGGTCACTTCTCAAATTACCCCAAGTGTCTAATGCAGGAGCATCCTAGGTGTAAGATCAATCTTGCATCACCCAAAAATATTTCTATTTTTTTGTATTCAATAAGGGCTATCTTGTGCAGAGCTGCTATTTATGGAAACTTACTATTTTTAGTAAGTTGGTCATATGATCTCAGAATATTTTGATTTCATAGTTGGAGGTTCATCCTAGTCATTTCAGCCTACCAGTTGAGTTTCATTGCCACATCATTAGTATTGGTGAAGTTATTGAGATTTTTGGGTACAAAATCTTTTAGGTCAATTTTGAAGGCCTTAGAGGCTCTGAATCGTGATCAACCCCCGGCTAATTGGTGCTAGCTTGTGTTAGGCATTGTAGATCTCGTCATGGCATTTCCAAAAAGTGGTTACAATAGAAAAACAAAGCTATGATTAGAAAGTTATGGCCTCCAAAAGTTGGGTTACTTAAAATCATATTTTGTATTTCTTTTGAGCCGACCCTATTGTAATAATTGTGAAAAATAAATAATTCTATCTCTAGTTGGCCTAAAGGGCTAAATTTCTAGAACCTTCTCGGGTGGTGGAAATTGCCTATATAAGAAAGGTCTGTAGTGTTGTCCTAGGCAGTTTGGGGCAGTTCTAGGTAGAGATCTAGGTATTGATTCGAGGCTTTCTCCTACAGAATATTGTAAGGGAATGCCCATGTGGCTTTGCATATTGTAATGCTGAAAGTTTGTAATTCCACATTTGTGGAGATAATAAGAAGCCAATTTTTTGTTCTTGCATATTGTTGTTGTTTCTATGTTTTTGTTATGTCTTTGTGGTATTAAGGGGAGCACCCTTCATCATTATCTGATGTTATTCACAATACTCATAAAATTTGTCAGAGGTGAATTATCCTCCTCTATTTGATCTTAGACATTTAATCTTCAATCTAGACTCATTTTCAACTTTAGCATTGAATATTTTAAACTTCTCAAATGCTTTTGATTTGTCTTTTAAGAATGTAACCCACATCATTCTAGAATAATTATCAACAAAAAAAATAAAGTACCTTTCACCATATTATGATTTTGTTTGAGTTGGTCCACATAGGTCTATATGCACTAGATCCAATTTGTTCTCTCCCAAATTATGCTTTCTTCTGAATGAATTCCTCACATTCTTTCCCACCAGAAATTCCCTGCATATTGTATCAACTGGTTTTGCAATGCTAGGAAGGTCTCTTACTGCCTTTACATTTCTTATCTTCACTATGCTATCAAAATTGATGTGGCATGGTCTTTTGTGCCATAACCAACTGTCATCTAATTTAGCAACAAAACAACTTGCTTGTGAATTAAGCTGAAAAACATTACCTTTTGTCTTTGAACCTGATGTAATCATTTCTCCTTCCTTGGTATTAATTATGCATTTATTGTCTTTGAATTCCAACTGATATCCTTTTTCAAGAAACTGTCCAACACTTAGTAGGTTATGCTACAAACCATCAACATAAAGAACATCATCAGTATTGTTATTTCTATCCAAGGTGATAGCTCCTCTACCTAAGATAGGTTTAGGAGTGTTGTCTCCAAATCTAACCATGTCACCTTTTTATTTATCCAAATGTACAAATATATATTTATCTCCTATCATGTGATGTGAACCGCTGTCCATGATCTAATCTCTTCTGATATCTTCTTGTAAAATCAATGCTAACTCTTGTGCTTTCTATTCATCTTCAAGGTCCATTTCATCAAACATTTTCTCCATATCTTCAAGAGCAATGAATCCAATTTCATCTTCTATTGAATCCTCATCTGATACTCCATCTCTAGCATAGTAACATTCTTTTGTATAATTAGGCTTGTAATTAGTTTTGAACTTCTTGACTCTTGTAGGACACTTAGATGCAAAGTGACCAATCTTGTTACATGAAAAGAATTTGAATGGTAACTGACCTTCATATTTCCCTTTTCCTTTCACTTCTTTCTTAGAAATCATAGCAATGAAATCATCTAGTGCTTTCTATTCATCATCATCATCATCATCAAAATTACCAAAAGTTTTCAAGGATTTCTTACCATGGACTGAAACTTTGAAGGCTGTCTCACTTTTAGGCTTTTTCTTCAAACTTGATATCTTGAATTCGGAAATCTTGCTTATTAAGGTCTCTCTTTTCAAGTCTTTTATAAATTTCATAGTCTCATCTAGGATGTTTATCTTTCTCTCATATTTTGGTGTTAATATAGTCATCAACTTATCTATTATGTATTCTTCCAAAATTTCTCCACCATTGTTTCTGATTCTTGCAAAAAAATCATTAATATTTTGATTGTAGGCTCTGATGTTTTCTTCAGGTAGCATCTCCAATGTATTGCAATTTTTCTTCCATGTATTTCTGCATGGATTCTTGGCTTGGACATCTCGTTCAAATATGTCTTCTAGATACTTCCATATCTTGTAGGCTTTATCTACTTTCTTGATCTCTGAAACCTCGCTATCAGGCAAGGCGCTGATAAGGGCTTCTTTGGTAATAGCATTTTGAGTGAACATCTCCTTCTTCTTAAGAGTTTTATCTTCCTTTTCATGATCTGATAAAGAGGGAATCTGAACTTATTTAGTAGCCACTTCAAAAATCTCAAAGGCAATGCACTACAAATGTGTCATCATTTTGTTCTTCCAGTCTAGATAGTTCTCTCCATCAAACTTAGGACTTTATTTTCTAAATAATGTCATCTAATTAACCTCATGCTATTAAACTTTCTCTCCGAGGCACTTGGCTCTGATACTAATTATTAAGAATAGTCCCAAGAGATAACTAAGAGGGGGGGGGGGGGTGAATCAGTTATCTACAAGATTCAATTATTTATCCAATTAAGTATAGAAGAACATTAAGCATAAACACAATATAAGAATTCTTAACACAACACCAAAATTTTGGTTATGGGGAGACCCAAATAGGTAGAAACCCTTATTGGAGTTAGCACTGACTATAAATTGCACTAGTGTATAATGATCCCTATTATAAGATCTTACAACCCTGTTAAGAGTTGATCTTTACAATACATTAAGTATAGTAACTTGGTCAAAGGTCAGACCCTATTAGGAGTCTTTTATAATTAACCTTGTTAGGGGTGAGTACACACTATCTGAGAGTGCACTACTCAAAGGGGTGAAGGAAACAACCTTCTTTTTAATAGATACACACTATATATAGATCTTGGCGAACTACAAGTTAGACCTGCTATGTGGATTAGTTCCAATGAATAGCATACACTTCCTTTTTAGTCACACAGAACCTCTATCGATGGCTCAATACAACACACCTTCTTCTCTTCTCTTATCTTTCAACTTTCTGCCAGGCTTAGCGATCACAACTGACTGACTATAAGTATCTTTCTCCAAATAATATAATCAATTTGGCCTATTATAACTTCCTTGAAATCATATTAGAGAAACAATATAACTCTCCAACAACATCTCTAATGGCTATACTAAGCATGAAACACTAATTAGGACCACACAAATCCATATGAGTAGACATGTCACTTCATACTATCAACTCCACTAAATTAATTGATACTTTATTCTCATGCTAAAATACATTATGAACTCTTAACTAAACATTCTTAACTCTTCTCCAAACATGAATCCAAACACACATATCAAAATTATAGGTGCAACTACTACAACAATATAAACAATGTCAGTTCCATCAGATAAACTCAGGAAATTGTAATTGGCAACTAGAAACATGATAACTCAACCTATGTTAGGAATGAATGCAAAGTAATTTGGTAGTCATTCTGTAGCAGTTGTTGTTGCATTCATGACTTGGATTGTCATTGATGTCAACACAGTGATATTCTGGATATTAGTAGGAAAGCAGGTACAATTTTGTTTTGCACACATGTTGTATTGCAGATTGTCTTTTGCGCAGTTGATGATATGTTCTTTGGTGTGATATTAACCTATGGTTAATAGTGCAAAAAGAAATTCATTCATTTGTGAGAGTTATGAGCATTTTTGTGAAAGCAGTGTTTAGACAGTGTTTTTGTGAAGCGATTTTTAGAAATCAGAGGATATCTCTTAGCTAGGATGGAATCTAATTTTATGTAGTTAAAGGGATGTTAGAGACCCATTAATGATGACATGGTTCATAGCGCAAACTTTGAAGATATGTTTGGAGAAAGTTACAGTATCTGGAAGCTGACAGTTTTATGTGAATTCTGTGTGTAGCATGTAGAATTTATTATTTTGTAATTGAGGACTGACTCATTTGTAATTATTTGAGTTTGGTATATAAGAAGGTATGTTTTCCTTGTTGTAATATGTACTATGAAGATTGATATGTGAATATATGCATGAAGTGAAGAAAAGAACTAATTCAATGATGAAGGAAGACTTATGAGTACAAAGATCTAGAATTATGATCTTGTGTAGCAGAGAGTACGGTTTCGGCACAATGTGAAGGAGGTAATATATTTCATATTATTCTATTGAATAATTCTAAGATCTTTTGGACAGTGGGTTCAAAGATCTTGCCTTGAAGCTATTTGGGCAGTAGGTCCTTCTGTCTTCCATAAACTCTTAACCGGGTTAGAATCTTTTAATAGGGATACAAAATCTCCTAATAGAGATTTATATGTATTGAATGTATTTCATAAGACTCCTAATAGGGTCCATCCTCTAACAAGGAACTTTCATATTAGTGCATCATTTTGTAAGCATCATTCCCACTGGGGTTTACTCTTTTCAAGAGGTTCCCTAGTCAACATATCTTGTGTTATTGTGCAATTGTGTATGGTTATCTTTCTATGGTTGCTTAGTACATTGATTATATTGTTTAAAGGAGTTGAATGGTTAAATTATCTGATAACTAATTCAGCCCCCCCCCCTCTCAGTTATCTTGGGGATCTTTACTTTCTAACAATTGGTATCAGAGAAGCAGGTCCTTGAAAGAAAAGTTTAACAACTTAAGGAGATCCATGGTGAATTTCAGAAAAGAAAGCCCTAAGTTTGATGGAGTAAATTTTGATAGCTAGAATGAAAAGATGAAGACACATCTATTGTGTTTAGGATCAAGTTATTGGTTGATTACAAAGAATGAGAAGACTATCATTGAGGAAGACAATCTAGAGGTAGGAACTAAAGATGAACTAGATCTATTCATGTGTAACATACTTGCAAGAGAAGCACGTTTTTCAACACTACCAGAGAATGAATATAGTCAGGTAAGATGTTTGAAAACATCTCATGCAATTTGGAAAGCTTTACATTCTACTTTTGAAGGTGATGAACATGCAAAGAAGGCTAGATTACATAATTGGATTTGTGCATTTGAAGATATCAGAATGATGGAAGATGAATCTATTAGAAGCTATATTGGTAGGATGTCTGAGATTGTAATAGGAATAAAGTCTTGCAGAGGTGATAAGATAGAGAATGAAGTGATATGGAAAATTTTGAGAACTTTGACACTAGTATTCAAGTAGACAACACAGATGATTGAACAAGTGATACCTTGTACATCAAACTTTTCAAGAGAGACTCTTCTTGGAAGATTAGAAACAACAGAGATGAACTTGAGATTATCAGGAGAGCTACCTAGAATGAAACAACATTTAGTGCTCTTAACATTAGACCTACAAGAAGTACTAGTGTGAATGGAGATTATGCCAGCAGTAGCAGATCTGAGGAAGATAAGAAGATTAAAGAAGGTATTGCATTACTTGTAAAAAGAGAACCAGATGGTAAGAAAATCTTTAAATGTTGGACTTGTCAAGAATATGGTCATTTTGCATCTAAATGTCCTAAAAGAGTTATGAAGTATAGAAGTAACTTTAAACCTAGGAGATCTAAAAAATGTTATTATGCAAATGATGAAGATCTTGAAGCAGGAATTGAAAAACATTTAAGTGATAGTGATAATGATAAGTTTGAGGAAATAGGATTTGTAGCAATTAAAGAAGAAATTTTTGAATCTGATAAAAGGGAAGAAAAAGCATTAGTTTCACAAGTTGAAAAGAAATCTGATTGGATTATAGACAATGGTTGTTCACATCATATGACTGGAGATAAAAGAAAGTTTGTTAAGTTAGATAATTATGATGGAGGAATTGTTAGGGTTGGTAACAATGCACCTTATTTGATTAAGGGTATAGGATCTATTACTCTTGATGGAAATACTAACACTGATGATGTTTACTTTTTTGATGGACTGAGACATAATCTACTAAGTGTTGGACAATTGGTTGATAAGGGTTATCAAGTTTGGTTTTCTGAGAAAACTTGTGTGATAAAAGATAAAGATGGAAATCTTATTGGAAAAGGATCCAGACCCAGAGGTAATGTATTTCAGTTGAATCCTACTGAGATGAAATGTTTGATAACTAGGATTGATGACAGTTGGTTATGGCATAAAAGGTTTTTTCATATAAACTTTGATAATATTGTCAAGGTGAGCACTACACTTGCAGTAAGAGATTTACCTAGAATTATGAAACCTACTAACATGATTTGCAAAGAATGTATGATGGCAAAGCAGAAAAGGAGTTCATTTCCCAACAAGAAGTTCACATCGACAGAGAAGCTAGAGATTGTTCATACAGACTTGAGTGGTCCTACTAGGACTAGAGGATTCTATGGAGAAGGATATTTTATGATTCTTGTTGATGATTTTACAAGAATGATGTGGATTGCATTTTTGAAAGAAAAATCTAAAGCATTTGATAAATTTAAGATCATGAAAAGAAAAATTGAGAATGAATCTGGAATGAAGATTAAGTGTCTAAGATCTGATAGAGGTGGTGAATTTACATCTAGAGTGTTTAACACCTTTTGTGAAATGAATGGTATTAAGAGATAACTTTCAGCCCCTAGAACACCAGAACAAAATGGTATTGCAGAAAGAAGGAATAGGTCAATAACTGAAGTAGCAAGAGCTATGTTGTTTGAAAATGATTTGGCTAAGACTTTTTGGAGAGAAGCAGTGAATACAGTAGTATACACTATGAACATAGTACAAATCAGAGCAGATACAAACAAGACACCTTATGAATTATGGTTTGGACATACACCCTCAGTTAAGTATTTTAGAATTTTTGGAAGTAAATGTTATATAAAGAGAGATGATGATATAGGAAAGTTTGATTCTAGAAGTGATGAAGGAATATTTCTTAGATATTCTATAAAAAGCAAAGCATATAGATTTTATAACAAAAGAACTAAGACTATTGTTGAAAGTGCAAATGTAAAAGTTGATGAGAAGTTTAAAATTTAAGAAAGAATGCTTGATTATGAATCAGATGGAGAAGCACAACCTCAGCCTAGCATTGAAAATGCAAAATTATTTTTTGAAACTAACAGTGATTCACTGAATGAAAGTCATACTGAAGAAAACAGAGAAGAAAATAGAGAAGAAAACAAAGAAGAAAGCAAAGAAGAATCTATAGTTGGAACAAGATCAATAACTATGACACCTAACAGGTATACTTCAAGACATCACCCTATTGAGCAAGTTATTGGAATTTTAGATAGAGAAGTTTTGACTCGAAATAAGGTAAATTTATGTTTGATTTCTCAAATTGAACCTAAGACTACTAATGAAGCTTGTGAAGATGAACATTGGATTATTGCTATGAAAGAAGAACTAGAGCAAATTGAAAAAAACAAGACATGGGAATTGGTCCCTAGACCTGAAGACAAGAATGTGATTGGAACAAAGTGGGTATTCAGAAACAAGATGAATAAACAAGGAGAAGTGATAAGAAACAAAGCAAGATTGGTATGTAAAGGATATTCACAACAAGAAGGAATTGACTATGAAGAAACTTTTGCGCCTGTGGCTAGAATTGAAGCAGTGAGAATATTTTTAGCATATGTAGCTTACAAGAAATTTAGAGTGTATCAGATGGCTGTAAAGTCAGCATTTTTGAATGGTGAATTGGAAGAAGAAGTCTACATTGAGCAGCCTGAAGGTTTTCCTTTAACACAAGAAGGAGATATGGTATGTAAGTTAAAGAAATCTTTATATGGATTAAAACAAGCACCTAGAACCTGGTATGTAAGATTGGATAAGTATTTATTGAAATAGGGATTTATAAAAGGAACAATAGATAGTAACTTATACACAAAAGAAATTGAGAATGGTTTGTTGGTTATAGTTATATTTGTTGATGATATTATCTTTGGAGGAGAAGATGAAGCTAGTAACAAATTTGCAGATGAAATGAAGACTGAATTTGAGATGAGCATGATTGGAGAAATGAAATATTTTTTGGGATTACAGATAACACAAAGCAAGGAAGGTATATTTGTAAGTCAGACTAAGTATTTGAATGACTTATTGAAAAGATTTGGAATGAAAGATTCTAAACCCATTGGAACACCTATGGTAACCAGACATAAGTTATCTAACAAAGATGAGACACCAGCAATTGAGCAAAAAAATTATAGATCTATGATTGGAGGATTGTAGTACTTGACACATACAAGACCTGATATAGCACATTCAGTTGAGATTGTAGCAAGATTTCAAGTAGAACCTAGAGAATCACATTATGCAGTAGTAAAGAGGATACTGAGATATCTGAAAGGAACAATGGATTATGGATTATGGTATGTGAATTCTGATGATTTTACTTTATGTGCCTATACTGATGCAAATTGGGGAGGCAGCATTGATGACAAGAAAAGCACCAGTGGTGGAGCCTTTTTTCTTGGAGGAAAATTGGTCTCTTGGCTAAGTAAGAAGTAGAATTGTACTTCACAAAGTATAGCAAAAGCAGAATATGTTGCAGCAGCAAATAATTGTAATCAGATTATTTGGATGAAGCAGATGTTGAAGGATATTGGAATAAAGTTTGATGAGCCTATTTTTATACATTGTGATAACACCAGTACAATGACTATGTCAAAAAATCCTATTTTACATTCTAAGACTAAACATATTGAGATCAAGTATCATGTTGTAAGAGAAAAAGTTGCAGAAAAAGAAGATTGGAGTACATAAGTACAAAGGAGCAGATAGTAGATATATTTACAAAGCCTTTACCTAAGGATACATTTGTGTATCTAAGAGGTATGCTTGGGGTTATGCCCCAACTTGTCTTTGAGAATTGATGTAGATGATTGCATCCGTCCAGTGGTATATGAGCCCTATCTTTCTTCTGAAAAGTGTCTTTTGACATTAAGTTGTTGTTGACTTAGTGATGGAATTTTTGCAATTGATGTCAATGGGGGAGAGATATACATGAAAAATATTGTGGATTGTATGAGAGAGCTGAATAGGCAAACGAAGCAAGATTTAATTTGATATTTTGCAGTGATGTTGCAGTATTGGATTTTTGGAACATTGGATGTTTTTCATCTATGTTTCCATCAATGCCAATGGGGAAGATTGTTAGGAATGAATGCAAAGTATTTTGGTAGTCATTCTGTCGCAGTTGTTGTTGCATTCATGACTTGGATTGTCATTGATGTCAACATAGTGATATTCTGGATATTAGCAGGAAAGTAGGTACAGTTTTGTTTTGCACACATGTTGTATTGAAGATTGGATTTTTCATAGTTAATGGTATGTTCTTTGGTGTGTTATTAACCTATGGTTAATAGTGCAAAAATAAATTCATTCATTTGTGAGAGTTATGAGCATTTTGGTGAAAGTAGTGTTTAGACAGTGTTTCTGTGAAGTGATTTTCGGAAATCAGAGGATATCTCTTAGCTGGGATGGAATCTAATTTTGCACAGTTAAAGAGATGTTGGAGACTTATTAATGATGATTTGGTTCATAGCACAAACTTTGAAGATATGTTTTGAGAAAGTTACAGTATCTGGAAGCCGATAGTTTTATGTGAATTTTGTGTGTAGCGTGTAGAATTTATTATTTTGTAATTGAGGACTGACTCATTTGTAATTATTTGAGTTTAGTATATAAGAAGGAATTTTTTCCTTGTTGCAATATGTACTATGAAGATTGAGATGCGAATATATGTATGAAGTGAAGAAAAGAGCTAATTCAGCGATGAAGGAAGACTTGTGAGTACAGAGATCTAGAATTGTGATCTTGTGTAGCAAAGAGTGCGGTTTTGGCACAGTGTGAAGGAGGTAATATATTTCATATTATTCTATTGAATAATTCTAAGATCTTTTGGACAGTGGGTTCAGAGATCTTGCCTTGAAGCTGTTTGGGCAGTGGGTCCTTCTGTCTTCCATAAACTCTTAACCGGGTTAGAATCTTTTAACAGGGATTCAGAATCTCCTAACAGAGATTTATATGTATTGAATGTATTTCATAAGACTCCTAACAGGGTCCATCCTCTAACAAGGAACTTTCATATTAGTGCATCATTTTGTGGGTATCATTCCCACTGGGGTTTACTCTTTTCAAGAGGTTCCCTAGTCAACATATCTTGTGTTATTGTGCAATTATGTATGGTTATCTTTCTATGGTTGATCAGTACATTGATTATATTGTTTAAAGGAGTTGAATGGTTAAATTATCTGATAACTGATTCACCCCCCCCCCCCTCTCAGTTATCTTGGGGATCTTTACTTTCTAACAATACTGCACAACTCACTCTATGTCCATCAGCATAGCTTCACTAACATGTCTACAACATAGATGTAAATGCACAAGGCTCCATCACAATCATACTACAAATCACATACAAAACTCTTCCTGGGAGCTATCAAGAACACTTACTCATACAAACAACTGTATTACTATCTTCACTCAGAATAAACCTTTGTGTCTTTGATATCATGTTGATAACATAACTAGGAAATATATACTCAAGGCTCTCTCCATCAGGCTTCCACACATGTTGATTACCATATGTTGTCATAAATGACAAACATACAGTCAACACTGGCTTGCTGGAAAATCTCCAACAATATTTTGTTTTTTTTTAATTGCGAGGCTAGTTATTAGGAATGGTAAATATAGGTTTGGAGAATAATCCTACAAGTTCTCTGTTATTACCATATTTTATGGCACTTTCAATACTTAATTTTTGCATAAAAAATCCATGTATCTTGTTAATTACTATGGTTGGGAGTAGCTTATGTATAATTGTTTTTTTGATATTTTTTGTGTTATATCTAGATAACTATATATTATAGTAAAAATAATATATTGTACTAGATGCATAATTTTGAAACATAAATACATAAACTGTAAATGATTCTTTCTCAATAATTTTATTACTATATTCTTTCCTTTTGTTTGTGTATTCTATTGCAACTTTAACAATTTTTTTGTGATGTGGCATTGATGGATCTTTCGTTAAGGACTATGGAGCTCCTGATTTTTTAAGATATTTGGTTCATTTATTTCTCTAGATTACTTTGTCAACTAGAATAGAAACATTCAACTTGACCAATATTAAATTATTGTTCTATGAATATAATATTTAGTTCTATTAGTCATGTTTCTATTTTTTTATCATTCCAGGAGGGTAATAAATTACTATGACTTTCAAAATTAGGGAATATGCCTATTTATCTAGTTGATGTTAGTCAAGAAGTAGTTAGTTACTAGTAGTTTTCATTCTATATTTTTATTTTATAATCCAATCATGTTGTACATCCTTAAAGAGGCTAATTGAATGCCAATCAGATTTTTTTTATTTGTTGTGTGAAGATCCCACCAGTAGAAGAGAAGATCCCACATCACCAAAGAGGTGTGATCCTATGTTTATCTTATAATTCTTTTATTTCAATAATTACTTAAATTTAGAAATGAATTGGATATAGTTATGGTTTATCCTGGATTAAGCTTTTAGAGTAATTTTTTCAAGCATCATTTCAATTTTTGTAGTGAAAAATGGTTGATGTAGAATAGTTCTATAATGAATGTTCATATTTATAGTGAGTTTTACTTTTTGATTAGAGTTATGTAGGTTGTCAATAGTTTCAGTAGTATGTAAGAATTATAATAGATATATGGTTTTTGTTTGTTGTCATTCATGTCAACCATAATGTTCCATAATGTTTTAGATGAGTTTGAGTATGTTCTCCATCAATATTTTTTGTCTAATAGTTTTCACTTCATGGTGTATCATTTTGTATAGTGAATCTACAATATAGTGGAACAAGATACATTTTCAATGCTGAACTATAATGTAGTGGAGGAAAAGTATGCGTCTTATATGGTTTTAGAATAGGGTATGTGCAGGATCATGGTATGCCAGACTAGGCCCTTAAGTGGCAATGAAAGTTTAGAAAATCAGGTTTAGGCAAGTTGACATAAAAAATTGAACAAGTTATAAATACTATATTAAAAATATGTAAGAAGAGAATCTACAGAAAATTGAATTTAGTTTCTAAGATACTAGGCATTTTTTAAAAAAAAATTATTCTATATGTTGAAAATTTCTAATTTCAATGTAGTAGTACGAAAATTTCAAGAAAAACTAAGAACTAGGTGTATGTATGACTACCTTAAACACAATCAAATGATATTTTTTTTTTTAAAGATTATAGATATAAGTAGTAGACTCATGTTGAGATGTGACACATATTTTTTTGTAATTTTTTTCCTAGTAAATAATTAATTATGATTTTTCTTCTGCAACTTTTTCAGAATACAAAAACTCTCGTGTCTGACCATGTTAACTTGGTCTAAACTTTATCAAATTATTTTTATTTTATTTTTTTCTTGTAGTAGGAAAATCATAAATTGTGACAAATATTTTGGATTTCAAAAATGTTATACAGTTGGAAAGTTATAGCTATTTTTAAATAAGTCTATCAATGGGGACTAGAAAGATAAAAAGTAGGTGTATGTCTCACACATTAAAAAAAATCAAATGATAATATTTTTTAATAATATTCTAGATAAAAATAGTAGACTCATGTCTACATGTGATGTATAATTTTTAATATTTTTTTCGAAGTAAATAATTAATTATTATTTTTCTCTTACAAATTTTCCTGAATATAAAAACTCTCATGTCTGACCACCTTAACTTAGTCTAAACTTCATCAAATTGAAATAATTGTTTATTATTATTATACTAGGTGAAGCATAGAATGTGATGTATATTTTAGATTTCAAAAATGTTATATTGTTTGAAAGTTGTAGTTTTTTTCAAAGATTCTATCAATGAAGACTTCTTTTTCACATCACCACTTTTTGGCATACCATGATCCCGCACATACCCAATAGTGGAAGATAGATACGTATAATGTATAGTTTTAGAATAGTGGAAGAAATTTTATTTATCATGTGGTCATGAGAAGATGGTGATATATAGTGCCTCTTGATTATACTATTATATTTGAAGACTATGTGATATGGGTTTCAATGGTTCTATTATAGTGGTACTATGTTACTGAGCAGAACTTAGCAATTTTATAGTTATAGTTATTGTTTTTTCTAGATTTTTTTTTTCTTATGGAATTTAGGGTCAAAGATGTGCTTCTACTCATTTATATGAACTAAAATTTTCTTAGATGTAGCATTCTCTGGTGATGAAGAATGTGTTCCTCATGTTTCAGATATCGTTTCATCTAGTATTGTTATTTTTAGCTGTTATTCTAATATATAACATTTTTTAATAGAGCATTTTGATGTGACATGTTGACATGGATTCTAACGCAGTGATTTTGACATGAATTTTTATGTAGCATTTGGATATGTCCATATCATCTGGAGGTTTGACTATAGATGGAGAATTTGTAGTTTTTGTCTTCACATTTGAATTATCATTTTTAGTTGTTCATCTTATTTTAGACCTGGCTTTAGGCAATGTGTAGCATTATCTTGGTCTTTCTTTCTCCTAAGATGGGTTATGCTTTCAAATTTAATTTTGGGTGCTATATTAAAATATCTAATTTAGGTCTAGGTCTAATATTTAATTCTTGTATCTTATCTAAATATACTCGTAACATATAGGACTTATGGATTTAATATTTATCTCTTATCCATTTGGGTCCTTAGTTTGAATTATTTATGACATAGGACATTTTTATTTTTCCATTGTCTTCGCCAACATGAAACCTATTTGTGTATTTTTCATGATTCTTATGGATGTTATTGGGTTGCATTCCTACTAAGTTGGTAGTCAAAATTGATTGTGATGATTATGATTGGAAGATTTTTTAGTCAATAGTGGTTTTTCTTATTTTCTTGGCCAACTTGATCCATATATCATTTTGTATTAGTTTGACATGTGATTTATAGTAGTGCTACATACTCATGGATGATAAGGGTCCATTATATGATGTTGGAGATTTTTTAGTAAACCAGACTGTTGACTGTATGTTTGTCATTGATGACAACATATGGTAAGAACTGTGCATGGAAACCTGATGGAGAGAGCCTTGAGTATATGTCTCCTAGATATGTTATTAGCATGATATCATAGACATAGAGGTTGATTCTAAGTGAAGACAATAATACAATAGTTTGTATTGGTGAGTGTTCCTGACAGGTCCTAGGAAGAGTTTTGTATGAGATTTATAGTACAGTTGTAATGAAGCCTTACGTGTTCATATGTATGTTGAAGAAATGTGTATGATGCTATTTTGATGGATGTGGAGTCAGATATTTAGTACAAGTCAAGTTATGAAGTCTCTAGTTGACAGTCACAGTTTCTTGAGTTTATTTGGTGAAGTCGATATTGTTTATATTGTTATAGTAGTTGCACCTATCAGTTTGATATGCATGCTTAGATTAGTGTTTGGAGAAGAGTTAATAATGTTTTGTTAAGAGTGCATGACATAATTTAGCATGAGAAGAAAGTATGAGTTATTTGGTAGAGTGGACAGTGTGAAGTGACACGCCTACTCATATGGAGTTGTGCTATCCTAATTTGTGTTGTGTGCTTAGTAGAGCTAACTGAGATGTTATTGGAGAGTTTTAATGTTTCTCTAATATGATTTCAAGATGGTTCTAACTAACCAACTTGATTATATCATTTAGAGGAAAGATATTTGTAGGAAGTCATTTGTGATTGCTAAGTGTGGAAGATAATTGAAAGATAAGAGAAGAGAAGAAGGTGCGAAGTGTTGAGCCATCAACAGAAGGTCTATGTGACAAAATAGAGAGTATATTCTATTCATTGGAACTGATCAAGACATAAATTCTATGCGTAATTTACCAAGATCTAGATATAGTGTGTATTTGTTAAACAAAAGGTTGCATCCTTCACCCCTTTAAGAAGTGTTGTCTAGGACAGTGTGTCCTCACCCCTAATAGGGTTAATTGTAAAAGAATCCTAACAAGGTCCAACCCTTGACCAAGTCACTATACTTAATACATTTTAAAGATCAACTCCTAATAGGATTGTAAGATCTTCTAACAGGGATCATAATACTCTAGTGCAGTTTATAGTGGGTGCTAATTCCCACTAGGGATTTTACCTATTTGGGTTTCCCTGTAACCAAAATTTGTGGTATTTTATTTAGTGTTCTTAAATTGTGTTTATTCTTAATGTTCTTCTGTACTTAATTGGATAAAGAATTGAATCTTGTAGATAACTGATTCACCCCCCCCCTCCTCTTAGTTATCTCTTGTGATTATTCCTAATAATTGGTATCAGAGCCAAGTGCCTCAGAGAGAAAGTTTAATAGCTTGAGGTTGATCAGATGGAACTCTTTATAAAATAAAGTCCTAAGTTTGATGGAGAGAACTATCTAGATTGGAAGAACAAAATGATGACACATTGTAGTGTATTGCCTTTGATATTTTTGAAGTAGCTACCAAAGAAGTTCATATTACCTCTCTACTAGATCTTGCAAAGGAAGATGCAACTCTTAAACAAAAGGAGATGTTCACTCAAAATGCTATTTCTAAAGGAGCTCTTATCAGCACCTTGTCTAACAGTGAGTTTTAAGAGATCAAGAAATTTAATAGAGCCTACAAGATATGGAATTATCTAGAAGACATGTTTGAAGGAGACATCCAAGATAAGAATGCGTGCAGAAAGAAATGGAAGAAAAAGTACAATACATTGGAGATGCTACCTAAAGAGAGAATTAGAACCTACAATCAATGGATTAATGAAGCAGTTGTAGGAATCAGAAAAAATGGTGGAGAGATCTCGGGAGAAGACATAATGGATAAGTTGATGACTACTTTGACACCAAAATATGAGAGAAAGATAAACATCCTAGATAAGACTATGCAATTTTCAAAAGACTTCAAAAGAGAGACCTTAATCAGCAAGATTTCAACTTTTGAGATATCAAGTTTGAAGAAAAAGCCTAAAAATGAGATAACCTTCAAAGCTTTAGTACATGGTAAGAAATCCTTGAGAACTTCTAGTAATTTTGATGATGATGATGAACAAAAAGAACTAGATGATTTCATTTCTTTGATTACTAAGTTAGAAAGGAAAGGAAAGGAAAATGAAAATGAAAATATGAAGATCAGTTACCATTCAAATGCTTTTCATGTAACAAGATTGGTCACTTTGCATTTAAGTGTCCTACTAGAGTCAAGAAGTTCAAAACTAACTACAAGCCTAAGTATAAAAAAGAATGTTACTATGCTGGTGATCGAGTATCAGATGAAGCAAAGGATGAAATTGGATTCATTTCTCTTGAGGACATGGAGAAAATGTTTGATGAAATGGACCTTGAAGATGAAAAGGAAGCACAAGAGTTAGCTTTGATTTCACAAGCTGACATCAGGATAGATTAGATCATTGACAATGGTTTCTCACATCACATGAAAGGAGACAATGATAGATTTGTATATCTAGATAGATACAAAGGTGGCATGGTTAGATTTGGAGACAAAACTCCTAAACTTATCATAGGCAAAGGCGCTATCACCATGGATGGAAAGAACAACACTGATGATATTCTTTATGTTGATGTTTTGCAACATAACCTACTAAGTATTGGGCAATTTCTTAACAAAGGATATCAGCTAGAATTCAAAGACAACAAGTGCATCATTAATAAAAAGTTAGGAGAAATGATTGCATCAGGTTCAAAGACTAAAGGTAATGTTTTTTAGCTTAATCCTAAAGCAAGTTGTTTTGTTGCTAAAGTAGATGACAATTGGTTATGGCACAAAATACTATGTCACATCAATTTTGACAACATAGTAAATATAATAAATCTAAAGGTAGTAAGAGACCTTCCTAGCATTGAAAAACTAGTTGATACAGTATGCAAGGAATGTATGATGGGAAAGCATGTGAGAAATTCATTCAAAATAAAACATGATTTGGAAGAAAACAAATTGGATCTAGTGCATAGAGACCTATGTGGACCAACTGATACAAGATCATACTATGGTGAATGGTACTTTATTTTGTTTGTTGATGATTACTCTAGAATGATGTGGGTTGCATTCTTAAAGGATAAAATTGAATAATTTGAGAAGTTCAAAATATTCAAAGATAAGGTGGAAAATGAGTCTAGATTAAAGATAAAATGTCTAAGATCAAGTAGAGGAGGAGAATTCACTTCTGACAGATTCTATGAGTACTGTAAAGAACATGGGATAAAGAGATAGTTAAGTGCACCTAGAACCCCTCAGTAGAATAGAATTGCAGAAAGAAGGAATAGGATCATACATGATACATCACGCACCATCATGATTGAAGGAGAGGTCACACACACCTATTGGAGAGATGCAGTCAATACTATAGTCTATACAATGAATAGAATTCAATTGAGGTCATGCGTAGACAAGACACCCTATGAGTTATGGTTTGGGAATGTACCTATAGTCAAATACTTCAAAATCTTTGGAAACAAGTTCTACATCAAGAGAGATGAAGAAATTGGAAATTTTGATGCAAGAAGTGATGAAGGTATTTTTCTTGGTTACTCTACTAAAAGAAAATCTTATAGATGTTTCAATTTAAGATTGAAGAAGATCGTTGAAATTTTTCATGTTAAGATTGATGAGAAGTTTATGATTCAAGAAACATATCATGATTATGCACCTATGATTGAAGAATAACCTAGACCTACCATGAGGGAAATAATTGTTCATGAAATGTTTGACAACAATGATGTATTATTCAATGACCCTGAAACAAGTGAAGAAGAATCACAAAAGTCAGATGAGAAAGTCACCCCTAATGTTGCTAAATTCACATTAGATATCATTCAAAGGAAGACATTGTAGACTAGGCTATCTAATTCTATTTTGAAAGGCTAAGAAAAGAAAACATTATGTTTTAATCTAACATTATATCAATTCAAAACAAAAACATCTAAGCTAAGCCACCTCTGATTGAGCCTAAACAGGTGCACCCAAGCACTGTTTGATTTTCTCATGCTTAAGGGGATGTGGGTGTGCTCTTTAAGCACTTGGAGCATACTCCTTATGCATTTTAGGATAGATTGAGATCCATGAAAACCCTAAAAATGGCACAAAATAGGTATAGAACACCTGATTTGCCCCTAAGGCCTCAAGGATCCAAATGATGCTAAAATGAAGATTAAGCTACATGATGTTTATGCTAAGATTGATTTTAAGCCAACTAGAGATGTGATATGATGCTATGCTTATGCAAAACAATGAAATAAACTGTGTTAATCCATTATTGTTATATTAAGATGAGCTAAAATGCTTGAAAGTAAGCTAAATTAGGATGATTATGCTAAGGCTAGAAGTAAAAGGGCATGATAACAATGCTTAAAATGAAAGGTGAATGGATATTTTGCTCTTGGAAATGAGGAGCATTTATAGGATTTGGGAAGGACGAATGAGTGGCCAGGATCAAAATCCTTAAGAGAGGCCAAGATTCATTCAAAGGGGAGCACATGGATTGTGCTAGTTCAGGGCCACCTCCTTGTGACAAGTGTCACAAGGGCATGGGGTTGAAAGATGGGAGGGATGTGCACAATTTGGGAAATGTGCCTAAGGTCAAAGGGTGTAAGAAAGGGGTGAGGGGCTTCTTAAATGCATCATAAATGCATTTAAGAGGGATAAGGAGGCTTTAAATGCATTTAATGCATGTAAGAGAAGTTTCTAGAAGTTTGTTGACTTTGGGTTAAGCTTAGGAGTTGGCTAACCTTGGTTAGGGAATGTGACAGGATTAGGGGAGGGATTAGGATTAGGATTAGGGTTACGACTTTCTAGAAGAGTCTAGAATTACCTTAGGATAAACATGGATTTTAGGAAATAGATAAAGATTTATTTATTTCCATGGTTTAGGTTTGAGAAAATTTATTAAAAATGAATTTAATAAATATGAGGAATAAATATTTAATCTTAATTAAATATTTTGAGTTGGGATTAGGGTTAAGGAATGATGGGATTAGCCTTTAATCAAAATTAAAGAAGGATTAGAAAATTCTAGAAGAGGTTAGTGGTGTTAAAGAAATTGGCCAAGTTTTGGGCAAAAAATAAATAAATTATTTATTTTGGGATTTTTGGTCAATTTATTAATTAAATAATTAATAAATAGGGGAATAATGTTTAAATAAGATTTAAACATTTTTCAGAGGGATTCCTTAATTAAATATTTTTAATTAAGCTAAAGGGATTTAATGACATAAAAATAAATAAATTAATTAAATAAATAATTAATTAATAAATGATGATGTCATTAGGGATTTTTCAGAAAATAAAAATACTTTATTTTCTAAAGGATTTTTAGGTGTCTACATTTTGCCCCTCTTTGATGCGATGCCACAAGTGGCATGACGTCAAAGACAAGAAAATAAGATGCCCAAGGCTAGAATTTAGAGGAATGATGGGTTGTGCCCCCTCGAGAAAATAACGCAAGGAGTAAACATTGTGGAATTTTCTCGAAAGGAAATAGAGAAAGAAGGACCTAGGAAGAAGGGGAGATAAATAACCAAACTTCCAAGAGCAAAGATGGGTGAATGCAAGATGAGATGGAATGCAAAATGCAGGATGTACCTATATGAGAGATGCAAGATTCAAGATTAATCTATATGATGCAAGATGCAGGGGATTGGGGGAAGCTCCAAGTGTAAATGTGGAGAGCACAACCTAGTTTAATATAGCAGTGCTAGAGACCTGCCAAGGATACTGGGATCACAAGGCCTTGTCACCAGTGTTGCATAGGACTGACGCTAAAAAGACATGCAGGGTTTCCCTAGCATCACACATGAAACCCATAGGAGGCATGGTGGAAATGATGCTAAAGAAACCACAAACACACAACTGACTCACAGGCAAAAGAAAAAGATTAAAAGACCTTGCCCTAGATTTTCCTAATTCACTGCACACCATGATATAAAGGATCGTGGTGACTTTGAGTAGAGAACAATGAGAAGCCGTAAAAGATTAACAAGACCCAAAGGACAAAATCCAAGGTCAAAATGATAACTCCAAAAGACAACCTTTTCCAAGGAGAGAGATTGATTTGATTGATGGCGGGAAGATTGGTCTAACTATGTGGAAGGATACATCGACATGGACCTGGTGTGCTTGGTGGAAGATTAGGTCTAACAGGAAGGATACAACTGAGGGGATCCGTGATTAGGCTTAGGTTAGACAAAATAGAAGCATACATCTGTGCGGACCTAATGCTGATGGGGAGAATGTTGTGTTGCTGATTGGCAAATGATGCAGTTCAAAGATGGTCATGATGATCAAGGATAGTCGACAATTGATATTGTTGAAGTGGGAGGCTGGGTAGGACAAGATTTATGATCAAATATTGTTGCAGAACTAACAAGGATATGTACAATAGGACAACGACAAGGGCTGACTGACACAAAGGATGGGACCTAAAGACACATATGTACAAATGAGCTTAGGTGGAGACACGACTAGCACTATGGTACAAGACTCAAGTTTTAGGATGTACAAAGAACCTAGGGATGAAGCTGAAAACTCCAAAGATATGCAAGACGATGCCCCAGTTGGGCTGAAAAAGCCAAGATGGACTTGTGATGGATGACGTTTCCTAAAATGATATGGATTTGGGAAGGACATATCCCAATGATGATGATTGGATTGAGATCAAGGCTACCTACAAGACTAAGGATGTGATTGGATTGGTTGGCTTGATCTTAGATGTTGGATAGCTAGAGGATGTGGATAGGATTGGAAGATGGCTAGAAGACTGCTAGGAATGTTTGGATAGGGATGAATGGCATTGGATTACAATGAGGTTATCCTATAGCTAGATACCAATGACAAGGGAAGAAACCAGGTGATGGAAAGATGGAGGAAATGCTTAGGATGAGGATGATGGAACTGCTAGGAGATTTGGATGGAAGAAGATTTGGATTTGGATGGAAGAATGCTTGAGGATTGGATAGAGGAATGCTTGGGAAGATTGGATGGTGGATTTTCTTAAGGATTTGGGCTGGAAGATCAAGATGGACTAGTGATGGATGAAAGATAGTCTCCAAGGAATATGTTACCAAGGAATAAGATGCCCCTTGCTTAGGATAGTTTCATGTATTCTAGAGACATTAGGATGGGGTATGATTGGATGGAAGAACTACCAACAAGAGGATGAGGAAGGTAGATGGAAGCTAGGATGAATGGATCAGATAGAGAATATGTAGCTGAAAGGTGTGATGGATGCCAAGGAGGTGCCCAAAAAGCATGTATACCTGGTAGTCTTTGTTTTGTCATCAAGATCCAAAGGAGGATGAAGGAGGTGATAGACAAATGGGATGGAGGAGATGTTGGATAAGATGGAAGAAGGGAATGGCCCCCAACTGCAGAAAGGAATTGGGGGGGGTGGTGTACTATGCATGATGCTTGTTTGCCAGGTTTTCTCCATGGTACTTGTCCAAGGCACTTGGATTGCCAATTTTTCACCATTGGATGAATATTTTTCTCTTTTTCTTTTCTTTTTTGATACTTTTCTCTTGATTTTTTTCAATTTTTTTCAATTTTTTGATTTTTTGTTGACTTTGTGCTGATCTTTCACTGATATGCTGATTGATTTTTGACTTGTTGTTGATTCTCTAATTTGGTACTACCTTTTGATTTGATGCTAACTTTCTAATTTTGCTGACCTGTTGATTTCTCTAATTTGTCACTGATCTTTTGATTTGCTTGGATGTTGGTACAGCTTCGCTAGGATGGATGGATTTATGCAAAAGCACAGATTGGATGGGGTAGATGGTTATATGGTGGTAGAAAGTGTTTGGATGGAAAGATGGAAAGTGATCATGATAGGGGGATGTTGTCAAGATCAACATTGGCACATGTTGCGAGGAAGGTGGATGAAGCAGATAGGACGTGGAAGATAGAGGTGGATGTGATGGAGGATTTACGCTAGGAGATTTTGAATATTTGGGACCCAAAATAGATTTAGGAGATGGAGGAGAAGACTGAGTAGCTGGGGAATTAGCAACTTTGGATGCCATTGTGGATGTTTCTTTTAGATGCATTACATCTTTTTACTTTGGGATCCACATCATTTTTGCTTTAGCTTTGATGGGCCTTTGTGGCCATTGGTATGCATCAGCTTTTTCTTTTTCTTTGCTGAGCCTTAGTGGCCATGTAGTAAATTTTTCTTGTGCTTTGTTGGGCCTTTGCAGCCATTGGGATGCTTTGGATTGCTTGATTGGATTTTTCTTTGGTTGACCATGTAGTTTAGACTGGACATGGCAATCTTTGAATTTTTGTGGATATTTCCCTTTATGCATTTTGGATATGGCATCCAAATTGCGAGGAGCTTTGGAAGGAATATGCAGTGATGTGTGGGATAGAGAGATGGAAGGAGATTGGTAGATAGGATATGTGGGCATGTGCCTTTGTTGATCCTGACTAGGGGTATTTGGATTTTGGATGAAAGACTGAGTAGGATATGGTGGGGGATGATATTTTTGGATGTAAGGTCCCAAAATGGATTTGGTATGTAGAGGATATGTGCTGGAAGATTTCAGGACATAGGGACCCAAAATGGATTTGGAGGATAAGGAGGAATGTGATAGCTTGTCTTTGGTTGTAACAATGGAGGAGGAGGAATAGCATTGTATGTTTTGGAAGATGTGATGGTGGGTTTGGAAGGATGCTTGAATTTAGCTTTAGTTGTACCAACATTTCTGGAGGAAATGCCTTCGCCTAGTGTGTGACCAATTCCACATGATTTTGGATGTTTCTTGTCTTGAATGGGCTCCAGATTTCCTTGTTCATGGATGCCTAGGCCTTTGCCTTGATAATTCCATTTCTTGAGCATTTTATCCAAACAAGGATATTTCTAACTTGGGGAATATGATAAACATCTAGTTTCTGGTTCCCTGATGGAAGATATGAAACTGATTTCTTCTGCTTCAAGCAGACTGCCTTTGACAAATGTAAGTGATCTAAGAGGATAGAATGATGGTAGTGGGATAGTTTGGTTTGGAAGATCCTCAAGAGGAGAGGATAGGATGGTGGGATTTTGACTGGGATTGGGGGATGGTAATAGATCTTCAATTGGAGAAACTAGGATGATAGGATCTTGGACTGGAGGAATTGGGATTGTAGGATTTTGGATTGGGGGTGATGGAAGCAATAGAACATGTGATGGGGGAAGTGAAGGGATTGGATCTTGACTTTCTTTTGCAAGTATTTCAACATGCTTTTGGGAAAGATCCTGACATGATAGGACTTGTGTGGATAGAGTGATGTGGGATGTATGGATGGACTCTTTAGAGGGGGTGGATGGAAGGATGGGAGATTCTATAGCTGTGATGTCTGGAAGAAGGAAAAACTCTTCAGATGGTATGGATGAAAGGATGGAAGGTTCTATAGTTGTGATGGTAGGAAGAAGGGTGAACTCATGAGGCTCATTAGATATGCTTTGGATAATACTAGGAGGAGGTGATGTTGGTGGGGATTGGATGGAGACTCCAGATGGAATGGACTCAATGATGCTAGGAGATAGAAGGAGATCAATGTATGGAAGATAAATGACAGATGGGAGTGATGGATGGGCCTCATTAGTGATGGCTTCACATGAAGTTGTGAGATGGCTTGGTCCGTCAAGTTTAGAAGTGGGATTTGTTATTGGCTTCCTTGTGAAACTCCTTGGAGATTGTCATGGTGAAGAAGGATTGGAATGTTGAGGAGATGGAGAGCTAGGATAGTTCTCATATGAAGATGGGGTGGATGAAGGGGAACCTACTTGAGGGGATGATGGTGCAAACAAGGAGCTAGAGGATGGTGGGTTTGGATAGTTCACATAGGTAGGTTTAAAGGAAGCTTGTGAACTTGATGGACTATTGGATGAGGTAGGAATGATGGATTGAGGTACAGGATATGAAGCAGACTGAAGGGTGCATTCTTTTTGTGGGAGGGGATTTGTAGAAACATGGGTTTGAATGGAGGATGGTGGGTGTGGATAGGATGGTGGATTGGGGAAAAGGATTGGAATACTTGGTTTTTGGTTTTGAAAGGGTTTTGGAGGATAAGTGGATGGAGGTTTTAGATAAGGGAAGTAGCATGAAGTGTTTCCAGGGGATGGTGGTGATTGGGATATGACCATAGTAGGATATGGAGGTATGAAGGATGCATATGGAGGATGTGTAGGTTTAAGATAGGGATAAGTTGTGGATGGATAAGATAATTGATTTGCCTTGCCAAGGACATGAAAGGGAGTGCTAGTGGATAAGCATGAAGGCATGATAGGATATTTTGGAGGAATGATTGGATGTTGGGGGATGTTTGGAGAAAACTTGCTAAGATTTTCAAAATACGCATCATGATCTACAAGGCTTTCAACATCTTTGGGATAGGATGGATTGAGGGGAGAGACATAATAACCAAACTCATCATAATAGTTTTGAGACATGCTGACTTGTGGATGAGTTGGATAGGAATGAAGGATGAAGATGGATTGGAAGACTAAGACCCAGATTGGGATGATTGACAGGATTAGACTAGGATTGGATTTGGCTTTAAGATTGGAAGAAGACTGACTCTAGAGGAAGATAGACAAGGGGATGGGGGATGACCAAGATGACTCTACTAACCTAAGATAGGAGGAAAGGATGACAAGACTAGATTGAATATGACTAGAAAACCATGATTTGAGATTTTGAAAGCTTTGGACATTTTCTGGATTTTCAGAGGATTTGGACTGACATGGCTATTCTGAGTACCTTTGAACCAAGTTGTAGATTAGTTAGATGTTTTTCCAATGGCAAAGGATAGATTTCAACAAAGATTTTTGGAAAAGCAATCTCCACAAGGGACAAAGCAACCTTGTGAGATACAAACAAGATAACTGACTTTGATAAAGATTTGAAAAGTGTATGTTCCAACAATGTTTTCACAGAGTATTAATTGTCAAGCACTTCAAACAGATCTACCTAAGGAAGGTGAGTATCAAAATTGCTTTCCCATAGCTTGGTACCCCCTAGAAGGGAATACAAATGGTGAGTAATCTTGAGGCGACCCAGTAAACCCCTTGGAATCGGTCCTTGCACAAGGATTTTGATACTTTCAGATGTAGATAGGGTAGCCTCTATTTTATCAAGTTTTTAATAGTTCCGTGGAGTCTCCATACCTAGTTATGCTGACCGCCTGTGACTCACTTAAGAGCCTAGCCAACAACAGTGGGGGAGGAATATTTGCCTGTCCCCAGACATTTGCATTTGGCACAAAATGCCCGTGGATTAGGAGATATAAGTGAGTACTTTTTGCCTTCACTTTATTTATATACCAGCCAGGGGGGATACCGGTTTGAGGTCATTCTCCAAGGAGGAAGTGCTTTTCTCCCTAGATAGGCCTCGCTAAAAGTAGAGCAAGTGAACTTGTCTGAGTCCAAATGTTCTACGTTGCTTACTTTAACAAGGATTTACAAAAAAAGTAAAGCTCCTAATTGCACATCAAGCAAGTTGTTCTTTTTCCTAAATTGATTAAGTGTGATTTGAATTTTGAAATTGAAGACACAAGTGTTTAGGCTTTGATTTGTTCTTTTTCCAAAAGACTTTCGAGCGTTTGCAGTTGCTTTGACTTGGGCATTCAAGATTGAATTATCGTGTTGATTTAGAACTTTGAAGTGCTTTGTTTTGTCCTTAAGGCATTCAAGATTGAATTTGTGCTTTGCTTGAATTGAAAAGGAGGGAATAGAGATGCTTGTTCTTTCCAATTTAGATCATTCAAGATTGTATTTGATTTTCAAAATGATAATGACTCTTAGGACCTAAGTTCATTTCCCTTATTTCATTCAAGATTTGTTTTTGACTTTTGCTTAAGAAAAATGAATCCAATATCAATCTGAGAACAAAGGTGATAGGAACTTGAAAGTTCAAAGGTGACAGGAACTTGTGCACAAGAAAAAGTTCACAGGCGACAAGAAAAAGTTCACAAGCGATAGGAGCTTGTGTTATAGCCGACATGAGCTTGTGTTATAGGCGATAGAAAAATGTGTACAGGCAATAGGAGCTTATGTTATAGGTGACAAAGAAATGTTCAAAAGTGGCATAGAAATGTTTTTAGGTGACAAGGGAAGATTCATAGGCAACAGAGAAATTTGTGGAGGTGATAGAGAAAAATTTATAGGCGATAATGAAATATGCACACACGATAGTAAAACTATTGTAGGCCATAGTCAAACATGCATAGGTGGTAGATAAATTATTACAGGTGGTAGTGAAATGATTATAGGTGATAAATGAAACATGGTACATGATAATGGAATGGTTACAGGTGAGACTTTTATACGTGTAGGCGTGAATTGTTTATTGCACAAGCAGGATTATTTTTGTTACAGGCGACAAAAAAGAAGTTTAGACATAATAGAAGTTATTGAGCATAGAAATCTTCAGAACATAGGAGTCAATACAGAGTTCGTAGGCATGATCAGGATCTTTGCAGGCATGACTAGACTTTGTGTAGGAATGACTGAACTTTGTGTAGGCAACATTTCACCTATTTTTTGCAAATACGAGAATACAAAGTATGATATAATCAAGTGATTATGGGTTTGGGTCCCACCAAGCATGCCAGAATGTAGACTCGGCTATCTGATTCTATTTTGAAAGGCTAAGACAAGCAAACATTAGGTTTTAATCTAACATTATATCAATTTAAAACAAAAACATCTAAGCTAAGCCACCTCAGATTGAGCCTAAACAGGTGCACCAAGCACTGTTTGATTTGCTCATGCTTAAGGGGATGTGGGTGTACTCTCTAAGCACTTGGAGCATACTCCTTATGCATTTTAGGATGGATTGAGATCCATGAAAACCCTAAAAATGGCACAAAACAAGTATAGAACACCTGATTTTCCCCTAAGGCCTCAAGGATCCAAATGATGCTGAAATGAAGATTAAGCTACATGATGTTTATGCTAAGATTGATTTTAAGCCAACTAGAGATGTGATATGATGCTATGCTTATGCAAAACAATGAGATAAACTATGTTAATCCATTATTGTTATATTAAGATGAGCTAAAATTCTTGAAAGTAAGCTAAATTAGGATGATTATGCTAAGGCTAGAAGTAAAAGGGCATGATAACAATGCTTAAAATGAAAGGTGAATGGATATTTTGCTCTTGGAAATGAGGAGCATTTATAGGATTTGGGAAAGAGGAATGAGTGGCTAGGATCAAAATCCTTAAGAGAGGCCAAGATTCATTCAAAGGGGAGCACATGGATTGTCCTAGTTCAGGGCCACCTCCTTGTGACAAGTGTCACAAGGGCATTGGGTTGAAAGATGGGAGGGATGTACACAATTTTGGAAATGTGCTAAAGGTCAAAGGGTGTAAGAAAGGGGTGAGGGGCTTCTTAAATGCATCATAAATGCATGTAAGAGGGATAAGGAGGCTTTAAATGCATTTAACGCATGTAAGATAAGTTTCTAGAAGTTTGTTGACTTTGGCTTAAGCTTAGGAGTTGGCTAACCTTGGTTAGGTAATGTGATAGGATTAGGGGAGGGATTAGGATTAGGATTAGGGTTAGTACTTTCTAGAAGAGTCTAGAATTTCCTTAGGATAAACATGGATTTTAGGAAATAGATAAAGATTTATTTATTTCCATGGTTTAGGTTTGAGAATATTTATTAAAAATAAATTTAATAAATATGAGGAATAAATATTTAATCTTAATTAAATATTTTGAGTTGGGATTAGGGTTAAGGAATGATGGGATTATCCTTTAAACAAAATTAAAGAAGGATTAGAATATTCTAGAAGAGGTTAGTGGTGTTAAAAAAATTGGCCAAGTTTTGGGCAAAAAATAAATAAATTATTTATTTTGAAATTTTTGGTCAATTTATTAATTAAATAATTAATAAATAGGGGAATAATGTTTAAATAAGATTTAAAATTTTTTGGGAGGGATTCCTTAATTAAATATTTTTAATTAAGGTAAAGGGATTTAATGACATAAAAATAAATAAATTAATTAAATAAATAATTAATTAATAAATGATGATGTCATCAAGGATTTTTCAGAAAATAAAAAATACTTTATTTTCTAAAGGATTTTTAGGTGTCTACAGACATCATTGGAGATTAGAACAATAAATTCATGAAAATATCAAAAGCAAAGAGTTCCACAGCAAATGAAGAGGTATGTTTACTATGACATATTGAACCTTAAGTGTTGAAGATGCATGTAATGATTCAGATTGGCATGAAGAAATGAAGGAAGAGATAGATTAGATAATTAATAATGACACATGGGAATTGATCCCTAGGCCTAGTGATAAGAATGTGATTGGAACCAAGTGGATATTCAGAAAGAAGATGAATGAAGATCGAACAGTGGTAAGAAATAAAGTAAGACTAGTATGTAAAGGATATGCGCAAAGAAAAGGAATTGATTATTCAGATACATTTTCCACTGAAAGAATATTGGTAGCCATAAAGTTGTTTCTAGCCTATGCTACCTTCAAATACTTTAAGGTATAATAGATGGATGTTAATTTAGCATTCCTGAATGGAGAGCTAAAAGAAGAAGTTTACATAGTGAAGCCTGAGGGATTTACCTTATCAGACAAACCTAATATGGTATGTAGATTGAAGAAAGACCTCTATGGACTTAAGAAATCCCCTAGAGAATTATATGAAAGACTTGATGGATACTTGAAAAAGATTGGATTCAAGAAAGGAATAGTAGATTGTAATTTATTCATAAGAGAGACACCTAATGGATTATTGTTAGTTGCCATATTTTTTGATGACATTATCTTTGGTGGTAATGACAAACTTAGTACTAAATTTTCTAAAGAGATGTAGATCAAATTTGAGATGAGCATGATTGAACCTATCAAGTGCTTTTGGGACTGAATGTGTTGTAGATAGACAAAGGTATATTCATTAATCAATCTAAGTATGTGAAAGAGATATTGAAGAAGCTCAAGATGGATGATTGCAAGCCAGTAAATACCCCTATGATAACAGGATGCAAGCTTTCGAAGAAGATGATTCAAAAACAATAGACATAACTTTGTATAAGTCTATGATTGGTAAACTAATCTATCTTACTCAATCTAGACCTGATATTTCCAATGCTGTTGGTATTGTTGGAAGATTTGTAGTAGATCCTAAAAAAATTCATCTCATGGAAGTAAAGAGGATATTCAGATACTTGAGAGGAACTATAGACTATGGTTTATGGTATCCTAATTCAAAAAATGTAGAACTTCATGTGTATATAGATGAAGATTGGGAAGGATACATGGATGATAGGAAGATTACCTCAGGAGGAGTAGTATTTCTTGGAGATAGACTTGTTACTTGGACAAGTAAGAAGAAAAATTGTATTTCCCAGTCCACAATAGAAGAAAAATATGTTGCAACACCACTAAATTGCTTGACAATTGTGTGGATCAAGAAGATGATAAAGGATTTTGGTATTCAGACATTTTCACATAGCCTTTACCTAAGGATACATTTGAGTATCTCAGGGAGAAGTTGGGAGTAATCCCCTTCCCTAAATCTAATTAGAGATTTTAGGAGTGGATTAGTCCTCAATGACTGAGGAAAGGTTGACTACTCTACTTGAGGAGTAGTACAGATGCTTAATGGTTTGGCACCCTTTTCTATTGATGTCAAAGGGGTAGTAAGTATATAATCATGAAAAAAAAATAGTAAAAGGCTATAGTAGTTGATATTCAAAGAATTCAGTAGTAGATGAAGGATTCATCCTTAAGGAAGATTTGATGAGGAAATGGAGAATGTTATAAAATAATTGCAGCAAGGGGAGTGAGTATTTAGCAAGAAGAAACAAAATAGTAAGAGATGGAGGATTCATCCTTGGGGGAGTTTTTTCTAGGAAATGGAGAATATTATAAAATGATTATACATTTGGATTGATGGTGTTTTTCATTCCATATGTTGTGATCAATGCTAAAGGGGGATATTGTTGGAGATTTTCCAGCAAGCTAGAGTGTTGATTGTATGTTTTTCATTGATGAAAACATATGGTAAGCAACATGCATGGAAGCATGATAGAAAAAGCCTTGACTATATGTCTCCTAGATATGTTATCATTGTGATATCATAGACATTAAGGTTTATTCTAAGTGAAGACAATAATATAGTAGTCTGTATCAGTGAGTGTTCCTGACAGGTCCTAGGAAGAGTTTTGTATGAGATTTATAGTTCGATTGTAAGGAAGTCTTGTGCATTCATATGTATTTTGAAGACGTGTATGATGCTATGTTCATGGATGTAGAGTTAGATATTTAGTATAGATTTTGTTATGGAGTCTCTTATTGACAGTCACAGTTTCCTGAGTTTATCCAGTGAAGCTGACATTGTTTATATTGTTGTAGTAGTTGTGCCTATCAGTTTGATATGTGTGCTTGGATTAGTGTTTGGAGAAGATTTAATAATGTTTGGTTAAGAGTGCATGATGTAATTCAGCATGAGAAAAAAGTGTTAGTTAATTTGGTGGAGCTGATAGTGTGAAGTGACACATCTACTCATATGGAGTTGCACTATCCTAATTTATGTTGTGTGCTTAGTAGAGCTGATTGAGATATTATTGGAGAGTTTTACTATTTCTCCAATATTATTTCAAGATGGTTCTAACAATCCAACTTGATTATAACATTTAGACAAAATATACTTATAGCCAATCATTTGTGATTGCTAAGTATGGTAGATAGTTGAAAGATAAGAGCAAAGAAGAAGGTGTGAAGTGTTGAGCCATCAGTAGAAGGTCTATGTGATAGAGTAGAGAGTATATGCTATTAATTGGAACTGATGAAGATAGAAAGTCTACATGCAGCTCACCAAGATCTAGATATAGTGTGTATCTATTAAATAGAAGGTTGCAACCTTCACCCCTTTGAGTAGTGTGCTCTCAGATAGCCTATCCTCACCCCTAATAGGGTTAATTGTAAAAGACTCGTAATAGGGTCTGACCCTTGATGAGGTCACTGTACTTAATGCATTGTTAAGATCAACTCCTAACAAGGTTGTAAGATCTTATAACAAGGATCATAATACTCTAGTGCATTTTATAGTGGGTGCTAATTCCCACTATGGGTTTTACCTATTTGGGTTTCCCTGTAACCAAAATTTTGGTGTTGTGTTAAGTTTTCTTATATTGTGTTTATGCTTAATGTTCTTCTATACTTAATTGGATAAAGAATTGAATCTTTTAGATAATTGATTCACCCCCCCCCCCCCCCCCCCCCTCTCAGTTATCTCTTGTAACTATTCCTAACATATGATCTAGTGGTAAAAAATGGATTTGAAATGTTATTTCTGGCATGCAAATTTGAGATTTGACATTGGGGTTTTTCTGACCTTATTTATTTTTTAGGGTTAATGATTTATATATGATTTTAGGGAAAAATCTCTTGTTCTAAATGCGTGTGATTTCTTGGAGAGAAATTTTTCATATTGTTTGAGGGTTGAATTACTTTTTTGAAGGTCAGTGAGAGGATTTCAACTGAGATCTTATTGTGCTTCATTTTTATTGACATAGGCATGAGGTAGATTCCATTATATATCTTACAAAATTTTAGATTCTAGTTTAATTGACCATTCTAGTGGTCTTGTAAGTTAGAAAGCCTTCATTTAGGTTGTATCCTTTTGTCTTTGAGTAGTGATGTCTAGGGAGTATGATGGAATGAATTTGTATTCTCATTTCTAATAGGTTATACTTCTTACAAGGTATTTTCATATTACAGTTTTATGATAAGAAATACATGTTTTAAGGTTTGAAGTTTTGAAACAACTGATTCACCTCCACCCCCCCTCTTATTTGTTTGTTTCCTTAGTTATAACAATTGTTATTAGATTAAATTCCCTTGAAGGAAGCTTAACTTCTTGGGGGTGATCCAAGATGTTGTTGGTCAATTTTTATATCACAATGCAAATTTTGTTGAAAATTTCCTAGGTTGAAGAAATAGGGTTTATCATGTGTATAGGGTTTCAAAATAATTTTTTTAAGTCCAAAAACCCTACCTTGTTCTATTTATTCATTACCTTTTGTTTCACTTAAGCTATTTTATGTCACATGTTTTATGTCATTAGGCAGGGCCAAGTTATTTAAACTAATTCTTCCTAGAGGGCTCGCTAAAATATTTTCCTATGTCGATAGTTCATCTTTAATTCAAATTTTTACTTAAGTCTTGGCATGTGATAAACCTAGTTCAATTTTTTTATCCTATGATGTGCATGATCTAGCAATGGAAATATGTGAAGTGTTTACCCTTCATGGGATCATGACTATATGACACCTAGCAGATGGTGGAACCTGGTCAGAGCTCAAAACAATTGATAGATATCAGTCAGATCAAATTCAATCCAACAGTTGGCGCATTTCCATAATGAAAATATTCTTGAAGGTTATTCTTTGAGTCATTGCAACTTTGTGATACCTATCCCACATGACATCATCCTGTCTAGTCTGAATAAAGTTAAATCAAGGTCAGATCAAGTTGATTTGATGACAAACACAATACCTTAATGAAGAATTGATTGAAGATAAAAAGTAACTATAGGATCACGCTTGATTTCCATGTGTCCAAGGTAGAAAGGAAAGGAAGATGATGAAGTTAGATTACACTTGGTGATTGTGGCAAGCCTATGAATGGAATTTATAAGACCTTTATTCATCGTGGCTTCATGATGGATCACCATGTAGACATGGAAAGTTGTGGAGTGTAAGTGTTGGACACAATTGTCTGAAGGAGATTGTTGGATACAATTGTCTGAAGGAGATTGTTGGATTAATTGTGTGTTGTCTTTGATGTCACACAAATGTCATATCATTTACCGAGCTCAGTCAGTTAGCAAAGTAGTTCCCAGCATTTACCGAGCTCAATCGGTCAGCAAAGCAGTTCCCATCATTTACTAAGCTCAGTCGGTCTGCAGGCGGTTTTCTATATCTACCGAGATATTTCGGGGGTCAAAGAAAAGTATGGCAAAAAATAGTGTTTATCGAGCTTCCATGGTTATCAAAGGAAAGTTAGTGTTTACCAAGTTCACTCAGTCTCCAAAGGATATTTCAGAGTTCACAGTGCTTACCGAGTTTTGTCGGTCACCAAAGGAAATCTCTTCAGATTAGTGTTTACCAAGTAAGGTCGGCCTAGTGAAGGATTTTGTTATTTTGAGAAATAAAGTTTTTTATTCTAGCCAACTGTTGTAATGATTAGTAATGTTATTAGTGCCAACTTGACAATCTAAATGGACAATCTGAATGGTATTTATAGAAGGTCAAGTTGTGAATTAAAAAAGTGTGCAAGTGAAAAGAAGGAAAGTGTGAGTGAATTTTGAAGGATGATTAGATATCCTTGAAGAGTAGTAGAGATATATTTGATCAGGAAGGATCTAGTGAAGTAGAACAGAGATCTGTAATCAGCAATTCAGTTGCATCATTATTCAAGTCACTTAATTGTTACTTTCTTACCATTGTAGTAGTGATTTCAAAATCTCCTAACCGAGTTGGTTTAAAAGCCATTTTGTAAATCCTCTAACAAGGTGATAGTTCTATTGAATTGTTTCAAGACCTCTTACAAGGCCACTCCTAATAGGGTGATTAAATCCTCTAAAAAGGTCACACCTAAGAGTGTGTTTTGTAACCTTTAACCGGGTTGGCTCCTAACAGGGCTCACTTCAGAAGAGTGAAAAATAGTAACTAGTTACATTGGTGGTTTTTCCCATATTGGGTTTCCACATTAAATCTAGTGTTTCTTGTGTTCATGATACTTTCTTTATTCATGTATGTTAATCATTGATGAATGCTTAAGAATAGTTATAATTAATACTCACTGCAATAACTAAGTTTTTAGTATAACAGTAGTAAATGATTTAATAAAACATCTAAGGGATCTATGGTAATATTTTTGTGGTTAACTAATTCACCCTCCCCCCCTCTCAATTACTCCATCTATATTTCCAACAATTGGTATCAGAGCTTTTGGTGCTTGCAGGAAGGGTTTTAAGGACCTAAGCTAAAGATCAGGATGTCTTACAAGAAAGAAATTCCAAGGCTTAATAGAGATAACTTTTCAGCATGGCAAGGTCTCATGAGACTTCATCTGGCTTCCATTGGTGATTCAGGATGCAAATATATTGATCAAGAATATACAGTTCCTACTGGCACATTAACTGTTCAAGACATTGCAGAGAAAAAGAACCATAACACCATGATGATAGACATTGCATTAGCTCTTAGCTATGAAGAATTTGATGAGATCAAAGACTGCACAACTGCTTATGAAATGTGGAACAAGCTGAAGAAAATTTATGGTGGTGATGACAATGTGAAGAGAGCCAAAGCAGAAAGCCTAAGAGGATAGTTTGATCAGATGAAGATGAAAGAAGATGAAAACATTGCAAAATATGTTGAAAGGATCAAGGTGAGTGTTAATGCAATTAGAGCTTCTGTAGGAAAATTTGATGATGAAACTATTATAAGGTTCTTAGAACATTGCTTCCTATCTATGCAATAAGAGTATCTTCTATTCAAGAAAGAAGATCTGAACAAAATCACAATATAACTTTGGATGCCTTAGTTGGAAGATTGACAAATTTTGAATTAGATAACTATGACAAATATGTTCCAACTTCTAAAAATATTGAATCAGCATTTGAGGCCAAACTTTCACTCAAGAAGGGAAAGAAAATCCAATCAGAAAGTGAAGAAGAATCAGAGGAAAGTTCAGATAGTGATCTTGAAGTTATTGAAGCATTACTTGCAAAGAAATATACTAGAGGCAGAGGTAAATACAAAGGTAAAACTCCTTTAATATGTTTTTCATGTGAAGAAATTGGTCATATTGCAGCTAGGTGCCCAAACAACAAAGCAAGGATGAGAAGAAAGGTGACAAGTATAATGGCAAGAAGAATTTCAAGTCATTCAAGGATAAAGGTAAGAAAACATGTTTTTTGGCTAAGGATTCTGATGATAGTGAAGAAGAAATTGTCTTCATTGCTTTAAAAGATGAATCTGATGATGATGAAGATGAGATGGCACTTATCTCTCATATAAGAAAAGATGATACATGGATTATAGACAGTGGATGCTCACATCATATGACTGGTGATAGAACAAAGTTTGAACACCTTGAAGACTATGATGGTGAAAATGTAAGGTTTGGAAACAATGAACCTTATTGTATAAAAGGAAGAGGATGAATTTCATTAACCAAAGAACTTATATGTGATAATGCATATTGGGTTGAAGGACTAAAACATAATCTTCTAAGTGTAGCACAACTAATCAACATTGGATTCAAGGTTGAATTCATGAATGACAAAGCAAGACTACTGGATGACAAAGGAAAACTGATTGGTTCAGGCAAACAATCCAAAGGTAACATATTTTATATAGATCTTGGTGAATGCTCATGTTTTATTGCTCAAATTGAAGAAAGTTGGTTATGGAACAAAAGGTTACATCATGTAAATTTTGATAACATGGTGAAAATAAGAAAATTCAAGAAAGTAAGAGGCATTTCTACTTTGAAGAAACCTGATGTTGGTCTATGGAAGAATTGTTAGATTGGTAAAATGGGAAAGACTAGCTTTAAAAGTAAAAACTATCAGTCTAAAGATATTTTGGAAATTGTGCATATTGATTTGTGTGGACCTATTGGAATTGAGAGCTATACTGGAGAAAAATTATTTATTCTCTTTGTTGCTGACTACTCTAGAATGATGATTGTTATGTATCTAAGAGAAAAGTCAAAAGCATTTGAGAAATTCAAATGGTATTTGGCAAGAGTAGAAAAGGAAATAGGGAAAAGAATGAAGTGCTTAAGATCAGACAGAGGTGGTGAATTCATCTCCCATGAATTCAATAATTTTTACATTGAAAGAGGAATTAAAAGATAGGTATCAACCCCAAGAACTCCTGAACAGAATGGAATAGCTAAAAGAAGGAACAGATCTATCATGGATTGTGCAAGGACTCTAATGAGTGAAAAGAACATTGCTATGAAATACTGGAAGGAAGCTATTAGCACTGCAGTTCATACCTTGAACCGAGTACAGTTGAGGAAAGACACATTCAAAACTCCTTATGAGTTATGGTATGGCTATAAACCCAATGTAAGTTACCTAAAAGTATTTGGTAGTAAATGTTACATCTTAAAATAATTTAGAAAAGGAAAATTTGATGTAAGAAGTGATGAAGGAATATTTTTGGGATATTCTTGCAAAAGTAAAGCATAGATGTCTGAATTTGTCTACTCACAAAATCATAGAAAGTGCACATGTGAAAGTTGATGAGTTTGCAGAAAAGATTGAAGAAGAAAGCAAAAAGGAACCAGAGGATTACAAAATATTTGTTTACATTGGACCTGATACATTGCCAGACACATCTGTCAATAAGGAAACTGCATCTACCGAGCCCAGTACAGTAATCAAGTCACAAGAAGATGTTTAAACCGAGTCACAAGAAACCGATTCTCAGCCTGAAGCTACCGAGCAAATATCTACCATGCTTGAGCAAACTGAACCTGAAGATGAAATTCAAGAAAATGACAATATAACTCATTCAAGAGGCAAGGAACCTATATTGGCCAAGTATGTCAGGAAGCATCATACACCAGATCAGATTATTGGAAACAAATCAGATGGTACTATGACAAGAAGTAAACTAAAAGGTACATGTTTACTTGCTGATTTTGAACCTACAAATGTTAAAAATGCATTGGAAAATGAAAGTTGGATTGAGGCTATGAATGATTAAATAGAACAAATAGAGAAAAAAAAGACATGGACTCTTGTACCTAGGCCTAAAGACAAAAATGTAATTGGAACGAAATGGGTATTCAGAAACAAGCTGAATGAAGATGGTCAAGTATCTAGAAACAAAGCTAGATTAGTGTGTAAAGGGTATTCTCAAGAAGAAGGTATAGATTATGGAGAGACTTTTGCTCTTGTTGCAAGATTAGAAGGTGTAAGAACTCTACTTGCATATGCAGCACATAAAGGATTTAAGGTATATCAGATGGATGTAAAATCTACATTTCTCAATGGTATTCTTGATGAAGAAGTCTACATTGAGCAACCTGAAGGTTTTGTTGATCCAGACAAAAAGGATATGGTCTGCAAGTTACACAAAGTATTGTATGGTCTGAAACAAGCCCCTAGAGCATGTTATGAAAGATTATATAACTATCTTATTCAGATAGGTTTCAAAAGAGTTAATGATAACAATAGTTTATACATCAAAGAAGGACCAGATAATAGAATTGTTTTGGTAGAAATATTTGTGGATGATACTGTGTTTACGGGTAATGATGATCAGCGCAAAGAATTTTCAGAGAAAATGAACAAAGAATTTGAAATGTCTATGTTTGGTCAGATAAAGTTTTTTTTTGGACTTCAAATTTAGCAGAGCAAGAACGGTATCTACATTACCCAGTCTAAATACATCAAGGAAATACTTAAGAAGTTTGGTATGGAAGATGCAAAACTAGTTGGTAAACCCATGTGTACAGGACTAAAGCTTACAAAAGATGATGATTCAAAAGAAGTAGATTAGACCTTATACAGATCAATGATTGGAAAATTATAGTATGTAGTTCATACAAGGCCTGATATTGCCTTAGCAGTTGGTATAGTAGCAAGATTCTCAACAAAACCCAGAGAAAATCATATGATGGAAATCAAAAGAATCTTGAGATACTTGAAAGGAACTGAAGATTATGGCTTGTGGTATAAATTTGGAGGCAATTTGGACTTAAAAGTGTTTACTGATGCTGATTGGGTAGGAAACATTGATGATAGAAAGAGTACAGGTGGTTGAGCATTCTTTCTTGGCAAGAGGTTGGTATCTTGGACTAGTAAAAAGCAAAATTGCACATCCCAATCCACAACAGTAGTAGAATATGTTGTTGTAGTAGTAAATTGCTCTAATATTGTTTGGTTTAAACAGTTATTGGAAGGCATGAAGGTTGAAATCAAAGAACTAGTTGTTATATTTTGTCATAATACAAGTGCAATAAATATTTCAAAGAATCTAGTAATGCATTCCAAAACCAAGCACATTGCTATAAAATATCACTTTGTCAGAGAATTGGTGCAGGACAAGGAAATTAGATTGGAATATATTCATAAAAAAGAACAAATTGCAGATATATTCACCAAGCCACTACCTAAGGATGCATTCTTGTATCTAAGAGGTAAGTTAGGGGTCATTCCCCTATCCGAGGCTCACTAAATGAAGTTTTAGTGATGCATCAACTAGAGCATATTGAAGATCAGTCAGTTGATGTAGCTTAGTCAAGGAATCATTGCATTTGAATCAGTACTCAAGGTACATTGCTATTCACCTAGTATACATTATCTTTGGCATGTGTTGTCAAAGAGGGAGAGTTTGCTGTCATATTTCAAGAAATTTCTTAAGATTTCTACGAGGGAGAGTTTTCTTGGAGAGTTTTCAGTCATAAAGAGAAGTTTGCTAATAGAGGGAGTTCTCATAGATGAGAATCAGAATGAAGCTAAGGATATGTTCCTTACTCTATGTTTTCTATGAAATTTCATTGTGCTATGACATGTTGTGTTGCCATCAATGCCAAAGAGGGAGATTGTTGGATACAATTGTCTAAAGGAGATTGTTGGATTAATTGCCTGTTGTCTTTGAAGTCACACAAATGTCATATCATTTACTGAGCTCAGTCAGTTACCAAAGCAGTTCCTAGCATTTACCAAGCTCAGTCAGTCAGTAAAGCAGTTCCCATCATTTACTGAGCTCAGTCGGTCTGTAGATGGTTTTTGTGTGTGTGAAAATTGTACCTAATCTGTAGACACAACACTTCAGTAAAACATTAGAGGTTAGCAAAAATTAAAATCATGCAAAATTGAAATCTAATTTAACCAAGTGATTTACTGCCTTCTAGTAGGTGCGAGATTGATGTTCTCAGATTGTAATCGAGATCAGTGACCTAGATGACACCTAAATGAAGGATATGAATGCAATTGATCTAGATATGAATTGAATGCAATTAATCTATTTTTTTGGATTTTCGATGCAATAAGAATGATGAAAGATAATGTGAATCTATGCTAATATGGAAATTGATATGAAATCTATGATATGTAAAAACTAATATGCTATGAATTGATCTAACAATAATATGAAAATAAAAGTGATCTCACAACAATGTTGATTCGCAATAAGCTTTGATCCTTCCAATTCCAATTCTCTAGTGTGATTGTGCAAAAATATGAGATGATTTGGGATGAGCTGAAGCCTTAATTTATAGAAATCCAGGGCTCTAGAGGTGCATGGATAAAAGCCATAAATCACTCAAATAACTCAGCTTGATTTTTGAGTTATTTTTAAATAAAGATAATTAACTCACAAAAACATGCAAAAGCTAAGTTTTAACTCAAAATAGAGTTTAGCTTTAATTGATAATTGATAGTTGTCTGCTTTTATGATTGTGCATGTTTTATTTATGAATTAATTTAATAAATAAAGTGATTTATGCTCAACTTAATTGATTTTTGAAAATAAATAATTGATTTATGGGTTAATCAATTATTTAATCAAAATTTTATTAAAAACTATATTATTAAATAATGACAACTTGCTTTAATTAATTAAATCAGAATTTAATCAATTATTCATAAGATAGTGGATTTATTGTCAAAATTAAATAATACAATCAATAATAGATAGAATTAAATTTAATTAAACAATTAAGTGGCAAGATATTAAATCTAATTAATTAAATATGAAAATATTCAATTAATCAAACTTAGGATAAATGTGATTTATCGCCAAATAATCATTAAATTAAAGATAATTAAGATAATTAGGAATATTGCTAGGAATATTCCCTGATGCAGAATTTATGATAATCAATTAGGATTCGATGATGTGCAGATGTGCCTTAGGTTAGGACTTTGATGTTGATTTCATTCGAATTATTGATATAGAAGATTAATGAACTTATAGCCCATTTTTGGGGTATTACATTTTGCCCCTCTTTGAATTACTGGGCGAAGCGCAGTGGTTCAAAGATAGTCTGTGTATGATAAAGATATGAAACTGATGTTTGAAATTGATAATTGATATGAGATAGAAGTTGATTGATATTGATTTGATATGGAGATAATAGGTCCTGAATGACCAAAGATAATGTTCACTATAACAGAAAATGAACCTATGATTGCGAAAAAGTGTCAAAATGCCCGATTCCAAACCTTAGGATTGCAAAAAAGTGAGTGACTGGTTCTAGACTCGATTGTCTTCACGGAACTAGCAGGTATCACATCTGAACCCTTCAGTTACCAAAGAACTAAGGAAAGAACACTATGATCTGATGGTTGCAAAAAATGATACAGTTTACAAGATTAGGAGGATACCAGATTGGTATGGATCAACGAATCTGATATGCCCCAAGTTATGATAGATTTGCCCTGAGCGATGAGGACTTTTTTTATGAATCAGTAACTAGATGTGGTTTTTGTCTTGATTACTGAGGAAAGATTGATAGAATTTGATTTACAGACTTTGAATGATGTGCAATACCATGCCCCCTTCGGGATTAAAATTGAAATCTGACAAGAAAATTCAGTGTTGAGAGTTCAGAAGCATGTTAATTGATTAGAAAAGTGGTTATACACGTTCAAGAATGCATTCTGCATTGTTGGAAGGTCCCAAAAGACCAAGTTTGACTAGGTTAAACCATGAGTTGACCATAGTTGACCAAGTTGAAATTTTGATAGTTTGATGTAAGATAATCAATTAAGTTGAATACTAGATTTCTGTGCTGATTGAAGGTTGATTATGCAAGCAGTTAATAATATGAATGATCTCAGATTTTGATTTTGATCCCGAAAAAGGATTCTACCTACTGTTCCATTGGAGGAACCTTCATGGGAGATTCAGCTCTTGTTAGATTTGTAGATGCAATTGAAGAATCTTTTAAGTGTTCAAGCAATTTGTGAGATCATGCAAAGTGCAAAAATGCAAAGAAACATGTAGGATGATAATGCAACCCTAGGACCTAGGACCTACTCACTGATCATGTGTCGATTTGTTATCATCATTGAACTTTTAGGTAATCGGATAAATCAATACAATGCCCACTAGCTAAAAAAAAAATAGACATATGAATATTGATTTGTATGTGCAAGAATCAATACAACACCCACTGGTTAACAACCATGGATATATGAATATTGATTTTGTATGTGCAAGAATCAATACAACACCCACTGGTCAACAACCATGGATATATGAATATTGATTTTGTTTTTAGAATGTAGGATTAGATATAAGCACCAAGGCACAAACGCCAAGATGACTTGAATATCATGTCCATTTTGATATAGCAATTTGTATAAGCATCAAAACATGAACATCATGATGACCTGAATATGCCTTGCATGACAAACACATCAAACAGCCATGAGATCATTCTAAATCTAATGTGAATTACCCGTAGTGACCCTTTATCATTCACATCCTTAGGTAAGATCGTGTTTCACAGTAGGAGAAAGAACTTACTCAAAAAGACAATAGTGAGATCAAACTTCCTTGAATTTTCTAGGTATCAATGGTTAAGGTATGCATGGCCATCCAATTTGAGATAGAGGCTCTTACAGTCAGACACCATTTCAATCCAGAATTTCCAAAGTTAGATTTTCACATACAAGTAGAAAACAAAGAAAAGATTATGCCCCCAGTCATCACTCTCTAAATCCTATAAAGGACATCATCGAAGAGCTCAAAGGGACACAATATGCAAAAATGTCAATGTGAATCAATCAGCATACAAGGAGATAAAAGCATGAAGCACAGATCATTTTCAATCTGATGTTTGATGTTGATTGCATTATTGTAGATGCAAAATTCTTTCTGGAGATGAGACAGACTTGACTGACTCAAATGAAGCTTCAAAAGACTCTGACTAGATATGATACATCTAAGATATACTAGAGGCCATAGGATATAACATTGATTTCCCCCAAGTGTTAAACATTGATAGGATATAGATGCTTGAGTAGATTGGTGTACAGATTGACTTATTGAAAATAGGAAATGCAGAAACAAACCAAGAGATATGTACAAACTAAACCAAGACTGAAAGCTGGGGGAGACCAAGATTGCACTGATAGATGGAGCATTTTGAAACAAGTGGTGCCTATTTGCCGGGTTTTCACCATGTTGGTAGAGATTCTATTTTTTCTACCAAGGTGCCTGTTTCCAGGTTTTCACCAAGGCACTTTTTTTTTTTTTCATTTTTTTGTATTTTTTATTTTTTCAAATTTTTTTTTTGTTTGTACTTTTGATATTTTTTTATTTTTTTTGTGAATCATCAAGGTGCCTATTGCTAGGTTTTCACCAAGATGTTCATTTTTTTAGGACTTTTACCATAGACTAAATGCCTTAGGCGTAGAATTTCTTCAGATGGAGAACGTTGATTGGTTCTTGGAGCTATTCTCCTTCAGTCATTGAGAGTTGATAGGCACCAAAGTGAAAAGTAGCAGTGATAACAAAGGGACCCAGCCAATTGGGTTCAAACTTCCCCTTGTGTTCTCGATGGGATTGATTTTTAGGATTTTCTCTCAAGATTAGATCACCAACCTAAAATTATCTATGTCAGACTTTCTTGTTGTAGCCTCTAGACATTCTCTTTTGATATACTCTGAGATGATCATACGGTGCTTGTCTACACTCATCTAGTAGTTCAAGTTCTTGCAACCTAGACACTCTATAGTCATCATTAGTTACTAGACCATGCATTCTGATTCTTAGTGATGGGATTTCAACCTCAATGGGTAGTACCACCTCAGACCCATAAACTAAAGAAAAAGGTGTAGCCCCTATAGGCATTCTGATACTTGTTTTGTAGGCCCATAGAGATAGATTAATCATGAGATGCCAGTCTCTACCGGTTTTGTTTACTATTCTATGCAAGATCTTCAATAGATTTTTGTTGGAATCCTTTGCTTGGCCATTCCCTTGTGGATAGTAGATAGAAGACCAATGTTGGGTGATCTTGAATTTGGCACATAGATCATCTAGGTCTTTATTCTTGAATTGCCCACCATTATCTATGATTATGGAATGAGGGATCCCATATCTACATATGATATAGTTTAAGATGAACATCGATATCTGCTTTCCTATTGCTTGTGTCAAAGGGACCGCTTCTACCCATTTTGTAAAATAATCTATGGCTATGATTATATGGGTATGTCCGTTAGAAGAATGAGGATGAATCATCCTGATAAGATCAAATGCCCATTGATGGAAAGGCCATTGCATTGTAAAGGGGATTAGATCCCTCCCTGGAGCATGAATTAAGTTGCCATGCACTTGGCACTTTTGACAATTCTTAGCAAATTTGATAGCCTCTTTCTCCATTTCAGGCCAATAGTACCCAACCCTAATAGCCTCTTTTTGAGCTAGTGTTAAACCATTTGAGTGTGACCCACAAATACCATCATGGACTTCCTCTAATGCATGTTGAGACTCTTCCCATTCTAAAAATCTAAGTAGCGTACCATCTAGACCTCATTTGTATAGATTGTGACCAATGATGACATATCGAGAGGCATTACAGATAAGGTATCTCTTTTCATGGCTGTTGAAGGTATCAGGAATGATTTGGTCTTGGAGATAGGAAAAGAGGTCTTTGTATCTGGATGAATCATGACCAACAATAGTGCAGATCATGTGGGTTTCAGGGGAGTCATATGCAAGATAAGATAGTGCTTCCACCAGGAACTCATAGCGTAGCTCATGTTTAGGCTACTGTAATAAAGTAGATAGTGTTGCCATTGCATCAGTAGCCTTGTTCTCCATTCTAAGAATTTTCTCAAATGTGATAGATATGAAATATTTCTTAAGATCATCTACCATTTTCTTGTAAGGAATGAGCTTTCAATCTTTAGTTTGGTACACATCATTGACTTGATGAATAACAAGTTGAGAGTCTCCATGAATGTGTAGCTCTGTTACTCTCCATTCAATTGCTATTTTCATACCATTCAAAAGGGCTTCATATTTTGCAATATTATTTGTACAGGGGAACTTTAGTCTGAATGCTTTTGGGATGGAGTATCCTTGAGGAGTTATGAACATATGCCTGCTCTAGATCCATTCTATGTATAGGAGCCATCAAAGAACAATTGCCATTCTCTAGAAGATAGGTGCATAATAGAGGAGTCTGGAAATTCCATTTGCATTGGTGTGTCATCAAACATGGGTGCATCTGCTAGTTGATCAACAATAACTTGACCTTTTATAGCTTTTCTTTCAACATATTCAATGTCAAATTTTCTTAGAAGCATGACCCATTTAGCCAGTCTACCTGTGAGGGAACCCTTGCTGAGTATGTATTTTAGTGGATCAATTTTTTCTACTAGATGCATGGTATGAGCTAACATATAGTGTCTCAGTTTCTATGATGCAAAGATCATAGCGAGACAAGCTTTCTCAATCATAGAATAGTTATTTTCATATGCCACCAATGTTTTTCTTATATAATAAATGGATCTTTCCTTTTTCTCTTCATCATGTTGCACTAGCAATGCCCCCAATGATGTGGTTGTTGCAGAGACATATAAGATCAATGGCTTCCCATGAATAGGAGGCACCAAGATAGGTAGATTTGATAGATACTTCTTGATATGGTTAAAGTTGTTCTCACATTCTTCATTCCATGCAAAGGTCACACCTTTATGCAATGTTTTTGTAAAAGGCTATGATATGTCCGCTAGCTGTGATATGAATCTTCTAATAGATTGAACTCTTCCTTGCAACATCCCCATTTGACTGATATTCATGGGAGGTTGCATCTCTATTATAGCCTTGACTTTAGCTGAATCAACTTCAATGCCCTTCTTTGAAACTATGTATCCTAAGAACTTTCCAAAAGTGACACCAAAAGCACACTTCTTAGGATTTAGTCAGAGACTAAACTTTTCCATTCTGTCTAGGATCATGCTCAAGTCCTTTAGATGTTCAGTTCTGATCATAGATTTTTCTAAAGTATCATCAACATAATCTTCCATAGTTTGATGCATCATGTCGTGAAAAATAGATGTCATTGCTCTTTGATATGCAGCTCCAGCATTTTTGAGCCCAAATGGCATGACATTCCAACAGAAGGTGCCCCATGCACATGTGAAAGTAGTTTTCTCTTGGTCCTCTAGAGCAATTTTTATTTGGTTATATCCAGAGAAACCATCCATTAAGGAATACATCTCAAAACCTGCAGTCATGTCCACTATTAGATCAATGTTAGGTAGTGGAAAATCATCCTTAGGGCATGATCTATTCACATCTTTAAAGTCTGTGTACACTTTGATTGACCCATCTGGTTTAGAAATAGGTACAATATTAGAGATCCACTCTACATAGTCAATAACTCAGATGAATTTGGCATTTAGGAGCTTCTCTAATTCATCTTTTACCAAGAGTGCAACGTGAGGATGCATCTTTCTCAATTTTTGCTTGACAGGTTTGACATTTGGAGCAATACATAAATGATGCATTATGAGATTAGGATCCAATCCTAGCATATTTGAATATTTCCATGCAAAGTTGATCTTCTTCTTTTTTAGGAATGTTGTAAATTTTTGCTTCTCTTCTTCTAATAATGATTGTGCTACATGTACCAATTGTGGTTCTTCTGTTGTACCCAAATTGATGGATTGAGTGGGCTCAATTAGAACTAGAGATCTATCCTGTAAATGACTTGGAAGGACATAAAATATCTCATCCTTAGGTGCCTCAGAGAGGTTTTCACCTTTGGATATGTCTTTTATTTTTACTTTTGTAGGTTCTGAGACTGCCACAAAGTAGTTTTCACCCTCAGAACTCTTTTTCTTTTTCTTTTTATTCTTGTTTTTCTAACTAAGATATTTGATGTCTGACTCGGTCATGCTGACGCTCACTTCACTGATGGAAGTACTCATAGGCTCAACTACATTGAGGTAGCAAGCAAGGGCATAGTCATTCAGGAAGGTATAAATACCATGGCTCAGATTGTGGAGGTTTGATCAATAAGTTCTGGATATTGGATAGTCAAAGTAGGGAAAGATTGGGAGATAGTGTTTACATATATGGATCTATCATCAATGGGCCTAACCTAATGCTTGAGTTCAAATGTGATACTAAAACTTAAGACATCCAATTTTTGAATAGGCTCAATGTCATCGTGGGAGTCCAATTCAGCCATAGGTGGATCAGACTCGATAGGTTCATCATTTCACTCTATAATTACGTTGGTTTGAGGTGCATATTGGTGAATAACATCAACATGTTTCTCTATGATAAGCTCATCTGGTTCTAGGATGACTCCCCATTCATAGTCATTAGATTCATCTTCTAATTTAGGATCTCTAGGAAATCTTAGAACATGAGTAAAGTCAGGGTGAATACCCCAAGAAGGGTTACCCTCTGATTCTGATTTGTATTCATACTCATGAGAATTTGTCTTAGAATCACTACCACTTCCCTCTTCTTGATTGTTTTTGAGATTAGCTGGTTCTTGTGTTGCAATTATCTCTTGCTTGATAGTAGGTTCTTGTGTTTCTACTAAATTAATTCTCTTGATAGGATCATCTTTATCATCAAGAAGGTCTTTGATCTTTTTAGGCAATTTTTCATAGGGAATGAATTCTAAACTATCTGAATCACTATCTGATGGTTCTATTTCTTCTTTCTTAAGAAGAGGTTCCCATAGTGTGATTTTCTCTATGACATGAGAGAAATTACCTTTGAGGTGATAGGGTTTCTTCTTAAAGCCTAAGCCAACTTTATCTTTATTTTCTCTACTAGTATGTGGGAGAGGTACCACGAGACCTTTTCCTCTGACTCCTAGAGGCCCTTGACCTGAATATCCCATCTTAGCTATTAATTTATCCCCTAGACCATATGACTTGGAAGGGAGTTTGGAGACTGTAGAGTCACCAGTTTGAACAACTTGAGATTTAGGTTCATCTTTGTATAGCCATGATAGCACAACCTCATCCTCTTCAAATTCTTGCTTGGATGCTTGTTCTACTACAAAATTATTTTTATATGCTTGAAGAGGTTCTTTAGAGTCTGGTTTGGATTGTTTCAAAGATTGCCCATAAGACTTAAGTGAGATAGGGAGAGATGTCAAAGATAAGACTGACTTGATAGCATATTCTCCCACACCATTTTCTTTGATATTAACCTCTTTTGCAAGATCTTCCATTTTAGATGTGGATGCTTCTTTAGTTGGTTCAATGGAAGATTCTTTGTTATTAGGTACAAGCTTATTTGTACTTTCCTTCAAGGTGTTGCAAGTTGTATTCAGATCTACAGGGATAGTAACCTCTACTCCTTCATAAGGAAACTTCAAACATTGATGGTATGTAGAAGGAATAGCTTGCATTTCATGTATCCATGGTCTCCCTAGAAGGACGTTGTAGGCCAAAGGTAGATCAAGCACTTGACAGATGGTATCTTTGATAACTGGACCCACTCTGATAGGTAAGACAATGGTGCCTTTAGAAGATCTTTCTTGTTCATCATAGGCCTTGATAGTTATTTTCTTTCTAGGATCAATAGCCAATTCTGAAAATCCCAATTGTGTGATCAAGCTGTAAGAACAAATGTTTAGGCCAGTGCCCCCATCTATCAACACATGTTTGAGTCTATGGTTCTGGATCAAGACTTCTATATGCAAAGGCTGATTATGTGGGTGACTCAAGGATTTTTCATCTTCCTCTGAAAAGGAGATATATTGTGGAGATGTAAGATGTCCAACCATAGTCTCAAACCTATCTAAATCAAGGTCATCAGGAACATTGGAACCGAGCAAAGCTTTATCGAGAATGGCTCTATGAGCTGGAGATAATCGAAGCAACTCAAACATGGAGATTTTCACATTAGTGTTCTGGAGTTATTGAACAATGCTATAAGATGTAGGCCTTGTATCCTTTGGATTGGAAGATTTGGAAGTAGCCTTTTGTTTAGAAGCAGATGAAATATTGAAGGGCACCTTAGGGACATTTGATGAATCTGGGATTTGTCCTTTTAGATGTGTTTGAGCTTGTGATCAAGTAACTACATTAGTTGAGGAATGATCTTTGCTTCTTCATACAATTGTGATGATATTGCAACTTTTAAGGAGACATGGTTCAACCATATTGATGACAACATTATTTCCAGGGTAGGCATAGTTGACTTTTGCCCCCATATTAGGCTGAGAAGTTGAAACTTCTTGACCATGTTTCAGAAATGGTTTTGTGAATGCTGTATGATCATTATTGCTCTTGGGATTGTCAATTGTGATGTCTCCACTATCGATCAGATCTTGAATGGTATGCTTCAAGTGGTAGCAACTACTAGTTTTGTGACCTTTAGTCTGATGGAAATCACAGAATTCATTTTCTCTCCACCATTTTAGTTTGGGGTCCTGATCATTTGGTCGGATTGGTGGTAAAGAGACGATGTTATCAGCCAATAGAGTTTTCATAGCTGATTCTAAAGACTCTCCTAGAGGAGTAAATTTTTTATGTTTATCCCATCTTTTGTATTCTGGCTTCCTTTGAGATGGTTGATAAGACCTTTTCTCTAAAGCTTTAATGGCTTGAGTACCAAGAGTGAGATTGTAGGCTGGTGCCTTTGATGGGGCACAGACAGTGTCAACAATGCCATCTGTGATGATGCCTTTGTTCTTGTTCCAATTTTTGTTCTTGTCTTTAGAATTGGATCCTGATTCGTACTTGTCTTTTTGAAGTGTGATTTCTCCTTTTTTTACAAGCACTTTTTCAATTTTGATAGCATTATCCACCATCTTGTCAAAAGATGTATGATCTTGCATTTGTAAAGGATAATTTATTTCTAGAACAAGGTTATTGATGAAGATTTCCAGTTTTTCTATTTCTAGAATAGGTCTGGCATATAGAGAGAACTTCTTCCTCCATCTCTTGAGAAATGTTAGGAATGGATCCCCTGGATATTGCTTGAGATTATAGATATCGATCATGGTAACTGGATGCTAAATATTGTAGGAGTATTGTTGATAAAACAATTTGATCAACTCCTCAAAGTTTTGATAGTAGAAGGCAATTTTGGAGACCAATGAATGGATGTTCCTCCCAAAGATCTAGGAAAGAGGTGCACAAGGTAGATCGATTCATGCATGAACTCCATTGATTGTGTACAAAATTCCCTAACATGATCTTGAGGGTCTGAGTGCCCATCATATTTATCATACTTCGGTATCTCCACTCTTTTTGGAAATGGTGGCATGTACAAGTCTTTGTCAAATGGAAAAGGACATAGAGCCTCCATGGAGAACTCTTTAGGTTCCTTCTCTTTCTTAAGATTGTTAAGTTCAACTTGTATAGCATGCATCTATTTCATCATAGCTATGAGTGGATTCTCTTCCTCATGTGTAATGATGTCTTCAACATTAAAGTTGGGAGGAAGTTTAGCTCCTTGATGGGCTAATTGTAAAAAGTATTCTTCTCTATCTTCTTTCAAGAAATGCTTCACCATTCATTTGAAGTTATCATCATTTTGATATTGAGCAATTTCTTTAGGTGTGGGTTCCTGAGCTGCACCATGTTGAGATTGAGCTCTTTGAGAGCCAAAATTTTTCCCTGCTTGAGACATGGTAGGAGTTTGTGGACTCCCTAGATTAGATTGATGAGGGGTATGTTGAGTACCTTCGTGAGTTGATGGAGGAGGTATGTAACCAGATTTCAATTGATAGTTTCCAAGACCATCATCCTCGTAAAGACCAGAATTGATGAGTTGCTCAAGAGTTAGCATTTGGAGAGTGGTGATAGATTTCTTGTGGGAGGAAGCTCTAGTCTCCACCATTCACCTCAAGTGAAACAAAAGAATAAGATCCAGATAATCGAAGAAAGAATTGAATCAAGATGATCAAATGATGCAACCTTGTCAAGGTTTGATTGATTTGAAGATTTGATAAGACATGGATGAAGGATACTATGCCCTGGATGTATGGGTAGGCTCCCAAAAGATAGCGAACAAGATATCACAACACTTAGTCATTTTGATGATTGATTGAAGATTGATAGTTATGACAAGGTTTTGACACAGGATGATAAGGACTCAAATCGATTAAATAGAAGGCTGAATCGGATTCAAAAGGCCATTTTAAGAAAATGATTGGATTCTTAATATCTAATGCTCTATTCTTGACACAGTGATTCATTCGATAGATTCTGAAATTAGGCTGAAAAAGCTAATTATCTAGCAATTTTGACAATTTTTTTTGACAACTTTCAAAAATTTCCCAAACGACACTCTACAGACTCGTATGATGGTGGGTATGCTATGAAATGATAGTTGCAAAACTCGTACGACAGTTGCAAGATTTTGACTTTGAGAATTTGCTAGCATGGAAACTCGTACGACACTGGATACTCAATCATACGACAAATGGGTTGTAATGAAATGACACTTGGAAAAACTCATATGACTTTTGACTTCCTGAAATGATTTTTGACTGCAGAAAGGATTTTACATCAATTTTTACAAAATTTTGAGTTTGTAGATTCGGATTGTTTGCAAATTTCAATGTCTAGATTTGAGGATTGTAACAGATTTATTCATTTTCAGTAACCAGATAGATAAACAAGCATGCAAAATAGCAAGCAAGTGATTTCAAGCATGTCTGAAAACAATGAACAAGGGTAAAAGAAACCTTGCACATGAACAATCAAGTGACTTATTCATTCTAATCCTCAAAATTTTTAATTATGTATGTTCCAAAAATGTTTTTCAATAACGCACATATACCCTATAAAATGAAAATTTGGCCTTGCTAGGGTTTTTAGTAATGGTTTGATTCTGCAACTTTTATGATCCAAAGGGGTGAACTCCAATCCTGGCGCACTAGGGTTTTGACACAATCTGAGAACTTAATCTTCAGGAGCTGCTAGGGAGATCTAACAACCCAACAATGAACCATACCTATGGAGATTTCTTCCACAAGGACATTTATATAGCGATTGTCACTACCATGACAAAAATGGCTATTACCACTTGAGGTTCCATCAACGCAGTTTGCCGTGTGAAGGGATTGTCTGCTACGGTTAACCCTCTCTCAAGGTGACTCACAATAGTATACCACAAGGGGACTTGGCTCTAGATCCAAGGTTTTGATGCCTCTTCACTTTTAACCCAAACAAAGCAAGCAGATTAATCTGACACGCTAAGACAAAGTTTTACTTCACCAAGGTCTATGATGTCAACTCCACATGATCTATCAACCTCTCTAGGGAGAGAATGTATCAATCAATAATAGAAGGCACACTAACCAATTTTGATTCACTAAAGCTCATGATGTCAACCCCATGTGATCTATCAACCTCTCCGGGGAGAGAATGTATCAATCAATAAGAGAAGATGCACTAACTGAGTTGAATGTGAAACACACTAAGTATCCTCCCTACCTACAAGGATTCTATCATGAAGAAGGATTTCACTAGAAATCCAATCTCTCAAGAATCACGAATAGTGTTCATAGGGCCTAATTACTATGTGAGCACAGATGTATGTTTCCAAAAGCAAATCTACCAAAAGTACCCAAAAAGCAGAAAGAGGAACATTTAATGCTTAAAGCGAATATGAGATGATTTCACAAGGTGGAACACTTAACACCTCACACAAGCTGAAAATGAGTCCCCAAATTAGAAAACAAGTGAGTTCCTAAAAGCACAAAAGGGTTGCCTGGTGGAACAATTAACGCTTCTCTCCTATAGACCCCTCCCCTTTATGACGTTGAGATTGCAACCATGGGGTGGAATGAGGGGCCGACAGATTAGCGAGTCCAATAACCCAAGATAGCAATCAAGATCAATCACAAGTAATCTAAGACTGCTAATAAATACTTAAGGTGTCACAACCTACTATCAATTATGCAAGTGTGTAAAACAAAAGCATGAAAAGAATCACCCAAGCTAGACACACGAGAGATTTATTTTAAGCCCAAATCAAAATATTATCAGCACAAGTGGAATACCTGAGATCCTCGCAATGCACTTAGTAGATTTTTACCTGATTTTAGCAAACTTTACACTTTTTCCAATCAAAACCAGCAAGAGTCAATCAAAAATAGAGAATTCCAACTTTAAGATTAGCTGTTAGTCAGAATCTAAAAATCAAATCTGACAAACTGCCTGCAAAAATGAAATGATAATTGAAATCAGATGCCTAAACTTGTACGACAGTGGGTCTATTACTAAAAAATAGTAAGAAACTCATATGACAGTGGGTATGCTCCCAGACGATAGTCTAGAAACTCATACAACACTGGGTGTCTAATGAAATGATAATCCAGCTTCCAAACGATAGTGGGTGTCTAATGAAATGATAATCCAGCTTCCAAATGATAGTGGGTGTCTAATGAAATGATACTCGGTCAACTATCATACGACAGTGGGTATGCTCCCAGATGACACTAGGTGTCCGATGAAATGATAGTTTGAAAAAATCATATGACACTATGTGTTTGATGAAACGACAGTCCAAAAAACTTGTACGACACTGTATGGACCGAAATTAAAAATGTGTGTGTGAAAATTGTAGCTAATCTGTAGACACAACACTTCAGTAAAACATTAGAGGTTAGCAAAAATCAAAATCATGCAAAATTGAAATCTAATTCAACCAAGCGATTTACTGCCTTCTAGTAGGTGCAAGATTGATGTTCTCAGATTGTAATCGAGATCAGTGACCTAGATGACACCTAAATGAAGGATTTGAATGCAATTGATCTAGATATGAATTGAATGCAATTAATCTATTTTTTTGGATTTTAGATGCAATAAGAATGATGAAAGCTAATATAAATCTATGCTAATATGGAAATTGATATGAAATCTATGATATGTAAAAATTGATATGCTATGAATTGATCTAACAATAATATGAAAACAAAAGTGATCTCACAAAAATGTTGATTCGCAATAAGCTTTGATCCTTCCAATTCCAATTCTCCAGTCTGATTGTACAAAAATATGAGATGATTTGGGATGAGCTAAAGCCTTAATTTATAGAAATCCAGGGCTTTAGAGGTGCATGGATAAAGGCCATAAATCACTCAAATAACTCAGCTTGATTTTTGAGTTATTTTTAAATAAAGATAATTAACTCACAAAAACATGCAAAAGCTAAGTTTTAACTCAAAATAGAGTTTAGCTTTAATTGATAATTGATAGTTGTCTGCTTTTATGATTGTGCATGTTTTATTTATGAATTAATTTAATAAATAAAGTGATTTATGCTCAACTTAACTAATTTTTGAAAATAAATAATTGATTTATGGGTTAATCAATTATTTAATCAAACTTTTATTAAAAACTATATTATTAAATAATGACAACTTGCTTTAATTAATTAAATAAGAATTTAATCAATTATTCATAAGATATTGGATTTATTGTTAAAATTAGATAATACAATCAATAATAGATAGAATTAAATTTAATTAAATAATTAAGTGGCAAGATATTAAATCTAATTAATTAAATATGAAAATATTCAATTAATCAAACTTAGGATAAATGTGATTTATCACGAAATAATCATTAAATTAAAGATAATTAAGCTAATTAGGAATATTGCTAGGAATATTTCTCGATGCAGAATTTATGATAATCAATTAGGATTCGATGATGTGCAGATGTGCCTTAGGTTAGGACTTTGATGTCGATTTCGTTCGAATTGTTGATATAGAAGATTAATGAACTTATAGCCCATTTTTGGGGTATTACAGTTTTCAGTTGGAACACCGATGGTCATAGGTTGCAAACTGACTAAAGATGATGAAACTATAGAGGTGACTTCGACACTATATTGATCTATGATTGGTAAGTTAATGTATGTAGTTCATAGTAGACCAGATATTACACATGTAGTGGGAATTGTTGCTAGATTTTCTTCAAATCTAAAGGAGTCACACATGATTGCATCTAAAAGAATCTTAAGATACCTAAAGAAAATAGAGGACTATGGAGTATGGTATCCTAAGGAAGGGAAGTTTGAACTAAGAGTCTATGTTGATGCAAACTGGACTAGAAATATAGATGATAGGAAAAGTACCACTAGAGGAGCATTTTTCTTTGGTGAAAGACTTGTTACTTGGACAAGTAAGAAAAAATATTGTATTTCTCAGTCTACTACCGAAGTAAAATATGTTATTGTTGCTACAAACTATTCAAACATTTCCTACATTAAGAAAGTGTTGGAAGGGATGAATGAGGTAATCACTAAGTTGGTGATTATATACTGTGATAAAAAAAGTCCAATAAACATTTCAAAGAATCTTGTAATGTACTCAAACACCAAGCACATCTCTATTAAGTATCACTACTTAAGAGAACAAGTACAAGAGAAGCCAGTTAAATTGGAATATGTTACATCAAAAGAGCAACTTGCTGACATATTTACCAAGCCTCTACTGAAGGGAACTTTTGAATATTCAAGGACTAGACTTGGGGTCCGTCCCCTGTCTACTAGTCAGTAATGTGATCTAGAGGTTGCATCAACCTAATCTTATCAAAAGATCATTCATATTGATGCAACATAGTTCACACTTTGGATTCTGTCTAAGGTTGTGAAATATTTCAAGAATAGAGATTTGCATATCAGTATACTAAGCTATAGAAATACATTATATGCACTAGACAACAAAGAGTCACATGGCTAATATAGATCTATATGTTTATTTGTTTCTTTGGCGTTGTTGTCAAAGGGAGAGATAAACAATATGATAACCAAGGAGATTACTGGAAAATCTATCTAAGGGATAGATAATCTGAGAAGATAAAGGGAGTGATGCAATGTTGTTATGTAATGTAGTGATTAAACATATTAAGCTAAGGAGAGCTTGTTGGATACAATTATCTGAAGGAGATTGTTGGATTAATTGTGTGTTGTCTTTGATGTCACACAAATGTCATATCATTTACGGAGCTCAGTTGGTCAGCAAAGTAGTTCCCATCATTTACCAAGCTCAGTCAGTCTGCAGGCAGTTTTCAGTATCTACCAAGATATTTTGGGCGTCAAAGAAAAGTATGGCAGAAAATAGTGTTTACCGAGCTTCCATGGTTATCAAAGGAAAGTTAGTGTTTACCAAGTTCACTCAGTCTCCAAAGGATGTTGGATAATTCGTAGTGCTTACCGAGTTCTCTCGATCACCAAAGGAAATCTCTTTGGATTAGTGTTTACCGAGAAAGGTCGGCCCAGTGAAGGATTTTGTTATTTTGAGAAATAAAGTTTGTTTATTCTAGCTGACTCTTGTAATGATTAGTAATGTTATTAGTGCTAACTTGACAATCTGAATGGTATATATAGAAGGTCAAGTTGTGAATTAAAAAAGTGTGCAAGTGAAAAGAAGGAAAGTGTGAGTGAATTTTGAAGGATGATTAGATATCCTTGAAGAGCAGCAAAGATATATTTGATCAGGAAGGATCTAGTGAAGCAGAACAAAAATCTGTAATCAGCAATTTAGTTGCATCATTATTCAGGTCACTTCATTATTAATTTCTTACCATTGTAGCAGTGATTTCAAAATCTCCTAACCGAGTTGGTTTAACAACCATTTTGTAAATCCTCTAACAAGGTGACAGTTCTATTGAATTGTTTCAAGACCTCTTACAAGGCCACTCCTAATAGGGTGATTAAATCCTGTAACAAGGTCACACCTAACAGTGTGTTTTGTAACCTTTAACTAGGTTGGCTCCTAATAGGGCTCACTTCAGAAGAGTGAAAAATAGTAACTAGTTACATTGGTGGTTTTTCCCATATTGAGTTTCCACATTAAATCTGGTGTCTCTTGTGTTCATGATACTTTATTTATTCATGTATGTTAATCACTGATGAATGCTTAAGAATAGTTATAATTAATACTCACTGCAATAAATGAGTTTTTAGTATAACAATAGTAAATGATTTAATAAAACATCTAAGGGATATATGGTAATATTTTTGTGGTTAACTGATTCACTCCCCCCTGCTCTTAGTTACTCCATCTATATTTCCAATAGTAAGTTGTACGTAAAGTCAAATTAGTTCTAACGGCTGTCGTGAACTATGAAAGGAAGTTGAAACATGTTTTATCGTCGTGGATTCATGACAAAGTGTCATGTTTCCAAGGTGGAAAAGTAAAAGTATGGTGAAATCTTCTTTGTAGGTGGTAAATATATCATGTGTGAGTTGGTTTCAAGGTGGACCCAAGTTTTAATAACTCGATCTCTATTGCAGGATCTATTTGCATCAAAATTCATCAATGGCCAGAATTCAAACTTTTCAAAGGGAATGTTTTGACCACTGGTTGTATTCAATTATATTCATGTAAAACTTAATGAGAAGTGTGCAACCATTGAAGCTATTGGGTTAATTGATATTTTCTTAGAGTGTCATTTCACAAAGTTTTTAGCATACACTGAGAAAAAATATTTTCTGAGAAAAATGATGTCATGAGTTTTCATACAAAAGAAGCTTTTATTGTTTTCAAAATTACATATTTTGAATTGCAAAACAAGTAAGTTCATTTTGTGAACCTATTAGTTGTAAGGTTTTTGTGGAGTTTTGTGATTCATTGAAGGATAGAAACCCTAGTTTTTAAGAATGGCACCACAAAGATATTTCACTGGAAAATTTGAGTACAAGGATAGGAGTGTTGATGATTTATTGGTTCAATTGGATTATTTCACCAATGATGTAGCAGTAGGAAATAAACTCATCCCTCGTGCATCACATTTGAAAATTAATGAGGGATTATATGAGAAAAGTAATTGGCTAAGAGATGCATATACAGGTGTAAGTGGTCCTAATATTTTTAAGGTGTGGTTTAGTCGAAGGAATTAATACACTCTTCGTTGTAATGTATGGGAGCTAGATATGTGAAAATTGGTTGTTCTAATGGTATTCATGGATGTTGATTTGTTAATTCTTGTTTAAAAATGTGATGACTTGGTAGCTAGTGTTGTTAGAAACAAAATTGGAACAACTCTTATATATAGTATTCTTGAGGAAATCTATTTAGTCTTTATGCTAAGCACACCCACTAGATACCATGAGCCTATTGATTTTGATAAATTGAAAGAAACTTATGAAGCCAACGGAGTCTTTATTTGAAGAAATCCACTGAGGGAGCATTTTTTCAATACTTAAGGGTTTTATTTTAGTTGGACCTAACATCCCAGAGCCTTTATTGAAATAGTATTTCAACCCCTCTACTCTAGGAGTATACATGTATTTGAACAAAATTTTTGGTGAGGATGAGACTGATCCAATGCCCATCCATTTCATGTTTATGATGATTCAAATTATGCATCTTGTTATAGGAGTGCATTTTGATTTTTCTCCTTATATCTCTAAGTATATACATAATGGTTTGATTGGAATTGAGAAGGATAATGTTAATCAACCCTTTAGGTGGTATTCTATGCTTATGCATATGTTCTTGTTCAAAGGGGAATCATTTTTTGAAATAGAAATAGATTTGGTAAAGCATAAGGTTGGTGAGGAATCACCAGTGCAATTGTGGAGCATGGCTTTGTCCTGGGATAGAGTTGATGCTAGTTTCCTCATATTTGATAAGGTCTTGGCTTCTAAGCTGAGGTCAATCTACTTACATGAGAACCCTACAATTCCAAAGGTTCTCTTATATTTTATTAGACCCAAGGATTTTCTTCCTGAATTAATGATAGTACTTAATTAAGTTATCTTGTATCTTATCTCAATTGTATTGAAAGTTTATGGTTTCGGAGGTACCCATCATATTTTCCCCTACCAATCCCCTATTAAGATTGAACTTATAGAGGTTTTATGGAAGATTGGTTGTCTATAGTAAAGGAATTTGACAAGGAGGGAAGAGGCACCTTTTTTCCAACTTTCACTATTGCCCACCATTTTCTGATCTTGAGGGATTTTTCCAAAGGTTTATAATGAGAGTAAAGGTAGGGGATATGGCTCATCTATTCCATTTTCAAGAGGACATCATAAGAAATGAGTTTTATCTCCAAGAGAAGGAGGTAAGAAAAGAGAAGTGGTTGGTCTATAAAAAGGACCATTGATTTTGTCAACCATTTTGATAGTAGATATAACCCTTTAGGAGATATTAAGCCTTTTGGTGAAAAGATAAATAAATTGATAACACTTTTTGAAGTGATCATGGGTGTCCTAAATGAGAAGTCCAAAGTGATTGAGGAGAATCTTGATCAGGAAAATCTAGTGATGAAGACAATTTCACCTATTCCCACAATTGCCCCAGGAGTGTATGTGTTACAACAAAGGATAGGATATAGTGTGATGAAGCCCAAACATGGTACATATGATAAGGACAAAATAATTTATGAGAGACCATCACCACCTCATATGCACATACCATATAAGAAGCCTGCATCTAATGAATCTCCAATTGCCTCCTTACTAAAGAGGCAAAGGGTGGTTGAAGTTATTTAGCCAATTGAGGAAGCATACTCACCTTTACAAACCCCACTATATTTTCTAAATGAGTAGGAAGTAGCAAAATAATTAGTTCAACTTGGCAGTACTATAGGAGATTTTTTTTAATGAGAACTAGAATTACAAGAAGGGATGCTAGAGGAGCTAGTTGCCCCTACCATGGACCTCATAGTTGATGATTTCAAAGGAAAAGAGATTGACCCTATCATTGAGGAGTCTTGTAATAAGTTCTTATCTAATGACAATTTTGTTAAGTCTAGAGCTTTTATTCAGTTTGCCTAGAGAGCACGAGCATCTCCAATTTTGAAAGAAGATGTGAAAAAAGACATGCAGAGCAACTTGATAGAGAGTACTCTTTTTAAAAAGATGAAATAAAAAAACAAACGTATGAATAATTTAGTATAATTATCCCTAAGGAATGGAGGAATATGATAATGGATGCAAGGTTCTTAATCTTACCAAAATGGAATATTAGTGATGCAGTGGTTTTTGACACTGTCAGAAAGAGGACTGATATTGCATACAATATAGAGAAAGAGGTCATTACAACATCAAACGGAGTTATCTTTAGTGATGACCATGCTTCACTTGTAATGTGGTCATTAAAAGAATAGGATAAGACCCAAAGGGGTTATGGATCAAACACAACTTTAATGGGTGGCTTGATGGACAAAAGGGTAAGTAAGACTTCTTTGGTGGAGGGAACTAATATAACTTTTCATGTAAAAAAATTTGCTAAGGAGAAAGCACTAAAGGACAAAAAAATTATGGAGGAGCTTAGTCTCAAGTGTGAAAAGCTTATGGAAGCCTATGATAATGAAAAGAAACATTGAATTGATGGGTAGACTTGCTAGGCTTGGAGGTACATCATCTTTTCATTTTGAGGCAGAGGAGTCTTCTATGAGATTAATTACATCATCCCCTACACCAGTACATATCTCAATCCCTATAATTGATATTCCCCCATTTCCTACTAATGCTTAGTTTGATGAAGAATTTCAAGATGAGAAGGCCAAACTTAAGGCATTAGAAATAGAGGTTATGAAAAGGTATGAAGAAAAGATCAGTGATACAATTATGCTTCTTCTTAATTATGTTGATACAAAGATTATTTATTATAGGGTTTCAAAGATTTTAGATATTCTAAATTCTTTTAGAGAGAAAAAGGAAAATTTGGAGCAAATCTTGAATAAATGCATCAGTCAGGAAAAACAAGATAGAAGAAATATATTTAGTGGCAAAGGAATAGGAAGGGACAGATATAAAAATTGAACAGAATTGTGATCACACTGAAATTCTTTTGAAAATTTGCGTTGGTAGAGAGTTTGTACAGAGAGAGTCTAGATTTCTCATTTTGGAAATTCTAGTAAGAATTTTGATTTATTCCCTTTTATTCTAAAAGGTTTAAAAGAGATTAAAGCCCTTGAGGAGTGTATGGAGGAGTTGGATTTCACCCTTACTTTAAGAATCAATATTGTTGTGATTAATGATGATAATTATTTTTTTGGAAGGGCCATTGAAGAGATTTTAACTGCAAGATTCTATTTTTTTTCTTTTGGAAGAACGATCAAAGAGTTGAGGGCCAATTGGAAAAACTTGATTGAGGGAGGGCATATTTTTTTTAGTTCAAGTGGCCTAATGATGATGTGTTCAATGAGTGGGCATTAAGGTTCATCCAGGAGTGATAGGTTTCCAAATGGCACCAAAATTAAGACAAATATAGTGTTATTTTTCCATCAACTTCCTTGCTTTCTATTGGAGAAAACATTTTAATGATGATGTTTTGTCATATTGTAACAAACATTGTTGTATCATATTAAAATGTGACATGTATTACCTTCCTAGTTCTAAAGCTTATTGCAACCCTGTGCCTATAAAGGGTTTCCAAGAATGGGAAGAAGGGTCAGAAATTCTTTTTGTGATAGAACAAGTGTGTCATAGATAGTCGGTCCAGACAATGTATAGTTGTAGAATATTTTCACATTTGTATGTAGATTTAAGCTTTAATCAAGAAAGCTGATAGTTCTTGATTTTGAGTTATTTTGTCAAAGTTATTGCAAATAACACAATGAATGTACTTTTCTCAAGGAGATTAATACAAAATAATTACAGATATATTTGTGTATAAAATGTTGTTTCCTTTTATTATGTTTTTTGTTGATTTTATGAATATTTGAGTAAGTCTTAAATTTCATTTGCAGCTATTTTAAATTGTATATATTCTCACTATTGCTATTGGTTCAAAGAACTAAGTAAATGCTTCTATGATTTTATAAAATCACTAAGATATAATAAAAGATCCATTCCTACGTGGTAGAAGGAAATGAGATCGGTCGGCAAGAGAGGTTCTTTGGAGTCTTGCAATAGCTATGGTTACTGTCATCTTACAACAATATGGTCTTTTCAGTGGAAAGCTCTTTAAGGATTGTAGAATTTTTTGCAAAAAATGGTGGTCAACATTGAAGAAGAAGAAACTATTAAAGGGTATGTGGGCTTTCGGTATAAGAAAGCCATCGAAAGCCCATATAGCTGAGATTACTGTCATCTTATAGCTATATGGTAGAGAGGAACATAAAAATGTTTTGTATTGGTTTTGAAAGGAAAATACTTGAGAGAAATGCTACAAACAACAATAAGGGTTAAAATCTACACCCATTCCTACATGGTAGAAGGAGCATCCATTCCTATGCAGGGAGGTTTCCAATAGATGTTTTTCTATTTCTCATCCCTAATGATGCCCTAGGATCATTCCTTACATCCATTCCTATGTGGTAGAAGGAAATGAGAATGGTCAGCAAGAGAGGTGGAAGATTTCCTAGCAATTAGGTGCTCGTGCATGAGTGAATTTTGGAGGTCAAAACTTCAGCATCCAAAACAAGTGAAGGAAATTTCAGTGCTGAAAACAAGTGAATGAAATTTCGGTGTGCTCAACAAGCCTAAAATTATATCTAGTCTGAAACAATGAATGGTGTCTTTAGTTGCTGCAAATTTGGACTGAGGAAACAAATAGATCTTTGTTGAGGTTTTCCTACAAAATACAACTGTGTTCTTATGCTAAAGAGTATCTCCCACACCGTGAGCATCAAGAGCTCTCTAGCCATTGTCCCAAATCATGAGAGAGGCACCTGTTACTTGTGACAAAGAGTAACTCCCATGCCGATACCATCAAGAGCTATCCAACCATTGTCCCCAATCATGAGAGAGGCACCTATTACTCGCAATGAGATTTATTTCTCTAGCATGGTTATACTTTGGAATCCTAGTCTGTAACACCATTGAAAATTAAGACTGAGAAGGAGCATCCATTGCTCTACGGAGAGGTTTCCTACAAATATTTTTCTTTTGCTCAACCCTAACTCCCAACTGAAGGTGAATTTCAGAGGTCAAATTTTGGCATCCAAAACAAGTGAAGGAAATTCGGCACCCAAAACAAGTAAAGGAAATTTCGGTGCCCGAAAAGTCTAAAATAATGAGAGGTGTCTTTAGTTGCTGCGAATTTGGACTAAGGAAACAAAATGGCCCTCAAGCTAGATTGTTGGTAGGGTTGGAATGATTAATTATTTATAAATGACAAGGAAAACCATTTAATTGGTGTGTAGGGGCACCAAACCTCACAGCCTCTTTTCATTTATTACTCATGTGAGTCTGAAACAAGTGGAGGAATATTTGGAGAGAGATAAGCCTAATAAGTATAAAACTCTGAAGAGAAAACTTCATAGTGTTTGTGTAGAAATTTTTTTAATTTTTCTTACTGCAGTCCAAAATTTTATTAGTGGAGGAATCTTCAGAGAGTGATAAGTATAATAAGTCTAAAAATTTAGAGAGAAAACCTTAGAGTGAGATGCTTGCAAGGCATAGGTTAGTTGTTTGAAATTGGACTGGTGGCTTGGGTGGGACCAATTACAAGCACACATAGTAAGAAAAGGACCCCTAAGAAATCCTCTTAGCCAATCATGGCCAAGGTGAGATATCCAAGACCCCTGAAAAATATTCTCTACCAATCATGGCCGAGGCAAGATTTACACCCCAACAATCATAGAATTTCAATGAGAAATAGTCCCTCACTCTGAGGGAATGGATTTCAGGAATGTAAATTTTGGGGGAATAGAGTTTAGGAACCAAGATTAGGAAGATTCGATGAGAAGACTTCTATAAGACACAAGAATGGTCCTCACAATTTGATGGGTTGAAAACACCAGAACAAAAAAGTAGGGGAAGCTCTCAAAAATTCAAATTTTCATCAAACCCATAATACACAATCATTTCTAGATCTTTCAAAGATTGGACCGGTTGAAATACGTTGAAGGATCTCTCCCATTAATCCCAATCTCATTCTAATCTTCCCAACCACCTCTTTGGGAAGACTGTTAAAACCTCCTCTTCCTAAAAATCCCTAGGCGAGAATTCATTGGGTCATACATAGAAGAATAAATGAATTGCTTAGATCTTATAGGATCCCAGGAATTCCTAAGAGTGACCAGGGTGCCCCCAAAGCTCTTCCCAAAAAATGGAAGCCAATTCAAGTCAACCGCTAGAAGCAAATCCTCTCTACAAATCTTCAAACAACACTCTCCTCAAATTTAAACTTAGAGAGGACTCAGAGTGACTTTGTAACTCAAGATATCTCTCCTCAACCTTCTCTAAAGGAGGTAATTTTACCAAGAGAACAGGTACCTTTTATTACTTTCTCTAATGAAACATTCAAACAAAGGAATCTTTTCCTCTTAGAGCACATAATTATTTGCAAATTATGGAATACTAATCTAGCTTACATTGAGTTCTATACCTAGGCTTCTACAAATTGGCTTAATATTAGATAGATTGACTCTCTAGTCAAGGAACCAGGATACTTCCTAGTCACATTCCAAGACAAGCCCAATAGAGACAAGATTTTCAAAACAAAGGGATGGTTTCACAAACATTTTGGCCTCCACATGCAATAATGGAGTCCAAATTTTGACAGTGAGAAAAATATCATTAAGTTTATCCCTATGTGGTTCTCTCTATAGAACCTTCCCATGGAATATAGGGACAAGAACATTATTCATATTTTAGCTAACAAATTGGGAATCTATCTCAAACATCACTCAGATAGGACCACAACCTCTACCATGGTATCTCTGCTCATGAGTATTGAGAAAGAACTTCCTAAATCTATTAAAATCATATCAAAATATGGAACTTGGATTCAGACCATCTCATATAATCTCCACAATTTTCCACCTCCACAATAGGATAGCCAGGGAAAGGTAGATGAGGCAGATCAATATATGCTTCAATCGTGAAATGATACTCATCAACCATCTTCATGAGATATTATTTCCAATGTTGGAGAGTAGGCTTCTATGGTCAATAATGATAAACTAAAATTGATTGAGAACCTGATTGATGAAGAACAAGTGATTAGAGATCACCGTGCACTGAATTGTTATGTAAGATAATTGAATCAGTCATTATTTTGTCATTGATGTCAACTAGTTTTGACAGTACTTATCATGGTAGTTGCAAATATCTACACATTTGTAAAAGAGGAGAGAAAAGATGAAGAACCAAGATATCTACATTGAGGAAGATGGATATGATAGATGAGGATAAGGAATACTCTTGGTAACTTATTGATGAGTCTTGACTTCATATTGTTGACTTGATTATGTTGCATTAATCTGTTATGAAGATAGAAGAAAAATGTTACAAAGCAGTGTGGTTGGTTAATGAAGCATTCTAGTATACACCGATCCAGTGTAGTGTATACTAAGCAATAGTATCAATCGAGCTTGTGTTCACTAATGCATTTCTTTGTTAACTAAGTATGGAGAAAAGAAATAAATGATTAGTTTAGCCAATAGAAATTAATGAGCTGTAAAGTGTATGATTATGCGGTGGAAAGATAAAGTTTGTTGTAAGATCTATGGATAAAAAAATTCAAGGAAGATCTAAAGGATGGAAACAAAATGTGTTACTGACACATCAGCTGAGGAAGGTTTAAGTGGAAAAATCAATGAAGGAGATTAAGCAGAAAAATATGATAAATGAAAACAAAATGGTTTAATTGTCTATTCAAGAGACTAGGGTTTCACAATGAAACTTATGTCAGAAGGAGTCTAGAGAGATATCACATGAACAAGCTTCATGCATGCCTGATTATACTGGTTGAAGAAGAGCTAAACTAAAAAATAGTACCAAGTGTCAGAAAGCTTTACCAAGGGACAGTAAGTTATTGAATGTTGATAAACTGAATATGAAATATTGATCAGAGGATTTTACAGACTTAGTTTAGATCTGAATATCTAGAAATCAAGTTGCATTGTAATCAGATCACCTATTGTTATAGTTTATAATCAAATAAAATATCTTAACTGAGTGGACTTGAAAGTTTTATTATGTCATTCATAGAATGTATATTGTTATCATGTCAACCCCATAGTGAATGCTGGTTGGATGATAATTGTTAGTGTTAAATCCTCTAACAAGGTCACACCTTAAAATGTGTTTTGTAACCTTTAATAGGGTTGGCTCTTCATCGAGCTCACTTGATGTAGGGGCATCCAAGGTTAAGGTAGGGGCATTCTTTTCCTTGATGAAACTACATGGCGTGTTGGTATTTTGGCTGGTGTTACTCAGTTGTAGCATTGACCGATGGCCTCGGTCATTGAAGGAAGCTTGGTCACTGAAGGAGCTCGATAGTCTCTAGCACTTGCTAAAAGTGTTACTCAATCATGCCTATGGTGCTTGATCGACACTGGTTCTCAATGATGCCTGGTGTGCTTGGTTAATTCACTATCACTCGACAGTTTTGGTTTACCGAATGGAGTTCTGTGTGATTTTTTGAGTTGACTTGGTGAATTTATTGTTGGTAGCTATTGTTATAAGTTGTCATGCTAAATTAAATGTTTGTATATATTTGTATGCTGACTTGTATGTCATTTAATTATTTGTTTTAGGAGTTAATGGTTTCATCCATCTGACTTGTGGCTGATGATTAGTATTTATAGGATGTTTGGGAAGATGTTTAGGCATGGAAGGAGATCATTAAGGGATTGGGGAAGTTCATGACTGAGAAGACTTAGAGAGTCACATCTGAGGTTCTGAAGTTGAAGTTGGTGAAGTTTTGAAAAGTTCTTGCATGATCTTGTAGATGAGATTGTAATCTGATAGTTGTTTGTAGCAGAGCTAGGGGTTGTATACTTGGACAAAAGGAGATTGCTTGGAGGCTTGCAAGGTCAAGTTTAGATCTACCTTAGGGTTTCCATCAGCTTTTGATTGTCTTCAGAGCTGAACTAGCTAAGTTTGTGTTAGATTTGGTTGTGGATCCTGTAGGATTATTTTTTGATTGTAATTGGCCCTAACCTGGAAGGCCTTACATTCGGGCATGTTAATGAAAATTAGAGTTAAACAATTACTTTGTGTTGCATTGTTGATTATTCCTCTATGTTGTTTTGTTGGTTGCAAGGTTTGGACTATCCTTCATTGGATCCACCATCCTTGATTGCATCAGGTGGTATCAGAGTGAAGTTTTATTCTTATTGGAGTTGATGGTTGATCTTGAAGGTTAACCTAGCAAGGTTGATCTTGTGAACTTGATCCTATTGAAGCATAGATTGTGCACAATCTGGATTGTAGATCTGAAGCACTGAACTTGTGAAATTGTGCCCTAGTTGTTTTCAAGATTGGAGGTTGTGATCTGACTTTTTTAGAGCTTAGAAATTGTCCAAAAAGGTCAGTGAGGGTTTGTTGTAGAGGGTTTGGTTTTCATATCTTTAAGGATGCCTCTGAGAAGATTGGTTCCTAGAGTTATTTCTTATCTTTGTGATATTGTTGAATCCTGGATTACAGAGAAAGTGAAATTAGATTTTAGATCTGAGATAGAATTGATGAAGGATGACATGGTCACCGAGATCATGAGAGCTATTACTGGTATACTTAGAATATTGGTATTGAGGATGGCTATGAATAAGTTGTTAAAGAATTTGAACCTATTGGATCTAGTGGTGATGATCAGAGGGACAGATCTGGTGAAGAAATAACTTCTCGGTTACATAGATCTATTGCTCAGTTTAGTAATTACCAAATGGAAGTTTCTACTTTCTCTGGTACTTTGAAGCCTGACAATCTAATTGATTGGATTAGTGAGCTTGAAGATCCACTTCGGGTGAGATTAGCACAGACAAAGTTGAAAGGACATGCTGCTCTTTGGTAGAAGGAACTATAAAGAGAACTACAAAGAGACCAAGAAGATGAAGGTGAAACAAAGATCAATTGGTGGAGGTTGATGGTGACTAAGTTAAAAGCTAAGTTCATATCACTTGACTATGAGCTTGACTTGTTTAAGAAGCTGCAGAATCTAAAATAGAAGGATTTTTCTATTGAAGATTATACTGAGGAGTTCTACAAACTTACTATTCGGTCTAGACATCAAGAGCTTGGTAAGAAAAAGGTATCTTGGTATGTGAATGCTCTAAGATTCAATATTTAGGATGTGCTTGGTATGCTAAAGATTGATTCTATTGAAGATTCTTATCAGTATGCTCTGAAGGTAGAAGATAAGTTGAAAAGGAAACAACCTAGTAACTCTCGAGGGAAGGAAAATATTGATCACTCGGTGAAGGATAAACCTACTGATGTAGAAGATGAATAGAAACCTATGTAACCAAAGAAGAAGATAGGTAGAGTTATCTTTGAAGGTAATTGCTATAACTATGGGGAGGAAGGACACCATTCTTTTGAGTACACATAGAAGAAGGTTGACTGATGAACTGTTGTGATGGATGAGAACATTCAGAATGAACTTGAATGAGAGAACTTGCTACTTCAGTGAATATTTCTTGGTAGAAAGGATGAACCTTGTCAAAGGAGTAATGTGTTTAGGACTTGATGCAAATCTGAAGGTAAACTCTATGATGTTATTGTTGATAGTGGTAGTACTGATAACCCTATTACTGAGGACCTGGTTCAAAAACTTGGGTTCAATAGAATGATGCATCCTTGTCCTTATAGGATTGGTTAGTTACAAGATGTTCATGATTTGGAAGTAAGAGAACAATGCTTCATTAATTTTCAGATTGGCCATTATAAGGATCTTGTGCTTTGTGACATTGCGAAGATGAATAGTTGTGATATATTGCTTGATAGACCTTGGCAATATGATTGCAGATCCATTTATGACTATGTCTGAAATGTGTTTACTATTGAGAAGGATGACATGAAGTTTTCATTGATGCCTTTGATGGATACAATGCTTAGTAGGAGAAGCCTGAGTATTGGTATCCGAGTTGAGGTTGTGGATCTAGAGGAAATGAATGATCAGTTTGGAGAATCAACTCATACATTGTCAAGAAAATACTTGAAGAGATAGAGGAAAGTAAAGTGGAAGAACCTGAAAGAAGAAAAGGTGGAGGACTTGTATGTGAAGAACTAGTTTTGGATTTATGTGTTGAATCCTAGAAGATGTTCTTCTCACATATGTACTGTTATACACTAAGTTTGCACCCTTGGTTCAAGCTCTCATAGTCTTGATAACCTAGTATAACATGGGAATCATCTCCAAGTGTTGGGACCTATGCTAACTAAGATGAAACCTCCAAGTTCTAGGCTAGTTCCTCTTGGATAATCACCTTAATTTTCTTCTAGATAGGAAAGTAAAACTTTGAGGGGAAGGGATAGAAGGAATGCTGAAAGGGAAATGACTGAAAGAAAACTACCTACTAGGTGATACACAAAAATGAAATGAACACAATGCACTAACCAAATTAGCATGAAGACTCTTAGATCTAATAGATCACAATCTTCCAAAATAGGTTTGCATAAGTGTTTCATAGAGAGGCCTGAACAAAAGACATAGACTGTGACCTGCAAGAAAACATTCTCTTTAGCAAAAGGGCATAGGAATGAGACAAAATGGTAGGGGGTTGAAGTATACCCACAAACTCACTCAAATCAAATTAGATACAGTAGTACACAAATAAGATGAAAGAAAGAAGGGCTCTGGAACTCCAATATTTCTCTAACAAAGCCGGTATATTATACTCAATAAGAGAAACACAGATAAGGGAAAGACCAAAGGGCAGAACAAATGCCATGGATAGCCTCTATTGAATCTAAAATTTCAATGAAAAATTATAGACTGTAAGAGCCAAGGGGTAGAACAAATGCCACAGATAACTCCTAAGAAAGAGAAACTCTTTTTACAATTGTAAAATCTAAGCTCTAAAAGCTCCCAAAAATAATATATACATCTCCCTTTGCCCATAGGTCAGAGTTAAACATTTAGGGTTACATAAATTTTCATATAATAATCCAAACCCCAACTCTATCACTTCTAATCATAAATGCTTCCTAAAAATATGTTCGTTGATGCACTGGAGCCATTCCTAGAATACCAGATCATCTCTTGGAAAACTAACCCTGCCATAACTCTATGTAGACAAGCCACCTTGATCCATCTACCTGGCTACAAGTTGGAAAATTCATGCCACCACCATGACCTTGATTCTGCTGAATCAGGTTTATCAGGAATGCTCAAATCTGGTCTTCATAGATATTTGTATTTTAATAGCATAAACGGTCACAGGTGGCACCAACCCTTAATGCTTTTTCGATACAAGAACACTGACATGGTACCTAAGAAATCAACAAGTGATGACCATCAAGATCTTCTTCATCATCCTTTCTAACTACAACCATCCTGAAGAAATCAATTTTGAGCTACTCGTAACTTCGCATTTGACCAACAACAACAAACTAGCAAGAAACCTTGCAGAAATATATTTAAATTTGAAAACAACGGCTAGAAGGTTTTGGCTTAAAACATGGTCATTGATCACATGCTTACCAGAAAATTGAACAGCCCAAAAATTCACCATAATAGTCAATAAACCTCCCCCCTAAAGAGTCTTCAGCCACATCACCAGCTTGGCAACTAATGAGAAATGAACACCTCAACAATATCTGGCAACACGAACCCATGGTGCAATCGGCTCAGATCGGATGGTGGTCGCATGATCAAAAAGGGGAAGAATATTCCTTATGATTATGTGATAACCATAGATCATATTGCACTATCATCCCACTGAAAGCTTCAGGCCCACCGACATGTCCTCATCATCACCCTTCGGCCAACCAAAAATGAGCATTGTCACACGACTGACACCTTGGATCCACCTATTAGACCGCCTTCCCATTGAATAGTTGTCACAAGATCACAAAGGGGAGGAATATTCCTTGTGATGATGCAACAACTATGGATCAAGGCACTTTAACTACCTCAAATCTGAGACTACCAGTCATAACACTAACTACCCATCGGGTCACTGAAGGCTAAGTATTGGAACCTCACTCTATTCGCAACAGTGCACATAAGAAATGCCAATGCTAGAAAGAGCTGTGAAGATGCGAAAAGTTAAAAACAACCTAGGCTTTTCTCTTAAATTAAAAGGTATCAGAGAAATAGAAAACTTTGAGGGTTTTACTCAAGCAATTTTTGAACCCTGTGACATAAACTATGCCCTGCAAACCTTAAAAATTGAATATCTCCTTGGTCCTTTTGATTTGGCACATGCGATCAGAACTGGAGCCTGGTGACACATTGGAGAACATGAGGCTAAGGGCACAAACAATAAAACTTTGTGGATCTCCTTTGCAAGTTAAAATAGACCAAAATTGTATGATAGGAAATTTTGGGTAACATTTTGGTGATTTCTACAGGATGTTAGCCTGCTAGACATTAGACCAGTGGCCTTGACACAATCCATTGGGAAAAGGAGTCATCTCAAAACTTTCTTGATAGAGGGATAGATTTGAAACTAGGGGGGACAAAAATGTGCATGAGCACTTCTTGAAAAATAGGAAAAGAGTAAGCTAGAAAGCAGGGAAACCAACCTATCCTAAACTAACTAGTTACATAAAATGGTCAAACAAAACCATTCATTGGTATTTTCAAATAATTCCCCATCCTCCTTAGAGTTTTATAATTTTCACATTTGATGCCAACAAGGAGAAAGTGGAATACAAAAAAATATTGAACTACTTGGCATATCAACTTTTGAAATTGGTAGTCCAGACTTCTAACCTGGATCAGTCCATAGTTGCTATCCTCCTAGGGAGGCTGATAAGGTTGAACCAACTCTTGGTCTCCAAGGAATGGACCTTTGACATCACCCCTCTTGCTGAGTCCTCACTTGACGCTATATGAGCTAGATATCTGATAGACACCCTCTTGAGAGTATGAAACTAGGCCTCTCTTACTGCTCAATATGTGCCTTATGAATGCTCTCAACATGTTGATCAAAATTCTTCGCCTCCATGATCGTCTTCCATATCATTTCCTCCTTTGCAATTGGGACATAATTAACCTCCTGATCTCCAAATTCCTCCTTAAGAACACACAATCCATTATCCTTTTCAGGAAGATGAGGAACATCAACAAGAGTTAGGTAGAAAGCATCAATTATCAAATCAAAATCATCTTGTTTCTCTAAGTCAGCAACAACTATATCATCCTTCTTTACACAATCAGAGGGCCCAACTAGTAAATTTTGTACTACCTCATCCTACTCATTGTAAGAAGACATCTCTTCAAATACATCAGATAGGCTCTCACCCTCTTCACTTTCTTTCTTATCCTTATCTGGCTGTGCTAATCCATCTTGATGTAATAACCCTATCTGTTCCTCATGATCATAATTGAAAAGTACACCTAAAAGACAAAAATCATCTTCTTTCTAGTGGCTTGAAATGCTATGAGGTTTAGGGGGCTCTTTAGGAATTGGTTCATAGGGGTTTATCTACTATAGGACGGCCTCACTGTCACCTAGGAAGTCAAAAGTTTTAGGTGTCTCCTTCATAGAGATAAAATGAGGTGGCTGGAGATCTGGGATAGGGTCATGAATGGGATCAAGCAAGAAACTTGGGATTTGAACCTTGTGAGTCTCCTATCTAGTCTACAAGGCTTCTAGATTCTCATTAGCAGCATGAGGCATCTCCTTCCAGATCTCCTCCTTAAAAAGAGTTGGCATCATGTAACACAGGTACATAGTCCAAGAGGGTCTCAAAAACTATATTAAGTTTCCATTTTCTTTCGGTTGATCTGGTGAGCCTTCTTGCATTAGGGCAATAGTGACCTCTTGATCTCCTTTCCCTAGTGCTTGTTGCATCCCAATCTTAGGGAGATGTGCTTGAGATGCCACTATCTCTTGTTGTAACATTTATGACCTTTTTCCAACAGGAAGCTCATAGTTCAAGAGAACAAGCATAAAATTTGTAGCCTCCTTCTCAAAAAATGGGTTCGAGTGACTGCCACCTGCTTGGATACTCTATGTTGGGAATGTCTTCTTGACTGGGTTATAGGGATGGAAAGGCCTCTTTACCAAATTTTTCCTTTTTGTTTGATGTTTTTCTTGATACTATGGCCTATTCTACTGGTATGATTGTTCCTGAGCTTGGTACTGTTGGCTAAGACCTTGGTCTTCTTGTTGATAAGGTGGCCTAACCTCCTGATTCTATCCCTTTTTACCAATCAACTCCTTGGTTAGAGCCTGCAATGGGCTCATCATTTCTTGTTTTTTTTCTTGTTGATCACTTCTCATCTCTTGTTGACTGCCTTTTAATTTGAGTAGCTCTTGAGAAGGGTCAACTTTGGATTCCCCATAGCTAGTATTGGCCTGAGGGTCTATTAATGTAGGTATGGGAGTAAATGGAGGAATTTGCAGAGGTGTAGTGGGCTGAAGATTGGGAAAGATAGGCATGGGTGGCCTTGGAGTTATCATATTGGCCTGGACTAGGCAATTTTCTACCTTGATAGCTGGGTCAAAAGCTTGAGGTAACAAAGTACCTCCTAAAGACTAAATCATGATAGATATATCACTAGTTAGGCTTCTAAAAAAATAAAGGAAAACACAATTTTCTAGAGGCCTTATATTAGTTGGAATCCTATTCCATGTCTTGAGGAATCTGCCATTAAAATCAGTCATCTATTCTCAAGGATCTATCTTTATAATTTGGAGTTTCTCTACTAGAGACAAAGAGACTAATTCATCCTCAAAATAATTGTTAAAGAGCTCCCCAAGTTTGTCACATGAAGTAATGGAGCCAACTGCCAGACTTCTAAACCATTCCAGGGCCTTACCCTTAAAGGAGGCTGCTAGCAACTTGGTGGTGGCATCTTCCTTTGTGATGTTGTGTATACTAAAAATGGTAGCCACATCTCTTATGTGTTCAAAAGTTGTTGTTTGGCCTTCACCAGTGAAAGGAGGTATACTTTTTAGTGCTTCTAGGGGCACATCATGGTGTTGGGAAAAATTTAATGGACTACCCTGATTAAAGGGTGCAAATGCAAATTGTCTTGCAATAATAAGGGTCTATTTTTCCCATAAGCTCTATGAGAAATTGGGTCTGCTTGTTCTTAACACCAATGGAGTCACCAGATATACTTGAATATTAACCTCTCTAAGGTATGTTTTATGTAATCAGTATATTAGAGATAGCATAATCTTTAAAGATGAACTTCATTTGTAGTCCCACCGAGCATGCCAGAAATGTTATACACTAAGTTTGCATCCTTGGTTCAAGCTCTCATAGTCTTGATAACCTATTATAACATGGGAATCATCTCCAAGTTGTGGGACCTATGCTAACTAAGATGATACCTCTAGGTTCTAGGCTGGTTCCTTTTGGATAATCACCTTAATTTGCTTCTAGATAGGAAAGTAAAACTTTGAGGGAAAGGGATAGAAGGAATGCTAAAAGGTAAATGACTGAAAGAAAACTACCTACTGGGTGATACACTGAAATGAAATGCACACAATACACTGACCAAATTAGCATGAAGGCTCTTAGATCTAATAGAACACAATCTTCCTAAATAGGTTTGCATAAGTGCTTCATAGAGAGGCTTGAACAAAAGACACAGACTGTGACCTACAAGCAAATGTTCTCTTCAACAAAAGGGCACATGAATGAGATAAAATGACAGGGGGTTGAAGTATACCCAAAAACTCACTAAAATCAAATAAGACACAGTAGTACACAAATAAGATGAAAGAAAGAAGGGCTTTGGAACTCCAAGATTTCTCTAACAAAGCTAGTATATTATACTCAATAAGAGAAACACAGATAAGGGAAAGACTAGAGGGTAGAACAAATGCTAGGGATAGCCTCTATTGAATCTGAAGTTTCAATGAAAGATTATAGATTGTAAGAGCTAGAGGGAAGAACAAATGCCATGGATAACTCTTAAGAAAGAGAAACTCTTTTTACAATTGTAAACTCTGAGCTCTAAAAGCTCCCAAAAAATATATATACATCTCCCTTTGCATGCAGGCCGAAGTTAAACTTTTAGGGTTACATAAATTCTCATATAATATCCAAACCCCAACTCTGTCACTTTTGATCATAAATGCTTCCTAAAAATATCTTTGTTGATGCACTAGAGCCTTTCCTAGAATACTAGATCATCTCTCAAATAACTAACCCTTCCATAACCATATGCAGACAAGCCACCTTGATCTATCTACTTGGCTGTAAGTTGGAAAGGTCATGCCACTACCATGACATTGATTCTACTGAATCAGTTTTATCATGAATGCTCAAATTTGATCTTCATAGATATTTATATTTTAATAGCATAAACGGTCACAGGTGGTGCCAACTCTCAATGTTTTTTTAGTGCAAGAACACTGACATGGTACCTAAGAAATCAACAAGCGATAGCCATCCAGATCTTCTTCATCATCCTTTCTAACTGCAACCATCTTGAAGAAATCAATTATGAGCTACCCACAACTTTGTATTCGACCAACAACAACAAACCAGCAAGAAACCCTACGAAAATATATTTAAATTTGAAAACAATGGCTAGCAATTTTTGGCTTAAAACATGGTCATCGATCACATGCTTCCTGGCAAATTGAATGGCCTAGAAATTTTCTGCAATAGTCAATAAGCCACCCCCCACTAGAAAGTCTTTGACCACATCACCAGCTTGGTAACTAATGAGAAATGAACACCTTGACAATATCTAGCAACATGAACCCATGACGCAATTGGTTCAGATCAGATAGTGGTGCATGATCGCAAAGGGGAAGAATATTCCTTATGATCATGTGATGACTGTAGATCATATTGCACTATCATCCCACTGAAAGCTTTGGGCCCACCGACATGTCTTCATCATCACCCTTCAAGCAACCAAAAATGAGCAATGTCGCATGACTAACACCTTGGACCCACCTATCAGATCACCTTCCCATCGAATGACTATTGCAAGATTGCAAAGGGAAGGAATCTTGCTTATGATAATGTGACAACCATGGATCAAGGCACTTTAACCACCTCAGATCTAAGACTACCAGTCATAACACTAACCGCGCACTAGGTCACTAAAGGCTAAGGACTAGAACTCACTTGATTCATAGTAGTGCACATAAGAAATGTCGATGCCAGAAAGAGCTGCGAAGATGTGAAAAGTCAAAAACAACCTAGGCTTTTATCTTAAACTAAAAAGGCATCAGAGAAAAAGAAAACATTGAGGGTTTTACACTTAGGCAATTTTGGAACCCTGCAACTTAAACTATGCCCTGTAGACCTTGAAACTTGAATATCTCTCTGTTCCTTTTGATTTGGCACATGCGATCAGAACTGGAGCCCGGTGACACATTGGAGAACATGGGGCTAAGGGTGCAAACCATAAAACTTTTTGGATCTCCTTCGCAAGTGAAAATAGGCCAAAATTGTATTATAGGAAATTTTTGGTGAGATGTACATCTTTTGGAACCTAGGGTGTCTGATGCAAGGGCATCCAAGGTTAAGGCAGGGGCATTCTTGTCCTCAGTGAAACTGCATGGGGTGTTGGTATTTTGGACGGTGTTACTTAGTTGTAGCCTTGACTGACAGCCTCGGTTAGTGAAGGAAGCTCAGTCACTGAAGGAAATCGGTAGTCTCTAGCGCTCATTGAAAGTGTTACTCGGTCATGCCTATGGTGCTTGATCAACACTAGTGCTCAGTGATGCTTAGTGTGCTCAGTTAATTCACTATCGCTCGGTAGTTCTAGTTTACTGACTGGAGTTCTATGTGATTTTTTCAGCTGACTTGGTGAATTTATTGTTGGTAGCTATTGTTATAGGCCAACATGCTAGATTAAATGTTTGTATACATTTGTAAGCTGACTTGTATGGCATTTAATTATTTTTTTGGGGAGTTAATGGCTTCATCCAGATGACTTGTGGCTGATGATTAGTATTTATAGGATGTTTGGGTAGATGTTTAGGCATGGAAGGAGATCATTAAGGGATCAAGTAAGTTCATGAATGAGAAGAATTAGTAAGCTAGCTTTGACATTTTGAAGCTAAAGTTGGCGAATTTGTGTAAAATTTTCTTGCATGATCTTGCAGATTAGATTGTAATCTGATAGTTGTTTGTAGTAGAGCTAGGGGTTGCATACTTGGAGACAAGGAGATTTCTTGGAGGCTTGCGAGCTCAAGTTTAGATCTACCTTAGGGTTTCTATCAGCTTCTAGTTATTTTCAAAGCTGAACTAGTAGAGTTTGTGTTAGATCTGGTTGTGGATCTTGCAGAATTATTTTTTGATTGTAATTGGCCCTAACCTGGAAGGCCTTATAGCTGGGCATGTTAATGAAAATCAGACTTAAACAATTACTTTGTGTTTCATTTTTTATTATTTCACTATGTTTTTCTATTGGATGCAAGGTTTGGACTTTCCTTCATTGGATCCACCATCTTTGACTGCATCATCACTTTAGAAGAGTGAAAAGTTTTTGGGTAACCAATCCTAGGTGGATTTTCCCTTTGTAGGGTTTCCACGTTAAATCTCTTATGTTATGTATTTATGTGGTGATTGTTTGGATATCATATTTTACATATTACATATTTGATTTGGTTGGTAATCACTATGAGGAATTAACTGGTAATTGGTAAAAGCACAGAAAAATTAGTATTTTATGTTTACTGAGCTGCAGATTTAGTTGAATTTGTTTTGTGATATACATTTTGTATTTGGGATCGTGGATAACTGACTCACCCCCCTCTAAGTTATTCTAACAATTGGTATCAGAGCTGTATTGGTTTCTTGGAACAAATTTGTAAGGACTTCAACACAAAGATCACAAAATATATAAGAGGGAAGTGCCAAAGCTGAATAAGGACAACTTTACAATATGGCAAAGCTGAATGAGATTGCATATATCTGGGATTGGGAATTTTTCCCTCACCCTATTGGATAATGGCTACTTAGCACCACCTACAGGACCTTTGATTCTTGATTAGTTAAGAGATAGACATGAGCATAATGTTACTATGATGGAGATTGTTGCTGCTCTATCAGATGTCAAATTTGAAGATGTCAAGGATTATGTTACCTCAAAGGAAATGTGGGATAAACTTGCCCAAGTTTATAGTGGTGAAGATAATGTCAAGAGAGCTAGAGTTGAAATTTTAAGAGGAAGATTCGATGATATGAAAATGAAAGAAGGATAAAACATAGTGTCGTATACAAATTGAATAAAAGAGGTAGTCAATGCTATTAGAGGATCTGATGGTGTCATTAAAGAAGATAAAATGGTAAGAAAAATTCTGAGAACCTTACTACCTATTTATGCAATTAGAATACCTAAAATACATGAAATGAGGTTTTCACCTGGCAACACTCTCACTCTTGATAATCTGATTGGTAAGCTAAAAAATTTTGAGCTAAAAAACTTTGATAATAGTGTTGTACTACCTATTGAGTCTTCTTTTATAACTTCTCTGAGGATCGGTAAGTCTAGTAGTAGAAACAATAATGATGATAATGATAGTAATACTGATGATGAGCTTGATGATCTTGAAGCTCTTATGGCTAGAAGGTTACCTAAAGGTAAAGGTAGATATAGGGGTAAATTACCTTTAGCATGTTTTAACTACAAAGAAGTTGGTCATATTTTTGCTAGATGCCTGAATAGTAAAGAAGATGATAGAAAAAAGGACCAATCTAGTGAAGGAAGCTATGGGAGGAGAAATAATAGAGGTTACTGACACTACAAAAGAGACAACTGAGACAACACTGATGAAGGTAAAAAGGTATGTTACATTGCTAAAGAGATTGATACTGATACTGATTCAGATGATGATGTAGAAGTAGTATTTGTTGCTATGAAGGATGATTTTGAGGAAGAAGAAAAGTATGTAGAGACAACACTAAATTCTAAGGTTAATAAAAATGATACATAGATCATTGATAGTGGTTGTACCCACCACATGATTGGTGATGAAGAAAAATTTGATCGTCTTGAGCAATATAATGGAGGATCTATAAAAATGGGTAATGATACACCTTGTATGGTTAGAGGAAAGGGATCTTTACTAATAAATGATAAAATCATATGTGATAATGCTTATTGGGTATAAGGACTAAATTATTATTTGCTAAGTGTGGCACAACTTAACAACTCATGTCATCGAGTAGCTTTTGAGAGAAAAAAGGTTAAGATATTTGATGATGGAGGAAATATTCTTGGAACAGGAGCACAAAAAAAGGTAACTTAATTTATCTTAATAATGATAAGTCTTCCTATTTAATAATCCAAAATGAGGATGCATGGTTGTTGTATAAAAGGTGATTTCATGTAAACTTTGATAACATGATTAAAATTAGTAGAAAGACAAAGGTTAGAGGTCTGCCTAGCCTAGGAAAACTAGATCATGTTATGTGTCATGAATGTCGAAAAGGTAAAATGATAAAATCTAGTTTTAAGAGAAAAGATTATTCAACAAAGAGAATTTTGGAGCTAGTTCACACTGACCTATGTGGTCCCATGAACATAGAGCTATTATCGAGATAGATACTTCATTCTCTTTGTTGATGATTACACTAGATTAATGACTATGATGTTTTTAAAAGAGAAATCAAAGGCATTTAAGAAGTTTAAATGGTATAAAGAAAAGGTAGAGAAAGAAACTGGTAAGGAACTAAAATTATTAATAGCTAAGAGAGGTGGTGAATTTATTTTTGATGAATTTACTAACTATTGTAATGGCATGGTATAAAAAGACAGGTTTATGCACCGAGAATACCTCAGCAAAATGAGATTGCTGAAAGGAGGAATAGACCAATTGTTGATTGTGCAAGGACACTGATGTTGCAGAAGAATTGTGCTTAGACATACTAAAGAGAAGCAATTAGCATAGCTATCTATGTGCTAAATTGAGTACAATTAAAGAAGAACACAAACAAAACACCCTATGAGCTATGGTTTGGTGACAAACCGATTGTAAGTTACTTCAAAAATTTTGGTAGAAAATGTTTTATTCTAAAAGATGAAAGAAATGGAAAGTTTGACTCAAAAGGGGATGAAGGGATATTTCTTGGATATTCCACTAAAATAAAATCCTATAAGTGTCTAAATAAAGTTACTAATAAAATGATTGAAAGTACTAAGTTAGGGTTGATGAATTTGATACTAAGAATAGTGAAGAAAGCACTAGGGAGCTGGAAGATTATGGTAGATTTAGTTACATTGAACAACTAGAGTACCTAATGAAGCCATAGACTGTGACAATAGGTCATTGAGAAAACAACACCGAGGAACAAAAAAGAGAAATCGACGATCATGATGGACCTACCGAGTAAGCACATGAACCTGAACGGGATGAACAACAAAGAAGAGATCAAGTACATGCTAGATTTTTTAGAAGACATCATCCTGAGAACCAAATCATTGGTGACAAGCAAGCTGGCATGATGACAAGAAGTAAGTTAAGACAAGGTACATGCTTAGTTTGTGAGTTTGAACTGAAAAATGTTAAGGTTGCATTGGAGAATGAAGAATGGGTAAATGAAATGAATGAAGAAATAGAATAGATAGAGAAAAAAAAGACATGGACTTTAGTACCCCAGGCCTAAAGATAAGAATGTTATCAGTACTAAATGGATTTTTAGAAACAAGCTAAATGAAAATGGAGAGGTTACAAGAAACAAGGCTAGACTTGTATGCAAGGGTTATGCATAGGAGGAAGGCATAGATTATGGTGAGACTTTTGCACCTATTGCTAGACTAGAAGGAGTTAGAATGTTACTTGCATATGCAGCACATAAGAAGTTTAATTTTTATCAAATGGCTATTAAGTCTACATTTCTGAATGGGATACTAGAAGAGGAGGTCTACATCGAGAAACCAGAAGGGTTTGTTGATCCAGACAAGAAAGATGTGCTATGTAGGCTACATAAAGCTTTATATGGTTTAAAAAAAGCACCTAGAGCCTGGTATGAAAGGTTGTATACTTATTTGTTAAGTATTGGTTTTGTTAGAACTAGTGAGATCAACAATCTGTATATGAAAGGAGATACCGATGATACTATCTTGATTGCTGAAATATTTGTGGATGATATTATTTTTGGAGGAAAAGATCATATATGTAAATTATATTTTGATGAGATGTGCAAAGAATTTTAAATGTCTATGTTTGGAGAGATTAAGTTCTTTCTAGGTTTGCAGGTTATTCAACAGAATGATGGAATATTCATCACAAAATCAAAGTATATAAAGGAAGTACTGAGAACATTTGGCATGGTAGATGCAAAACCAGTTGGAACACCGATGGTCATAGGTTGCAAACTAACTAAAGATGATGAAACTATAAAGGTGAATTAGACACTATATCGATCTATGATTGGTAAGTTAATGTATGTCGTGCATAACAAACTAGATATTACACATGTAGTGGGAATTGTTGCTAGATTTTCTTCAAATTTGAAGGAGTCACACATGATTGCACCTAAAAGAATCTTAAGATACCTAAAGAAAATAGAGGAATAAGGATTATAGTATCCTAAGGAAGGGAAGTTTGAACTAAGAGTCTATGTCGATGCAGACTGGGCTAGAAATATAGATGATAGGAAAAGTACCACTAGAGGAGCATTTTTCTTTGGTGAAAGACTTGTTACTTGGACAAGTAAGAAATAACCTTTTATTTCTCAGTCTACTACCGAAGTAGAATATGTTGTTGTTGCTACAAACTATTCAAACATTTCCTATATCAAGAAAGTATTGGAAAGGATGAATGAGGTAATCACTATGTCAGTGATTATATACTGTGATAACACAAGTCCAATAAACATTTCAAAGAATCTTGTAATGTACTCAAAGAAGAAGCACATCTCTATTAAGTATCACTACTTAAGAGAATAAGTACAAGAGAAGCTAGTTAAATTAGAATATGTTACATCAAAAGAGAAACTTGCTGACATATTTACTGAGGCCCTATCGAAGAAATTTTTTGAATATTCAAGGACTAGACTTGGGGTCAGTCCCCTGTCTACTAGTCAGTAATGTGATCTAGAGGTTGCATCAACCTAATCTTATCAAAAGATCATTCATATTGATGCAACATAGTTCACACTTTGGATTCTATCTAAGGTTGTGAAATATTTCAGGAACAGAGATTTGCATATCAGTAGACTAAGATATAGAAATACATTGTATGCACTGGACAACAAAGAGTCACCTGGCTAATATAGATCTATATGTTTATTAGTTTATTTGGAATTGTTGTCAAAGGGAGAGATAAACAATATGATAACAAAGGAGATTACTCAAAAATCTATCTAAGGGATAGATAATCTGAGAAGATAAAGGGAGTGATGCAATGTTGTTATGTAATGTAGTGATTAAACATATTAAGCTAAGGAGAGCTTGTTGGATACAATTGTCTAGAGGAGATTGTTGGATTAATTGTGTGTTGTATTTGATGTCACACAAATGTCATATCATTTACCAAGCTCAGCTGGTCAGAAAAGTAGTTCCCATCATTTACCGAGCTCAATCGGTCTGTAGGCGGTTTTCAATATCTACCAAGATATTTCAGGCGTCAAAGAAAAGTATGGCAGAAAATAGTGTTTACCGAGCTTCCATGGTTATCAATGGAAAGTTACTATTTACCAAGTTCACTTAGTCTCCAAAGGATGTTGCAGAATTTACAGTGCTTACCAAGTTCTCTCGGTCACCAAAGGAAATCTCTTTGGATTAGTGTTTACCGAGCAAGGTTGGCCCAGTGAAGGATTTTGTTATTTTGAGAAATAAAGTTTTTTTATTCCAGCTTATTGTTGTAATGATTAGTAATGTTATTAGTGCTAACTTGACAATCTGAATGAACAATCCGAATGGTATATATAGAAGGTCAAGTTGTGAATTAAAAAAGTGTGGAAGTGAAAAGAAGGAAAGTGTGAGTGAATTTTGAAGGATGATTAGATATCCTTGAAGAGTAGTAGAGATATATTTGATGAAGAAGGACCTAGTGAAGCAAAATAGAGATCTGTAATCAAAAATTTAGTTGCATCATTATTCAAGTCACTTCATTGTTACTTTCTTACCATTATAGTAGTGATTTCAAAATCTCCTAACCGAGTTGGTTTAATAGCCATTTTGTAAATCCTCTAACAAGGTAACAGTTCTATTGAATTATTTCAAGACTTCTTACAAGGCCACTCCTAATAGGGTAATTAAATCCTCTAACAAGGTCGCACCTAACAGTGTGTTTTGTAACCTTTAATCGGGTTGGCTCCTAACAGGGCTAACTTCAGAAGAGTGAAAAATAGTAACTAGTTACATTGGTGGTTTTTCCCATATTGGGTTTCCACGTTAAATTTGGTGTCTCTTGTGTTCATGATACTTTCTTTATTCATGTATGTTAATCACTGATGAATGCTTAAGAATAGTTATAATTAATACTCACTATAATAACCAAGTTTACAGTATAACAACAGTAAATGATTTAATAAAACATCTAAGGGATCTGTGGTAATATTTTTGTGGCAAAATGATTCACCCCCCCCCCCCCCCCCTCTTAGTTACTCTATCTATATTTCCAACAATTGGTATCAAAGCTTTTGGTGCTTGTATGAAGGGTTTCAAGGACCTAAGCTAAAGAACATGATGTCTTACAAGAGAGAAATTCCAAGGCTTAACAGAGATAACTTTTCAGCATGGCAAGGTCTCATGAGACTTCATCTAGCTTCCATTGGTGATTCACGATGCAAATATATTGATCAAGAATATACAGTTCCTACTAGCACATTAACTATTGAAGACATTACAGAGAAAAAGAACCATAACACCATGATGATAGACATTGCATCAACTCTTAGCTATGAAGAATTTGATGAGATGAAAGACTACACAACTGCTTATGAAATGTGGAACAAGCTAAACAAAATTTATGGTGGTGATGACAATGTGAAGAGAGCCAAAGCAGAAAGCCTAATATGACAGTTTGATCAGATGAAGATGAAAGAAGATGAAAAAATTGCAAAATATGTTGAAAGGATCAAGGTGAGTGTTAGTGCAATCAGAGCTTCTGGAGGAAAAATTGATGATGAAACTATTATAAGTAAGGTTCTTAGAACATTTCTTCCTATCTATGCAATAAGAGTATCTGCTATTCAAGAAAGAAGATGTGAACAAAATCACAATATAACTTTGGATGCCTTAGTTGGAAGATTGACAACTTTTGAATTAGATAACTATGACAACTATGTTCCAACTTCTAAAAATATTGAATTAGCATTTGAGGCCAAAATTTCACTTAAGAAGGGAAAGAAAATCCAGTCAGAAAGTGAAGAAGAATCAGAGGAAAGTTCAGATAGTGATCTTGAGGTTATTGAAGCATTACTTGCAAAGAAATATACTAGAGGCAGAGGTAAATACAAAGGTAAAACTCTTTTAATCTATTTTTCATGTGAAGAAATTGGTCATATTGCAGCTAGGTGCCTAAACAAGCAAAGCAAGGATGAGAACAAAGTCACAAGTGCAATGGCAAGAAGAATTTCAAGTCATTCAAGGATAAAGGTAAGAGAACATGTTTTTTGGCTAAGGATTCTGATGATAGTGAAGAAGAAATTATCTTCATTGATTTAAAAGATGAATCTAATGATGATGAAGATGAGATGGCTCTTATCTCTCATATAAGAAAAGATGATACATGGATTATAGATAGTGGATGCTCACATCATATTATTGGTGATAGAACAAAGTTTGAACACCTTGAAGACTATGATGGTGGTAATGTAAGGTTTGGAAACAATGAACCTTGTTGTATAAAAGGAAGAGGATGAATTTCTTTAACCAAAGAACTTATATGTGATAATGCATATTGGGTTGAAGGACTAAAGCATAATCTTCTAAGTGTAGCACAACTAATCAACATTGGATTCAAGGTTGAATTCATGAGTGGCAAAGCAAGACTGCTATATGACAAAGGAAAACTGATTGGTTTAGGAAAACAAACCAAAGGTAACCTATGTTATCTTGATCTTGGTGAATGCTCATGTTTTATTGCTCAAATTGAAGAAATTTGGTTATGCCACAAAAGGTTATGTCATGTAAATTTTGATAATATGGTGAAAATAAGAAAATTCAAGAAAGTAAGAGGTATTCCTACTTTGAAGAAACTTGATGTTGGTCTATGCAAGAATTGTCAGATTGGTAAAATGGGAAAGACTAGCTTTAAAAGTAAAAACTATTAGTCTGAAGATTTTTTGGATATTGTGCATATTGACTTATGTGGACCTATTGGAATTGAAAGCTATATTAGAGAAAAATTCTTTATTCTCTTTGTTGATGATTACTCTAGAATAATGACTGTTATGTATTTAAGAGAAAAATCAGAAGCATTTGAGAAATTCAAATGGTATTTGGCAAGAGTAGAAAAGGAAACAGGGAAAAGAATGAAGTGCTTAAGATCAGACAGAGGTGGTGAATTCATCTCCCATGAGTTCAATAATTTCTGCATTGAAAGAGGAATCAAAAGACATGTATCAGCCCCAAGACCTCCTGAGCAGAATGGAATAGATAAAAGAAGGAACAGATCTATCATGGATTATGCAAGGACTCTAATGATTGAAAAGAACATTGCTATGAAATACTAGAAGGAAGTTATTAGCACTGCAGTTCATGTCTTGAACCGAGTACAATTGAGGAAAGACACATTCAAAACTCCTTATGAGTTATGGTATGGCTATAAACCCAATGTAAGTTACCTGAAAGTATTTGGTAGTAAATGTTACATCTTAAAAGAATCTAGAAAAGGAAAATTTGATGTAAAAAGTGATGAAGGAATATTTTTTGGATATTCTTGCAAAAGTAAAGCATATAGATGTCTAAATTTGTCTACTCACAAAATCATAGAAAGTGCATGTGAAAGTTGATGAGTTTGCAGAAAAGACTAAAGAAGAAAGCAAAAAGGAACTAGAGGATTACAAAAGATTAATTTACATTGAACCTGATACATTGCCAGACACATCTGTCAATAAGGAAACTACATCTACTGAGCCCTGTATAGTAACCGAGTCATAAGAAGAAGTTCAAACTGAGTCACAAGAAACTAAGTCTGAGCCTGAACCTACCGAGAAAATATCTACCGTGCCCGAGCAAACTGAACTTGAAGATGAAATTCAAGAAAATGACAATATAACTCATTCAAGAGGAAAGGAACCTATATTGGCCAAGTATGTCAGGAAGCATCATACACTAGATCAGATTATTGGAAACAAATCAGATGGTACTATGACAAGAAGTAAACTAAAAGGTACATGTTTACTTGCTGATTTTGAACCTAGAAATGTTAAAAATGCATTGGAAAATGAAAGTTGGATTGAGGCTATGAATGAAGAAATAGAACAAATAGAGAAAAACAAGACATGGACTCTTGTACCTAGGCCTAAAGACAAAAATGTAATTGGAATGAAATGGGTATTCAAAAACAAGCTGAATGAAATGGTCAAGTATCTAGAAACAAAGCTAGATTAGTGTGTAAAGGGTATTCTCAAGAAGAAGGTATAGATTATGGAGAGACTTTTTCTCCTATTGCAAGATTAGAAGGTGTAAGAACTCTACTTGCATATGCAGCACATAAAGGATTTAAGGTATATCAGATGGATGTAATATCTGAATTTCTTAATGGTATTCTTGATGAAGAAGTCTACATTGAGCAACCTGAAGGTTTTGTTGATCCAGACAAAAAGGATATGGTCTGCAAGTTACACAAAGCATTGTATGGTCTGAAACAAGCCCCTAGAGTATGGTATGAAAGATTACACAACTATCTTATTTAGATTGGTTTCAAAAGAGCTAATAATAACAGTAGTTTATACATCAAAGAAGGACCAGATAATATAATAGTTTTGGAAGAAATATTTGTGGATGATACTGTGTTTACGGGTAATGATGATCAGTGAAAAGAATTTTCAAAGAAAATGAACAAAGAATTTTAAATGTCTATGTTTGTTCAGATAAATGTTTTTGTTGGTCTTCAAATTCAGTAGAGCAAGAATGGTATCTACATTACTTAGTCTAAATACATCAAGGAAATACTTAAGAAGTTTGGTATGGAAGATGCAAAACCAGTTGGTACACCCATGTCTACAGGACTAAAGCTTACCAAAGATGATGATTCAAAAGAAGTAGATCAAACTTTATACAGATCAATGATTGGAAAATTACAGTATTTGGTTCATACAAGGCCTAATATTGCCTTAGCAGTTAGTATAGTAGCAAGATTCTTAGCAAAACCCAGAGAAAATCATATGATGGCAATCAAAAGAATTTTGAGATACTTGAAAGGAATTGAAGATTATGGCTTGTGGTATAAATTTGGAGGCAATTTGGACTTAAAAGTGTTTACTGATGCTGATTGGGCAGGAAACATTGATGATAGAAAGAGTACAAGTGGTGGAGCATTCTTTCTTAGCAAGAGGTTGGTATCTTCGACTAGTTAAAAGAAAAATTGCACATCCCAATCCACAATAGAAGAAGAATATGTTGCTATAGCAGTAAACTACTCTAATATTGTTTGGTTTAAATAGTTAATGGAAGGCATGATATTTGAGATCAAAGAACCAGTTTCTATATTTTGTGATAATACAAGTGCAATAAATATTTCAAAGAATCCAGTAATGCATTCCAAAACCAAGCACATTGCTATAAAATATCACTTTGTCAGAGAATTGGTGTAGGACAAGGAAATCAGATTGTAATATATTCATACAAAAGAACAAATTGTAGATATATTCACCAAGCCACTACCTAAGGATGCATTCTTGTATCTAAGAGGTAAGTTAGGGGTCATTCCCCTATTTGAGGCTCACTAAATGAAGTTTTAGTGATGCATCAACCAGAGCATATTGAAGATTAGTCAAGGAATCATTGCATATGAATCAGTACTCAAGGTACATTGCTATTCTCCTGGTATGTGTTGTCTTTGGCATGTGTTGTCAAAGAGGGAGAGTTTTCTGTCATATTTCAAGAAATTTTTTAAGATTTCTAAGAGGGAGAGTTTTCTTGGAGAGTTTTCAGTCAGAAAGAGAAGTTTGCTGACAAAGGGAGTTCTCATAGATGAGAATCAGAATGAAGCTAAGGATATGTTCCTTACTCTATGTTTTCTATGAAATTTCATTGTGCTATGACATGTTGTGTTTCCATCAATGCCAAAGAGGGAGATTGTTGGATACAATTGTCTGAAGGAGATTGTTGGATACAATTGTTTGAAGGAGATTGCTAGATTAATTGTGTGTTGTCTTTGATGTCACACAAATGTCATATCATTTACCAAGCTCAATTGGTCATTAAAGCAGTTCCCATCATTTACTAAGCTTAGTCAGTCTGCAGGCCATTTTTAGTATCTACCGACATATTTCGGGCGTCAAAGAAAAGTATGGTAGAAAACAATGTTTACCAAGCTTCCATGGTTATCAAAGGAAAGTTAGTGTTTACCGAGTTCACTCGGTCTCCAAAGGATGTTACAGAATTCACAGTGCTTACCGAGTTCTCTCGATCACCAAAGGAAATCTCTTCGAATTAGTGTTTATCGAGCAAGGTTGGCCCAGTGAAGGATTTTGTTATTTTGAGAAATAAAGTTTGTTTATTCCAGCTAACTATTGTAATGATTAGTAATGTTACTAGTGCCGAATTAAGAATCTGAATGGTATATATAGAAGGTCAAGTTGTGAATTAAAAAAGTGTGCAAGTGAAAAGAAGGAAAGTGTGAACAAATTTTGAAGGATGATTAGATATCCTTGAATAGCAGCAGAGATATATTTGATCAAGAAGGATCTAGTGAAGTAGAATAGAGATCTATAATCAGCAATTGAGTTGCATCATTATTCAGGTCACTTCATTGTTACTTTCTTACCATTGTAGCAGTGATTTCAAAATCTCCTAACTAAGTTGGTTTAACAACCATTTTGTAAATCCTCTAACAAGGTGACACTTCTATTGAATTGTTTCAAGACCTCTTACAAGGCCACTCCTAATAAGGTGATTAAATCCTCTAACAAGGTCACACCTAATAGTGTGTTTTGTAACCTTTAACCGGGTTGGATCCTAACAGGGCTCACTTCAAAAGAGTGAAAAATAGTAACTAGTTACATTGGTGGTTTTTCCCATATTGGGTTTCCACATTAAATCTAGTGTCTCTTGTGTTCATGATACTTTCTTTATTCATGTATGTTAATCATTGATGAATTCTTAAGAATATTTATAATTAATACTCACTGTAATAAATGAGTTTTTAGTACAACAACAGTAAATGATTTAATAAAACATCTAAGGGATCTATGGTAATATTTTTGTGGTTAACTGATTTACCCCCCCCCCCTCAGATACTCCATCTATATTTCCAACAGAGCTTATCGAGCTACAACATTCACTTACAGAGTTGTAGAATACATGTTTGGTCTGTGTATGGTACACTTCATATTGCTTGAGTTTCCATCAATGCCAAAGGGAGAGATTGATGAACTACAACTGATTAAGAACCTGATTGATGAAGAACAAGTGATTAGAGATCACCGTGCACTGAATTTTAATGTAAGATAATTGAATCTTTGATTATGTTTTCATTGATGTCAACTAGTTTTGACAATACTTATCATGTTAGTTACAAATATCTACACATCTATAAAAGAAGAGAGAAAAGATGAATAATTGAGATATCTACATTGATGAAGATGGATATGAAAGATGAGGATAAGGAATAATCTTCATAACTTATTAATGAGTCTGTGACTTCATATTATTAACATGATTATGTTGCATTAATCTCTTATGAAGATAGAAGAAAAATGTTACAAAGCAGTGTGGTCAGTTAATGAAGCATTCTAGTATGCACCAAGCTAGTGTAGTGTATACCGAGTGACAGTATCAACTAAGCTTGTGTTCACTGATGCATTTCTTTGTTAACTGAGTATGGACAAAAGAACTAAATTATTAGTTTAGTCAACAAAAATTGATGAGCTGTAAAGTGTATGATTATGAGGTGGAAAGATACATTTTGTTGTAAGATCTATGACTAAAAAAATTTATGGAAGATCAAAAGAATGGAAAAAAAACATGTTACTGACACATTAGCTGAGGAAGGTTTAAGTGGAAAAATCAATGAAGGAGATTAAGCGGAAAAATATTATGGCTGAAAAGAAAATGGTTTACTTGTCTATTTAAGAGACTAGGGTTTCATAGTGAAACTTATGCCAAAAGAAGGAGACTGTAGAGATATCACATGAATGAGTTTCATGCATGCCTGATCATACTGGTTGAAGAAGAACCAAACTATAGAACAGTACCGAGCATCAAAAAGCTTTACCAAGGGACAGTAAGTTATTGAATTTTAATGAACTGAATATGAAATATTGATCAGAGGATTTTATGGAATTAGTATAGATCTGAATATCTACAAATCAAGTTGCATTGTAATCAGATCACCTACTATTATAGTTTAACCATTGTAATAAGATAAAATCTCTTAACTAAGTGGACTTGAAAGTCTTATTATGTCATTCATAGAATGTACATTCTTATCCTGTCAATGCCATAGTGAATGCTAGTTGGATGATAACTATTAGTGTTAAATCCTCTAACAAGGTCAAACCTTACAGTGTGTTTTGAAACCTTTAACAAGGTTGGCTCTTCACTAAGCTCACTTCAGAAGAGTGAAATTTTTTTGGGTTACCGGTCCCAAGTGGTTTTTCCCTTTGTAGGGTTTCCATGTTAAATCTTTTGTGTTACGTGTTTATATGGTGATTGTTTCGATATCATATTTTACATATTGCATATTTGGTTTGGTCAGTAATCACTATGAGAAATTAACTAGTAATCGATAAAAGCATAGAAAGATTAGTATTTTATGTTTACCAAGCTATAGAATTAGCTGAATTTGTTTTGTGATATACATTTTGTATTTGGGACTGTGGATAACTGATTCACCACCCTCTTAGTTATTCTAACAAGTAATACATGTCTAAAGGGGCTAGATGGATCCATAGAAAGCCCAAAATGGTTTCTATGGCTCTTAGGTTGGAACATTAATAGGTATTTGAGTCACCAATACTATTCTCAATCATATCTATTACCTTCATCCCATGCAAAGCTAGTAAATCACCTAGTTTCACAACTAGCTCTAATATCAACAGACATTGGGCATCCTCTTAAGGTAGGGATCAGACAAAGTTTTTTCTCCTCACATACAACATCTCTAAAAATTGTAGTGGAAAATAGATGACTAATAGATAACTCTAATCCTTTTCCAATAGAGAGTGCCTTGATTAAATTTATTCCTAGATTGAACTAAAAGATCATGGAACAATTAATATCTCAATGGGTTATGGAAGTCCAATTGGAAATGATAGAGAAAATAAAAAATCAAGTGTTGAAGGAATATGTAGCATTCAACACATCTCAAGATAGAAAATCAATAAAAGAAATGATTCCAGAGGGCACTTCATCACCAAGAGCAGAGGATGACATTCTCAAAATAAGGCTATGTGATTTGAGGGCCTCAACAAAGGCCAATGCCTCTCCATGCCCCTTAACATCAACCCATAGGTCATAGACTTCACAATCTCCAAATACCTATTCCTCCAACTCAAATTTGAGGTGCAGAAAGTCCTCCAAGTTTAGAAATAGAGAGCAAAAAGATGTGAAGATATCCTCTCCTCTAGAACAAGGAAAACCTTCAAAAAGAAACAAAATCAGAGGAATTATCTCTCTCAAACCCTTAAAACAGAAAGCTCAGATCAAATGTCTAGAGAATTTCCTGATAGATCAATATTTGGATATCTAATTAGAGGAAGAGGCCCCAATTTCACCAAGGCTACATGCAGTATATGATCCTTTTGGCAGTTCAGCTAAAGTTTTGCCCTCGGATAAACTACATCCATCCTCCTTTGTGCAAGACTCTTAGAAGAATATTATGTGGAAGATGAAGAGAGATTGATGGATATTGAAGTGCCGATAGAATCCAATGAATTTTTTGAGAAAGCTTCTTTGGCTCCCCCTATGGAAATTGGAACACATGGTGTTTCTGGCTCAACCCCTGACAAGGTTACTAATAACCTAGGTGTTAGAAAGTAAAGACCACCAAGATAACTAAGAGGGGGGGAGGGGGGGGTGAATCAGTTATCTGATAATTAAACCATTTATCAACATTAACTTCAATATCAACTTCAGAAGCTTTAAACCATATAATTAATGTAGTAACCAACCATAGAAAGATAATCATACACAATGACACAATAACACAGGATATGTTAACTAGGGAACCTCTTGACCAAAGAGTAAACCCCGGTGGGAATGATGCCCACAAAATGATGCACTAATATGAAAGTTCCTTGTTATAGGATGGACCCTATTAGGGGTCTTATGAAATACATTTAGTACTTATGAATCTCTATTAGGAGATTTTGAATCCTTGTTAAAAGATTCTAACCCTATTAGGAGTTATGGAAGACAGAAGGACCCACTACCCAAACAACTTCAAGGCAAGATCTCTAAACTCACTGTCCAATAGATCTTAGGATTATTCAATAGAATAATATGAAATATGTTACCTCCTTCAGATTGTGCCAAGACTACACTCTCTGCTACATAAGATCACAAATCCAGATCTCTGTACTTCGCAAGTCTTCCTTCATCACTGAATTAGCTCTTTTCTTCACTTCATGCATACATTCGCATCACAACTTTCACAAATTCATATCAAAAAAATTCCAATCCACACATAACAAGGAAAAAATTCCTTCCTTTATACCACACTCAAATAATTACAAATGAGTCGACATGTAAATACAAAATAATAATTTCAACACACTACATCAAAATTACATAAAATTGTCAGCTTCTAGATACAATAACTTTCCAATGGTGTGACCTCAAAGTTTTTACTATGAACCACATCAACAAAAATGAGTCTCAAATTTCCCTTTAACTGTGCAGAATCAGATTTCATCCCGGTTAGGAGATATCCTCCGATTACCAAAAACCGCTACACAAGAATACTGCCAAAATACTGCTTCCACCAAAATGCTTATAACTTTCATGAATAAATGAATTTCTTTTTGTGCTCTTAACCATAGGTTAATAACACAAAAAATAACATACCATCAACTATGCATAACTCAATATACAATATAACATCTGTGCAAAACAAAACTGTGCCTGCTATTCTACTAAACTCCAGAATATCATTGTGTTGACATCAATGACAATCATAGTCATGAATGCAACAACCACTGCTATAGAATGACTGCCAAAGGCTTCAACATTCATTCCTAACAATCTCCCCCATTGGCATTGATGGAAACATAGATGAAAAACATCTAATGTTCCAAAAATCCAATCACTGCTGCTCAACTGCATTACTGCTCATCATCAATCAAATCTTACTTTGTTATCATATTCAATCTCTCCAACAAAAGTAGTTCCTCAATTTTTTTCATGATTCTCTCCCCCATTGACATCAATGACATAAATTATATCACTACATCAAACAATAGCTCAATGTCAAAAGAAACTATTTATAAAATACATTCACAAGAGTCCTCAATGACTCAGCTCAGATACACATACTCCCCCATAGAGGAAGTACCAACATCCAATCCAGAAAATAGATAGGGCCATAAACCACTGGATGGATGCAACCAACTACATCATTACTCAAAAGTAGGTTGGGGCATAACCCTAAGCATACCTCTAAGATACTCAAATGTATCCTTAGGAAAAGGCTTAGTAAATATATTTGTTATCTGCTCCTTTGTGCTTATGTACTCCAGTCTGACTTCTTTATCTGCAACTTTCTCTCTTACAACATGATACTTGATCTCTATATGCTTTGTTTTAGAATGTAAAACTAGATTCTTAGACATACTAACTATACTTGTATTGTCACAATATATGACAATAGGCTCATCAAACTTGATTCCAATGTCCATCAACATTTGCTTCATCCAAATTATCTAATTACAATTGTTTGTTGCTGCTACATATTCTGCTTCTACTGTACTATGTGAGATACAATTCTTCTTTTTTCTCAACCAGGAAACTAATCTTTCTCCAAGAAAAAAGGCTCCACCACTGGTGCTTTTCTTATCATCAATGTTGCCTCCCCAATTAGCATCAATATATGCACATAGGGTAAAATCATCATAATTTTCATACCACAGTCCATAGTCCATTGTGCCTCTAAGATATCTCAATATCCTTTTTACTACTACATAATGTGACTCTCTAGGTTCAACTTGAAATCTTGCTACCATTCCAAATGAATTTTGTATATCTGGTCTAGTGTGTGTCAAATAATGCAATCCACTAATCATAGATCTGTATTTCTTTTGCTCAACTTCTGGTGTCTCATCTTTACTAGATAGTTTATGTTTGTAACCATAGGTGTTCCAACTAGTTTACAATTCTCCATACTGAATCTTTTCAACAAATCATTCAAGTACTTTGTCTGACTTATAAAGATGCCATCTTTGTTTTGTGTTATTTTTAATCCCAAAAAGTATTTCATTTCTTGAATCATACTCATTTCAAATTATGTCTTCATTTCATCAGAAAATTTGTCACTAGCTTCATCTTCTCCTTCAAAAATAATGTCATCAACAAAAATAACCAAAACTAACAATCCATTCTCAAATTCTTTTGTGTATAAGTTACTATCAGCTGTTCCTTTTGTAAATCCCAATTTTAACAAATACTTATCTAATCTAGCATACCAAGTTCTAGGTGCTTGCTTTAGTCCATACAATGGTTTCTTTAGTTTACATACCATGTCTCCTTCTTGAGTCAAAGGAAAACCTTCAGGATACTCAATGTAGACTTCTTCTAATTCACCATTTAGAAATGTTGACTTCACATCCATCTGATACACTTTGAATTTCTTAAATGCTGCATAAGCCAAAAATATTCTTACTTCTTCAAGTCTTGCCATAGGGGCAAAAGTCTCTTTATAGTCAATTCCTTCTTGCTGTGAGTATCCCTTACATACCAATCTTGCTTTGTTTATAATTAGTTCTCCTTCAATCATCTTGTTCCTGAATACCCATTTAGTTCCAATCACATTTTTGTCTTTAGGTCTAGGGACCAATTCCCATGTCTTGTTCTTTTCAATCTAATCCAATTCTTCTTTCATAGCTTTAATCCAATGTTCATCTTCACAAGCTTCATTAGTAGACTTAGGTTCAATTTGAGAAATCAAACATAAATGTACCTTCTTTCTAGTCATAACTCCTCTGTCCAAACTTCCAATAACTCGCTCAACAAGATGATGTCTTGATATATACCTCTTAGGTGTCATAGTCACTGATCTTTCTTCAACTTTAGATTCTTCTCTATTTTCTTCAACATGAATTTCATTCAACAATTCACTGTCACTCACAAAAAATTGTTTAGTAGTTTCCATGTTAGGTTGAGGATTAGTTCCTTCATTAGATTCATAATCAAGCATTCTTTCCTAAATTTTAAACTTCTCATCAACTTTTACATTTTCACTTTCAACAATAGTTTTAGTTTTCTTATTGTAACATCTATATGCTTTTCTCTTCAAAGAATATCCAAGAAAAATTCCTTCATCACTTCTAGGATCAAACTTTCCTATATCATCATCTCTCTTAATATAACATTTTCTTCCAAAAATTCTAAAATAATTAATTGAGGGTGCATGTCCAAACCACAATTCATAAGGTGTCTTGTCTATGTCTACTCTGATTTGTACTTTGTTTATTGTATATATTGTTGTATTCACCGCTTCTCTCCAAAATGTCTTTGCCAAATCACCTTCAAACAACATAGCTCTAGCTACTTTAGTCACTAATATGTTCCTTCTTTCTACAATACCATTTTGTTTAGGTGTTCTAGGGGCTGATAACTATCTCTTAATACCATTTACTTCACAAAAAGTGTTAAACTCTTTAGATGTAAATTCTCCACCTCTATCAGATCTCAAACATTTAATCCTCATTCCTGATTCATTCTCAACTTTATTCTTCATGACCTTAAACTTATCAAATGCTTTAGATTTTTCTTTCAAAAATGAAATCCACATCATTCTTGTAAAATCATCAACAAGAATCATAAAATACCTTTGTCCATAGAATCCTCTAGTCCTAGTAGGACCACTCAAGTCTATATGAACAATCTCCAACTTTTCTATAGATTTGAACTTCTTGCTAGGAAATGAACTCCTTTTCTACTTAGCCATCACACATTCCTTGAAAATCATGTTAGTAGGCTTCATAATCTTAGGTAAGTCTCTTACTACAAGTGTAGAACTTACTTTCACAATATTATCAAAGTTTATATGACAAAACCTTCTATGCCATAACCACTTGTCATCAATCTTAGTCATCAAGCATGTCATTTTAGGAGGGTTCAACTGAAATACATTACCTCTAGTTCTAGATCTAGTTCCAATTAGATTTCCATCTTTATCCTTAATCACACAAGTTTTCTCAGTAAACCAAACTTGATATCCCTTATCCACTAACTATCCAACACTCAAAAGATTATGTTTCAATCCATCAACAAAGTAAACATCATCAATATTAGTCTTTCCATCAAGAGTAATAGATCCTATACCTTTAATCAAACAAGGTGCATTGTTACCAACTCTAACAACTCCTCCATGATAATTGTTAAACTTTATGAATTTTCCTTTATCACCAGTCATATGATGTGAACAACCACTATCTATAATCCAATCAGATTTCTTTTCAACTTGGGAAACTAAGGCTTTTTCTTCTTTAATATCAGATTCACAATTTTCTTCCTTAATTGCTACAAATCCTATGTCATCAAAGTTATCATTATCACTGTCACTCAAATGTCTTTCAATTCCTACTTCAATTTCTTCATCATTTGCATAATAACATTCTTTAGATCTTCTAGGCTTAAAATTGTTTCTATACTTCTTAACTCTCTTAGGACACTTAGATGCAAAATGACCATATTCTTGACATGTCCAACATTTAAATGTTTTCTTACCATCTGCTTCTCTTTTCACAAGCAAGGCAATACCTTCTTCAATCTTCTTATCTTCATTAGATTTGGATCTGCTACTACTGGCATAATCTCCATTCACACTTGTACTCCTAGACAAAGTAGGTCTGATGCTAAGAGAACTGAATGCTATCTCCACTCTAGGTAGTTCTCCTGATAATCTCAAATTCATCTCTGATGCTTCTAATCTTCCAAGAAGAGTCTCTCTTGAAAAGTTTGGTGTACAAGGTATCACTTATTCAATCATTTATGTAGTCTGCCTAAATACCGGTGTCATTGTTCTCAAAATCTTCCATATTACTTCATTCTCTATCTTTTCACCTCCATAAGACTTTATTCTTGCAACAATTTCTGACATCCTACCAATATAGCTTCTAACAGATTCATCTTCCATCATTCTTATGTCTTCAAATGCACAAATCCAATTATGTAACCTAGCTTTCTTTGCATGTTCATCACCTTCAAAAGTAGAATGTAAATCTTTCCAAATATCATGAGATTTAGTTAAACCTTTTACCTGACTGTATTCATTCTCTGGAAGTGCTGATAAAAGTGCTTCTCTTACAAGTATGTTACACATAAATAGATCTACCTCATCTTTAGAACTTATTTCAAGATTGTCTTCTTCAATTATAGTCCTTTCATTCTTTGTAATCAACCAATAACCTGGTCCTAAACACAAGAGATGTGTCTTCATCTTTTCTTTCCAGCTGTAAAAATTTACTCCATCAAACTTAGGGATTTCTTTCCTAAAATTCACCATAGATCTCCTTAAGTTGTTAAACTTCTCTTTCAAGGAATTGCTGCTCTGATACCAATTGTTAGAAAGTAAAGACCACCAAGATAACTAAGAGGGTGGGGGGGGGGGGTGTGAATTAGTTATCTGATAAATAAACCATTTATCAACATTAAATTCAATATCAACATCAACAGCTTTAAACCATATAATTAATGTAGTAACCAACCATAGAAAGATAATCATACGCAATGACACAATAACACAAGATATGTTAACTAGGGAACATCTTGATCAAAGAGTAAACCCCGGTGGGAATGATGCCCACAAAATGATGCACTAATATGAAAGTTCCTTATTATAGGATGGACCCTATTAGGAGTCTTATGAAATACATTCAGTACATATGAATCTCTATTAGGAGATTTTGAATCCTTGTTAAAAGATTCTAACCCTGTTAGGAGTTATGGAAGATAGAAGGACCCACTGCCCAAACAGCTTCAAGGCAAGATCTCTGAACTCACTATCCAATAGATCTTAGGATTATTCAATAGAATAATATGAAATATGTTACCTCCTTCACACTATGCTAAAACTACACTCTCTTCTACACAAGATCACAAATCCAGATCTCTGTACTTCGCAAGTCTTCCTTCATCACCGAATTAGCTCTTTTCTTCACTTCATGCATACATTGGCCTCACAAATTCATATCACAACAATTCCAATCCACACATAACAAGGAAAACATTCCTTCCTTTATACCACACTCAAATAATTACAAATGAGTCGGCATGTAAATACAAAATAATAATTTCAACACGCTACATCAAAATTACATAGAACTGTCAGCTTCCAGATATAATAACTTTCCAATCATGTGACTTCAAAGTTTGCACTATGAACCACATCACCAAAAATGAGTCTCAAAATTCTCTTTAACTGCACAGAATCAGATTTCATCCCAGTTAGGAGATATCCTCTGATTACCAAAAACTGCTACACAGGAATACTGCTAGAATACTGCTTCCACCAAAATGCTTATAAATTTCATGAATATATGAATTTATTTTTGTGCTCTTAACCATAGGATAATAACACAACAAAGAACATACCATCAACTGTGCATAACTCAATCTACAATATAACATGTGCGCAAAAAAAAATTGTGCCTGCTATTCTACTAAACTCTAGAATATCAGTGTGTTGACATCAATGACAATCATAGTCATGAATGCAACAACCACTACTACAAAATGACTGCCAAAGGCTTCAACATTCATTCCTAACACTAGCTATTCAAAAATCTATAGAAAATAGTGAATTGGATTCTGGAGTGATTAAGGAAAAAGGGAGAGGAATAAAATCCTAAACTATTATTAGAGAGGAAGATGGGGAAGATTATGACCAAACCAAAATCAAAACATACCTAAATGTAGGGAAGGGGAAGTTCCTTCCCAAGTTCCAATGAGAATCATTTCATGGAATGTTAGGGCACTCAATGCCCCTAAAAAGCTATGATTGGTGAAATGCTTCATAATAAGAACCAAAGCAGAGGTAGTTCTGTTTCAAGAAACCAAAATGAGTAAGGAGCAATTATCTAATTTCGCAATGTCTCTTGGAGATTGGAAAGCTTTAGGAGTTGAGTCGATTGGATCCTCAGGGGGGATAACAATATTATGGAACATAAGGTTTTCTTCTTACATTCCCTTAGAAAGTAGTTCAAACTAGATAGGGGGGAATATTGCAAGCATCCAATCAAACCTTAATATATACATTATGAATGTTTATGGTCCCATTTGAAGCAGAAAGAAAATGGAGGCTTGGGAGGAAATCTCCAACTTCTTTGCAACCTGGCTAGAAGGTAACTTCATAGTGGGAGGTGACTTCAATGCTATTATTCATCCCTCTGATAAATTGGGTAGTTCTCTCAGAATTTCTCAATCCTAGAAAGCTTTCAAAGACTAGTTACAAAGGGAGAATTTAATGGAAATTGAACTAGAGAATGGTCCTTATACTTGGTCAAACAGAAGGCTTGGTATCAATAGAATCTCTGAAAAGTTGGATCATTTCCTTTTTAGAGGAGATCACACAAATTTCCCTTTTAACTTAAAGGCATCTATATCTCTCACCTTGGGTTCTGGTCACTTTCCCATCCAACTAAATATTCTAGAGGGAAAAAAACCTCAATGCTACCCCTTTAAATTTGAAAAAATGTGGCTCAAGTAAGAGAAGTTTGTAGAACTGATAGTTGAGTGGTCGTCAGAGTTAAAAGTGGAAGGTTCTAAGGTATTTTTCTTTGTGTCCAGATTGAAATATATTAAACAGAATCTTCTCATTTGGAACAAAACTCACTTCAAGAACATTTTTGCCTCAAAAGTGGATATAGAGAAAAAAATTTCAACTTTGAATGAAACCATAATGCAATCTGGGATGGATCAGGATCTTTTTGTGGATGAGAAATCTCTATTAATGGATTTAGAAGATATTCTATCTAAAGAGGAAATATTTTGGAAATAAAAATCTATAGATAGCTAGTTGGCCGTGGGAGACAAAAACACTAAATTCTTCCATTCTAGTACCAAGCATTGCAGGAGTGGGAACATGATTATGCAAATAAATAACTCAAAGGGTGCTTAGTTGCAAGATCAGAATGATATCCAAAATGAAATAGTTAGCTTCTATTCAATGTTATTGAACACCTAGATAGCTCTCCTCTCAAGATTCAAAATTTTTTATTGACTAACATTCCCAAGATAATTATGGTAGCTGACAATCAAATGTTTTCTAAAGAATTCTTAGAAAGTGAAATTATACAAACGGTTTCACAAATGGCTCCAGACAAAGCCCCTGGCCCAGATGGTTTTCCTCTTATCTTCTTTCTTCAATATTGGAGCATTATCAGGAAAGACCTCACTATAGCTCTAGAGGTGGCCAGAGCTTTAGGTAGGTTCTTATCTAAAATCAACAAGAATTTCATTGCTTTAATTCCCAAAAAAGATCAGGCCACTTGCATGGATGTGTATCATCTTAAAATAGAAGCACTTCTATGTTAAGAACATTTAGCCCTCTGATTAAGTGGTCTGGGGTCATGTCAAGTGCCTTGATTGGGTCTTTGCATTGATTTGGTTGTTTCCCCCCTATTCTACTTCTCTCTCCTAGCTTCCAAACTAATTTCTACAGACTTTCTCTCAGAATCTAAGATCTTGACTTTCTCGTCCCTGACCCTAGGTCCAATTTTCAAATTTTAGATGTTTTGGGATGTCATGTTTTGGAAAACTTTATTTTTCCGCTTTTGAGTCAGTTGTTTTAGGTTTTAGAATGGTAAACTCTTAAATTGCATTTAATCTAGGTCCATTTCTAGGGGTTAAGGTTAATTGGGATTTAATTCTCCAATGTCAGCCTTCTCTAGGAGTTTGTGCCCTAGATCACTATAAAAGGAGGCCTTCCTCTCTCATTTTCTCATCTCATCTCTCATAATCTCTCAAGCTCTCAAGAAAGATCAAGCAAGCATTCCATCAAGAATTTTAAAGAATTCAAGTCCTCTTCTCCATTCAAGTTATCCTTTGAAGATTAAGGATTCAAGCATTCAAGCCTTTGAAGGGATTTAGTTCAAGCATTCAAGATTCATCATTCAAAACCCTAGATCTAGCCATCATGTTGGTGTGATCTTCCTTCAAGATCCTTTGTTCATCCTCAAGATCCATTCATTCTTCCTTCAAGGTGGATTCCAAGCATGCAATCATGGAGGTTTTGATTTACATTTGTTAATGTTATGTTCAAGCTTTCATATGAATATACTTGTTTACATTTCAAATACAATTGCATATCTATTGAATTTCATAGCTTCATTATTAGATCTACTTATACTACTTTCTAGCATTCTCCATTTCAATTTCATTATTAAGGTTGAATCCAAACTAGGGTTTGACTAAGGCAAACCCCTCATCAAATAAAAAAACCATTTTTCTTGCTGGTATAGGTACATGACGGGGAATTGAAGTGGAGATTTGGATACCCTTTTCGGCGAACTTCCAAAATTCATGAAAATAATTTCTATTGGAGATGATCTTCAATGAGGCGTAGGATCCTACCCTAATGTAAGACCTTGCCCCACTATCTAGGTCAAGGATGACTTGCTTCCAGAAAGATAATTTTTTTTTGGTTTTTCTCTGTCTTGGCATTTCTAGTACGAAGCAGGTTGCATAATTTCCTGAAACTATTCACAAACATCAGAAAATAGTGATTTCTTCATCAACCTTCTTTAGAGATAAGTATTTATGTTTCATTTAGTTTGTATGTCCACAAAATTTTCCATCATACACCCTATCTATTCATATTTCCCTATCCATCCATACATAATCTCTATCAATAGTGGTGAACCCATTTCACCATTATTCATTTTGGTGAACCTGACCTACTTACCCCTTTTCTTTTGTGGATTTAGATGCCCTATTATTTTTTTAGTGTTAGGTCTTTTCTTTCATTAACATTAGATTTAGTTTATTCTCTTTCAAATTTAAATTGAGAAATATAAAAAATCTATATATCCAATAAAATCAAAAAACATTTCTTGCATTTCATTTACTTTGAAGATTGTTAAGATGCTTTGGTGTGTGGTCATGTTCTTTATTGCCCTTCTTTTAGCATCTCTTTATCATACCTATGATGTTTATGAGAGTATCATTCACTTCATTATGTTTATGATCCTTCATTTTGCAGTTTCTTATGCTTTTGTGAAATTGAATGATACTAGTCTTCCTACTTTCAGGACTTTCATTAAAGATTTATGTGGTAGCCTTATTACTCTTTTCGATTATGTGAAGGATTTGGTAGATGATACACCATCTCCTCATATTCCTAATCCTATCATTCCTAATTTAATTCCTAATCTTCCTAATCCCAATCCTATCATTCCTAATCTTCCTATTCCTAATCTGATAATTAATTCTCCATCTTCTATCTCTAGTTCTTCCTGTACTTATGATGGGATTCAAGCTATAGTTCAAGATGCAGATGTGCAAGAATTATTTGATTTACCTTCTCCTCCAATTCGTGATGATATTAAAGGAAAGGGTAAAGAAACTTCTTCAAAACCTATCATTCCACCTTATACAACCTTTACTCATGAGCATGATAAACAATCACCTCCTGTAGAAGCTTTACATGATATGCACACTATAGGATATAATATGATAACTTAAAAATGTTATAGAGGTTTAGGGATTGGAGTTAATGAGCATGGTATCAAGTATCTGGTTCATATAACCCCTAAATAGGATTTGCATGTTATTGGTTGTTCACAATCTCAAGCCAAGGTAGGTGATGGTGATCATCGTCCTCCTATTCCTATTCTTCTTCCTACACCTAAAATAGATAATCATGATACTTGTCAAGATGTAGCTAAGAAGGTGTATGTTCAGTTAAAGAATTCTAAAAAAGAAATGTTTAAACCTATACCAAAAAATGATTTATCCAACTACAAATTTCCTTTTTATTATACTAATACGCATTTAATTTTTGATTGTAAACATTTCAAGTTATATGTTAGGGAAAGAGATGCTTTAGGAATTATATCTGACTCTCATGTAGTTTTACAATTCCTTATTCCCCTCATTCTAATATAATATAAATTTCTTCTCCTCTTGTCTCTAGATTGGGGGGGAAGAGGTGTATTTTCATCCAGTCTCCTAGGATCTATTAGGCTTTTTACTAGGCTTAATTGGTATTCTTTCTCTCCTATCTCTCTATGGTTTTGTATTATGTTTATAATCATCCATAGATTCTATTCAAGATATCTTTTCTAAGATATTTTTTTTGTAAAGGTATTCCTTGTCTCTATCCCTAAGGGGCAAGGTCCTTCCTTCTTTCTCTTTGTCTAGGGAGTTGCTTTCCTTAGCTTAGTGGTATTTGTTTATATTGTAATATTATTTCATCATATTGACAGATGTTTTGACCATCGATAACCTTTTTATATGAGAGGTTGTTGTCCTAGGTCATCACTGTTGGAAACAATTGTCTGAAGGAAATTGCTACTCAAATTATGTATTGTCTTTGATGTCACACAATGTCATAATCCGTAGCAATCAGTTTCTACCGTGTTCAGTCAGGCGTCAAAGAAAATTTAGTGTTTACCGAGTTCAGTCGGTCATCAAAGGAAATTCAGTGTTTACCGAGTTCAGTCAGTTATCAAAAGAAATTTAGCGTTTACCGAGTTTAGTCGGTCGTCAAAGAAAATTAAGTGTTTACCGAGTTCAGTCAGTTATCAAAGAAAATTTAGTGTTTACCGAGTTCAGTCGGTCATCAAAGAAAATTTAGTGTTTACCGAGTTCAGTCAGTTATTAAAGAAAATTTAGTGTTTACCGAGTTTAGTCGGTCGTCAAAGGAAATTCAGTGTTTACCGAGTTCAGTCGATTATCAAAGGTAAAGGATTGTCGGTGTTTACCGAGCTCCCTCGATCTCCAAAAGATTATAGAAAGTTATGGTCACCGAGCACTGTCGGCTCTTGAAGGATTTTTGCAAATAGAGTTTGCTTAATTCAGCTGACTGTTATACTAAATAATGTCGATTTGACAAATCTAAAATCATATAAATAAAAGGTCAAATGTGAAAAATAAACAAGAAATATAGCAGAAGATTTACAGAAGAAAAGACAGGAAAGGTGTGTGCGAATTTGTGAAGGATGTTCAGATATCCTTGAGGTGTAGCATAGATTTATTCGATCAGGAAGGATCACACATATGCAGAACAGAGATCTGTAATCAGCAAGGTAGTTGCATTATTATACAGGTCATTTTTCATTGTTACCTTCTTATCATTGTAATAGTGAATTCTAAATCTCTTAACCAAGTTGGTTTAACAACCATATTGTAAATCCTCTAACAAGGTGACAATTCCATTGAATTGTTTTCAAGACCTCTTACCAAGCCACTCCTAGCAGGGTGTTTAAATCCTCTAACAAGGTCACACCTAACAGTGTGTTTTGTAACCTTTTACCGGGTTGGCTTCTAACCGGGCATCACTTCAGAAAAGTGAAAATCAGTATCTAGATACATTGGTGGATTTTCCCATATTGGGTTTCCATGTTAAAATCTTGTGTCTCGTGTGTTCTTAATTGCTATCTTAATCATACACCAGTGCTGATGAATATCTAAAAGATAATTTTGCTAATACTTTCTGCATCTTCAAAGTTACTGCAATCTATTTACCGAGTGCTAAAATAGGTAACATTTTTAAGATATCCTAAGGGATCAGGAAAGAATTAATTGTGAAGTGTTTTATGGTTGACTGATTCACCCCCCCCCTCTCATTCACTTCATCCATATTCCATCAATTGGTATCAGAGCATTTGGTGCTTGCAGGAAGGGTTTCAAAGACCTAAGCTAAAGATCAGGATGTCTTACAAGAGGGAAATTCCAAAGCTCAACAAAGATAACTTTTCAGCATGGCAAGGTCTCATGCGACTTCATCTGGCTTCCATTGGTGATTCAAGATGCAAATACATTGATGAAGAATACACAATTCCTAATGGCACATTAACTGTTGAAGACATTGTAGATAAAAAGACTCACAACACCATGATGATAGACATTGCATCTGCTCTCAGCTATGAAGAATTTGATGATATTAAAGACTACACTACTGCATATGAAATGTGGATGGCACTGAAGAAAATATATGGTGGTGATGCAAATGTGAAAAGAGCCAAAGCAGAAAGCCTAAGAGGACAGTTTGACAAGATGAATATGAAGGAAGATGAAAACATTGCAAAATATGTTGAAAGAATCAAATCAAGTGTAAGTGCAATCAGAGCTTCTAGAGGAACAATCTCAGATGAAACTGTTATAAGTAAGGTACTCAAAACATTACTCCCTATCTATGCAATAAGAGTATCAGCTATTCAAGAAAGAAGATGTGAAATAAACCACAATATAACTTTGGATGCTTTAGTTGGAAGATTGATAGCCTTTGAATTAGACAACTATGACAACTATGTTCCTAGTTCCAAAAATATTGAATCAGCATTTGAGGCCAAGGTTTCACTAAAGAAGAACAAGAAAATTAAAGAAGTTCAGTCAAAAAGTGAAGAAGTATCAGAAGAAAGTTCTGACAGTGATCTTGAAATTGTAGAAGCATTACTTGCAAAGAAGTACTCTAGAGGGAAAGGTAAATATAAAGGTAAAACTCCTTTAATCTATTTTTCATGTGAAGAAATTGGACATATTACAGCTAGGTGCCCAAACAAGCAAGTCAAGGAAGAGAAGAGAAGTCACAAGTACTATGGAAAAAAGAATTTCAAATCATTCAAGGATAAAGGTAAGAAATCATGTTTTATGGCTAAAGATTCTGATGATAGTGAAGAAGAAATTGTCTTTATTGCTATAAAGGATGAATCTGATGATGATGAAGATAAGATGGCACTTATTTTTCATATAAGTAGAGATGATATATGGATAATAGATAGCAGATGTTCACACCACATGACTGGTGACAAGACAAAATTTGAATATCTAGAAGACTGTGATAGTGGTAATGTAAGATTTGGAAACAATGAACCTTGTTGTATAAAAGGAAAAGGAAGAATCTCATTAACCAAAGAACTCATATGTGATAATGCTTATTGGGTTGAAGGACTAAAACATAATCTTCTAAGTGTAGCACAGCTAATCAACACTGGTTTCAAGGTTGAATTCATAAATGGTCAAGCAAGACTGCTGGATGGAAAAGGAAAACTCATTGGATCAGGCAAACAAACAAAAGGTAACTTATTTTATCTTGATCTCAGTGAATATTCATGCTTTATTGCTCAAATAGAAGAAAGTTGGCTATGGCACAAAAGGTTATGTCATGTGAATTTTGATAACATGATAAAAATAAGAAAATTCAAGAAGGTTAGAGGCATTCCTACTTTGAAGAAACCTGATACTAGTCTATGTAAGAATTGTCAGATTGGTAAAATGAGTAAAACTAGTTTCAAGAGTAAGAACTATCAGTCTAAATAAATTTTGGAAATTGTGCATACTAATTTATGTGGACATATTGGAATACAAAGCTATACTGGAGAAAAATTCTTTATTCTTTTCGTTGATGATTATTCTAGAATGATGACTGTCATGTATTTAAGAGAAAAATCAGAAGCATTGGAAAAGTTCAAATGGTACTTAGCAAGAGTGGAAAAGGAAACAGGGAAAAGATTGAAATGCTTAAGATCAGACAGAGGTGGTGAATTCATCTCCCATGATTTTAACAACTTTTGCATTGAAAGAGGAATCAAAAGACAGGTATCAGCTCCTAGAACTCCTGAGCAGAATGGAATAGCAGAAAGAAGAAATAGATCTATTATGGATTGTGCAAGGACTCTAATGATAGAAAAGAACATCGCTATAAAGTACTGGAAGGAAGCTATCAGCACTGTAGTTCATACCTTGAACCGAGTACAATTGAAGAAAGACACATTCAAAACTCCTTATGAATTATGGTATGGCTATAAACCCAATGTAAGTTACATGAAAATATTTGGTAGCAAGTGTTATATCTTAAAAGAATCTAGAAGAAATAAATTTGATGTGAAAAGTGATGAAGGAATATTCCTAGGATATTCTAGCAAAAGCAAGGCATACAAATGTCTGAACTTATCTACTCACAAAGTCATAGAAAGTATACATGTAAAATTTGATGGGTTTGCAAAAAAGACTAAAGAAGAAAGCAAAAGGGAACCTAAGAACTACAGAAGATTCATTTACATTGAACCTGAAACATTGGCAGACACAACTATCAATAAGGAAACTATATCTACCTAGCCGAGCACAGTTACCGAGTCACAAACTGAGTCACAGGAAGAAGTTCAAACCGAGTCACAGGAAGAAGTTCAAACCGAGTGTCAGCCTGAAGTTACCGAGCAAATATCTACCGAGCAGAGAAACTTGAAGAAGAGATCCTAGAAGACAACAGCATGAATCATTCAAAAGGCAAGGAACCTATACTAGCCAAATATGTCAGAAGACATCATACACCAGATCAAATCATTGGAAACAAATCAGATGGTACTATGACAAGAAGCAAGCTAAAAGGTACATGTCTGCTTACTGACTTTGAACCTAGAAATATCAAAGATGCATTGGAAAATGAAAGTTGGATTGAAGCAATGAATCAAGAATTAGAACAAATACAAAAAAACAAAACATGGACTCTTGTACCTAGACCTAAAGATAAGAATGTAATTGGAACAAAATGGGTATTCAGGAATAAGCTGAATGAAGATGGTCAAGTATCTAGAAACAAAGTTAGACTGGTATGTAAAGGTTATTCTCAAGAAGAAGGTATAGATTATGGAGAAACTTTTTCTCCTGTTGCAAGATTAGAAGGTGTAAGAACTCTACTTGCTTATGCAGCACACAAAGGATTTAAGGTATATTAGATGGATATAAAATCTGCATTTCTCAATGGAATTCTTGATGAAGAAGTATACATTGAACAACCAGAAGGTTTTGTTGATCCAGAAAAAAGGGACATGGTCTGCAGGTTACACAAAGCATTGTATGGTTTGAAACAAGCTCCTAGAGCATGGTATGAAAGACTCCATAACTATTTGATTCAGATTAATTTCAAAAGAGCCAATGATAATAGCAATCTGTATATTAAAGAAGGACCAAATGACAAAATTGTATTGGCAGAAATATTTGTGGATGATACTATATTTACAGGAAATGAGGATCAGTGCAAAGAATTTTCAGAGCAAATGAACAAAGAATTTGAAATGTCTATGTTTGGTTTAATAAAATTCTTTGTTGGTCTTCAAATTCAGCAAAGCAAGAATGGTATATACATTACTCAAAATAAATACATTAAGGAAATACTTAAGAAGTTTGGTATGGAAGATTCAAAACTAGTTGGTACACCCATGTGTACTGGACTGAAACTTACCAAAAATGATGATTCAAAAGAAGTTGATTAGACCCTATACTGATCTATGATTGGAAAATTGCAGTATGTAGTACATACAAGACCTGATATTGCCTTAGCAGTCAGTATAGTAGCTAGATTCTCAGCAAATCCTAAGGAAAATCATATGATGGCAATCAAAAGAATCTTAAGATATTTAAGAGGAACTGAAGAATATGGTTTGTGGTATAAATTTGGAGGCAATCTAGACTTAAAAGTGTTTACTGATGCTGATTGGGCAGGAAACATTGATGACAGAAAAAGCACAAGTGGTGGAGCATTTTTTCTTGGAAAAAGACTGGTATCCTGGACTAGTAAAAAGCAAAATTGCACATCTCAATCCACAACTGAAGCAGAATATGTTACTGCTGCAGTAAACTGTTCAAATATTGTTTGGTTTAAACAGTTATTAGAAGGCATGAAGGTTGAAATCAAAGAACCAGTTGTTATATTTTGTGACAATACCAGTGCAATAAACATTTCAAAGAATCCAGTGATGCATTCCAAAACCAAGCACATTGCTATTAAATATCACTTTGTCAGAGAATTGGTGCTGGACAAGGAAATCAGATTAGAATATATTCATACAAAAGAACAGATTGCAGACATTTTTACCAAACCATTACCTAAGGATGCATTTGTGTATCTAAGAGGTAAGTTAGGGGTCATTCCCCTATCCGAGGCTCACTAAATACAGTTTTAGTGATGCATCAACCAGAACATGATTGAAAATCAACCAGTTGATGTAGCATATTCAAGGAATCATTGCATATGAATTAGTACTTGAGGTACATTAATTTACACCAGTAATATGTGAATTGTCTTTGGCATGTGTTGTCAAAGAGGGAGTGTTTACTATGTCTTTTCTATTACTTCAAGAAATTTTCAATAGTCAGAAGGAAGAATTTTTAGGATAAAGGAAGTCTACTGACAGAGGGAGATTTGACCGAGCTAATTCTTTCAAATTTCTTATGCTATGACATATTGTGTTGCCACCAATGCCAAAGAGGGAGATTGTTGGAAACAATTGTCTGAACGAAATTGCTACTCAAATTATGTATTGTCTTTGATGTCACACAATGTCATAATCTACAGCAATCAATTTCTACCGAGTTCAGTCGGTCGTCAAAGAAAATTCAGTGTTTACCGAGTTCAGTCGGTCATCAAAGGAAATTCAGTGTTTACCGAGTTCAGTCAGTTATCAAAATAAATTTAGCGTTTACCGAGTTCAGTCGGTCGTCAAATAAAATTCAGTGTTTACCGAGTTCAGTCGGTTATCAAAGAAAATTTAGCATTTACCGAGTTCAGTCAGTCGTCAAAGAAAATTCAGTGTTTACCGAGTTCAGTCAGCTATCAAAGAAAATTTAGTGTTTACCGAGTTCAGTCGGTCATCAAAGGAAATTTAGTGTTTACCGAGTTCAGTCGGTTATCGAAGGTAAAGGATTGTCGGTGTTTACCGAGTTCCCTCGATCTCCGAAAGATTATAGAAAGTTATGGTCACCAAGCACTGTCGGCCCTTGAAGGATTTTTGCAAATAGAGTTTTCTTAATTCAGCTGACTGTTATACTAAATAATGTCGATTTGACAAATCTAAAATCATATAAATAAAAGGTCAAATGTGAAAAATAAACAAGAAATATAGCAGAAGATTTACAGAAGAAAAGATAGGAAAGGTGTGTGCAAATTTGTGAAGGATGTTCAGATATCCTTGAGGTGTAGCACAGATTTATTCGATCAGGAAGGATCACACATATGTAGAACAGAGATCTGTAATCAGCAAGGTAGTTGCATTATTATATAGGTCATTTTTCATTGTTACCTTCTTATCATTGTAACAGTGAATTCTAAATCTCTTAACCGAGTTGGTTTAACAACCATATTGTAAATCCTCTAACAAGGTGACAATTCCATTGAATTGTTTTCAAGACCTCTTACCAGGCCACTCCTAGCAGGGTGTTTAAATTCTCTAACAAGGTCACACCTAACAGTGTGTTTTGTAACCTTTTACCGGGTTGGCTTCTAACCGGGCATCACTTCAGAAAAGTGAAAATCAGTATCTAGATACATTGGTGGTTTTTCCCATATTGGGTTTCCACGTTAAAATCTTGTGTCTCTTGTGTTTTTAATTGCTATCTTAATCATACACCAGTGCTGATGAATATCTAAAAGATAATTTTGCTAATACTTTCTGCATCTTCAAAGTTACTGCAATCTATTTACCGAGTGCTAAAACAGGTAACATTTTTAAGATATCCTAAGGGATCAGGAAAGAATTAATTGTGAAGTGTTTTATGGTTGACTGATTCACGCCCCCCTCTCAGTCACTTCATCCATATTCCATCAATCACCTCTTCTCTATTTTGCAAATTGTGTTAATTATAAACCCTTACTCTTGCTTTGGTGTTAGAGTTGTTTCCCTCATTTCAAAGATTCCTTTTCTTCTTCTTTGTAGGGGGCTTGATGATTAAATCTTTGTTACCACCTTTGAAAGATGATATTTTATCTAAAAGCACTCCTCTATGATGGTGGTCTTGTTGATAAGATCTCTTTTTCATTGAGGATCCTTTTCCATGAGTGACATATCTTTTCCATGAGTGACATATCCTTTTTAGGATTATCTATAATCTTGGATGTAGGGGTCAATATCCGTCTTTAAGAATATGGTATATAGTATTGCTAAATAGGATATCTCTTTGCATTGTGAAGTAGGTATCCTCTTCCTCTTCCTTATCATGTCTAGTAGACAACCATGATAATGAGGTGGGCATATATAGGGTCTCCCTTGTACTATAGTTTTTATTTATTTTATATGGTAAATATTGGAAGGTAACACACATAAGTTGCTAAATATTGAAGAGACACACATTTTTAAATTTTTTTAAGTATGTTAAATCCTCTGAAGGTAACACACATAAGTTTCTAAATCCTGAAGAGACACATTTTTCAATTTTCAATATGCTAAATCTTGGAAGGTAACACACATAAGTTGTTAAATCCTGAAAAGACACATTTTCAATATGCTAAATCTTCCAAAGGTAATGCACATAAGTTGCTAAATCCTGAGGAGACACGCATTTCATATTCATAGTGATACAAGAAGGTGGATCTATGGGTATTCTAGAAGCTTTTAGAAGATACATTACAATTGCAAGCATGGTTTATGGGTGAACTATTAGGTTTGGCCACCTGTTTGGCTCTCCCTTGCTGATTCACGGTAAGTTGGGCATCTTACTGGGCAAGGTAATCACTTTCTCTTTTCTCTCTTTTTGCTTTCATGCTAGTAGGACTAGATCATGAAGATATGCTATTTATAGTGTTTCTCTTGTCTTTCTTACATAATCATTTATGATTTTATGATAGCTTTCCAAATATAATATTAGTATGAGAAATATTTCTTAGCAAGGTTTCTTATGCTAGTTGATTTGGGTTTTTTTAGTACTAACCCCTCTTTTGTGTTGTTTTTGGTTTTCTCTTTTCACACCCTCGTGCATGTATGTTGAGTTAGAATCCTTATCTTGGTGGCTTGTGTCCTTAGCTAAGTGTTATTTTATCTTATTGTGAATCCACTCAGATATTTTCTTTCTTCTCCTTTACCAAGAGTTTGCATCGAGTCCATACTCTTGCTAAAGTGGGGGCTTAATGTATCATCTTAAAATGGAAGCACTTCCATGTTAAGATCATTTAGGCCTCTAAGTAAGTGGTCTAGGTTCATGTAAAATGCCTTGATTGGGTCTTTGTATGGATCTAGTTGTTTCCCCCTGTTCGGCTTCTCTCTCCCTATTTCCAACCTCATTTTTCTAGACTTTCTCTCAGAATCTAAAGATCTTGACTTTTTGGGTGAAAGATGACCTAAACATTCAAGGATGACCTAGTCCCTGACCTAGGTCAAGGATGACCTTGTCCTTGACCTAGAGAAAAGACTACCTTGTCCCTGAACTAAGGTCTAATTTTCAAATTCTGGAATTTTCAGGATGTCAGGTTTCGGAAAATTTTATTTTCCTACTTCCGGGTGGGCTGTTCCAAGTTTTGGAATGGTAAACTCCTAAATTGAATTTCATCTAGGTCCATTTCTAGGGGTCAAGGTTAATTGGGATTTAATTCTCCAATTTCAGCCTTCTCTAGGAGTTTGTTCCCTAGATCACTATAAAAGGAGGCCTTCCTCTCTCATTTTATCATCTCATCTCTCATAATCTCTCAAGCTCTCAAGCAAGATCAAGAAAGCATTCCATCAAGAATTTTCAAGGATGCATTCAAGTCCTCTTCTCCATTCAAGTTCTCCTTTGAAGATCAAGGATTCAAGCATTCAATCCTTTGAAGGGATTTGATTCAAGCATTCAATATTCTTCATTCAAAACCCTAGATCTAGCCATAATGGTGGTGTGATCTTCCTTCAAGATCCTTTGTTCATCCTCAATGTCCATTAATTCTTCCTTCAAGGTGGATTCCGAGCACAAAATCATGGAGGTTTTGATTTACATTTTTTAATGTTATGTTCAAGCTTTCATATCAATATACTTGTTTACATTTCAAATACAATTGCATACCTATTGAATTTCATAGCTTTATTGTTAGATCTACTTCTACTACTTGCTATCATTCTCCATTTAAATTTCATTATTAAGGTTGATTCCAAACCAAGGTTTGACCAAGGTAAACCCTTTGTCCAAACAACAAAATCAATTTTCTTGTAGGTATAGGTATAGGATAGGGAATTGAAGTGCAGATCTAGATACCCTTTTTAGTGAACTTTTGAAATCTATGAATAGAATTTATGTTGGAAATGATCTTTAGTGAGGGGTAGGATCCTACCTCGGTGTAAGAACTTGCCTTGCTATCTGGGTCAAGGATGATCTTCTTTTAGAAAGACAATTGTTTTTTGGGTTTTCTCTGTCTCGGTATTTCCAGTCCGAAGCAGGTTGTATAATTTCACAAAAATATTCATAGACATCAAAAAATATTGATTTCTTCATCAGCCTTCTTTAGAGATAAGTATTTTTGTTTCATTTAGTTTGTATGTCCACAATATTTTTCATCATACACCCTATCTATTCACATTTCCCTATCCATCCATATACAATTTCTATCAATAGTGGTGAACTCATTTCACCATTATTTAGGATGAATATAGACCAATTGCTCTATTTAATACAATCCAAAAGATATTATCAAAGTCTCGAGAAAATAGATTGAAAGCCATTCTTGGTAAGATTATTGGGGAGGAATAGAGTGGCTTTGTCCTAGGTAGATCAATCCTAGATGGTAATTATAGCTCAATAAGCCATCCATTCCATCCAATGCAACATACAACGTAGTATGATTCTTAAATTAGATATTAAAAAAGCCTATGATAAGGTGAATTAGAGATTCTTAGCAAAATGCATGGAAATATTTGGTTTTTCCAAGGCTTGGGTAAATTTGATTTTTTATTGCATCTCCACTCCTAAATTTTCTATTCTAGTTAATGGATCACCTCAAGGGTTCTTTGAGGGTTCTAATGGAATCAGACAAGGTGATCCACTATTCCCCTTCCTCTTCATCATTATGGCTAAAGCCTTGGGCCACAACTTAGTAAGTCTACAAGATCAAGATAGCATTCACGAGATTCAAATCACCTCCTCAATTAGAGTGGTCACACACCAACAATTTTCAGATGAAATCCTTCTCTTCGGTAAAGGTTCTATTTAGGAGGTTGAACAGATCACTTCAATACTAGATAAGTATGGTAAAGCTTCCAGACAAGAAGCTAACAAAGAAAAATCAGTGATTTTCTTTTTCCACACAAAAAAGAAAATTCAACAGAAAATAGAAAAAGTTTTGGCCTTTAAATCAGGCTCTCTCTTGTGTTCTTACTTGGGAATTCCCATATACAACACCTTAAGAAATATTGTAGTCTAGAAAACCATAAATGAAAGGATGGATATGAAGATGGATAATTGGAAATCAAACTAGCTTTCTTGGGTGGGCATAATTGTGATGATACAAGATACCTTGGCAACAATCCCCATTTACCTAATGTCTTGCATTTCTCTTTCTATGGGTGGATATATGGATATGGTGAAGAAACTAAGGAAGTTTTTTTGGCAAGGATTAGACACAAACATGAAATTTTCTCTCATATCTTGGGATAAGATTTGTAAACCACAAATTGTAGGAGGTACTGGCATTAAAAATCACCTGTGGCAAAATCAAGCTTTAGGAGCTAAGCTATATTGGAAAATCTTGAAGAATTAGAATTTCAAATGGGTTAGAATCTTAAGGGGAAAGTATCTTGGAAATTATTCTGAAGAAGAGGTTTTTCAAATCAAGGATCTCCCAAGAGGATCAAGAATTTAGAATTTCATTTCCAAATCTAGACACATTGTGGATAATAATGTCTCTTGGAATATCAGAGAAGGCAATTTAGCCTAGTTTTGGGAGGATTCATGGGGAGGGTGTCCAACCATCAATTCATTAATGGGTCATAATAAAATCAGCTAGATTTATTCATCTTCTTGGGGTCCTTTCCTTGAAGACTATATTTCTTCTACCTATATCTCCTCAATGGATGGATCTTTGCAGTGGAAAGACTTTTAAAAAATCAGCCTTGATCCATTGGAATTATGCAAATTAAAAATCCTTCTCAATGATAGATTCTTCTTTCACAAGTAGGGCAGGGACTAGATCATCTGGAATGGGGAAAAATCAGGGATATACAATGTGAAGGATGGTTATAAAATTTTGTTAGGGCCTATCCAAATAAATACAAAGGAAATTCTAATATAGTTATGTTGGAATAATGTATGTCTCCCTAAAGAAAGCTTATTCACTTGGGCAGTTTCTCAAGGCAAAATTTTAACTGCAGATAGATTCCTTAGGATGGGATAATAGGGATGTTCTAGATGCACTCTTTTTTATAAGTTCAAAGAGGATGTTAACCATCTATTGTTATCATTTCCTTTCTCTAAATATTGTTGGAATTGGCTATGCACAAAATTAGGATGGTTTTCAGCATTTCCACAAGTGATTCTTTCACTTTTGATATCTTGGCCCAAAGACCATGAACAATTCTTATGGGGCAACCTATGGATTATATCACCATCTATTTTAGTAGGGGAGATATGGAAAGAAAGGAACATGAGACTTTTTCAAGACCAATCTATGGGAATTCACTCCATTCTCAATAAAATTAAACTAGTCATAGTTGAGGTTATGAACTCTCGCCTCCAAGCACAATTAACCCAACACAAGTACTACACATGTTTGGATGACCAAATGATCAAGAGATGGTATGGACTCAAAGCCCCAATCACAATAGGTAGAGGTTGCAAAGCTAATTATACTTAGAGAGCTTCTTGTGTCTGGATGTCTCCATCTTCAGGTTGGTTCAAGCTCAAATTTTATGGAGCCTCAAATGGAAACCTAGGTCCATTGGGGGCTGGCTGCATTATACATTCATCAATAGGTAGATTCATAGAAAAATTGGCTAAACCTTTGGAAGAAGACACCAATAATATGGTAGAATTCAAACCATTATTATATGGTCTTGCATTAGCACATGAGTTAGGGCTAAGAAAATTGGAGATTGAAGGAGACTCCATGATAACCATAAACACTGTAAAAATAGGGGTGACACCTAATTAGCACCTACAAGCTTCTTTGGAAATTATTTTGCAGTTAACCAGGAGTTTTAAATCTATAATAGTCAATCACATTTTCTGTGAAGGCAACTCCAAGGCTGATGAGTTAGCCAATATAGCGTCTAGAGGGACACACACGAAGAATATTTTAAGTGAGACAAATTCTACAAGTACATCCATAAACCCACTTCTCCAACAACGGTATTAAAAGTTTCAAAATTTGTTTTCAAAAGCTGCTTGATTGCCAAGGCTCTTCAACAAGTGGCCTTGTTTATGGTAAGTGTCTTTTCAAAACATTCTATCATTTCATTAGCATGTAAGCTTTGTTTACATTTCCTCGAGAGATAGGAAATAGGATGAACAAAAGGAGTCTGAGGATGAACTAATGGACTAGGAATCCCACCCCGAGTCCCAAGATGAAGAAGATAAAAAATAGGATTCTTCCTTTAAAAGTTCAGAGCAAGACTCTTCCTTTGCTTTGAATTAAAATGGGTGCTATGCCATCTCTTTTGCTCCTTTTGTTTTTCAGTATACAATTTTAGTTTTTTTCTCAACATAGGGATATAGCATCTACTGGACTTTCTAGTCTTTATTTTGGCTATTTGTAAAGGTATCAAGAAAGAAGGCTCACTTTCTTGAGTACCTCTAAAACTGTATGGATTCAATTCTACTCTGAACTTCTTATATGTTACTATTTTATATTATATATAGAAACTATTTGGTTTTGGCCCCTTATTGATAAAAAAAAATGATATTATAAGTATGACATTTTATGACTAACAATTGATGCATTGATTTACAAAATGAATAAATAGATCATAATTTTCATTGTGGTTCTATGACTGTGATAATAACAATGGATAACGCACTGGTCAGATTTTAAGTAGTTGGGAAAATGTTCTTATGTTTTTCATGGTTGAAAATAAACATCAAAATTCAATCCAGTCATTACTTAGAAGAAAAAAGGGTTTAAAGGATGGTCTTCTCTTAATACTGTGATCTAATAGATGAATTGTTGGCTTCTTTTAGATCTATCCAGTATCATTTAGTAAACTAAGTTTTAGTGAAAAAATATTCTTAAAGGGATTATAAACGAGAAATTGTGAAGAAAATTATTAAATCCCAGGTGTACCCTCCTTGGTTTTGTAGAGCTAGAAGTGGATAAGGAACTTTTCCTTATTCATTGGCCCAAGGTCAAATAGAATATGGGAAATATGGGAAATATCTGACCCCTAGGTGTATTTTGTTTGTTGTCTCTTGGATATTTAAAACCTATTAAATCATAAGCCAACAAAATATAGAGTCTATTGGCGACTATACTGTGGGAATATCCATAGGTTTTGCAGTACATGTCAGATTAGTGTCTATCAGATTAGTCAAAAGGTTTTCTCATAAGGTCATCTTATTCATAGGTGTTTCAATTTATTTAGGACTTTGTGTTTTTCCTGTATTGTTTGACATTTCTTTAGATTCTCAAGGTTTGTCTATTGAAAGTTCTCATTTACCATACAATGTGAGTGGCGACTCAAAGAATTAGAACTAGTCTATATTAGCAATTATAAATTATGGATAAAAGAAAAAACATGAGGGATTTTATTAGGAAACACCCATAAATAAATTGGAAGGAATTACCATAGTCAGGGAAGAATAACTGGCTAAGGAAGGGTGGTGAGTCTACTAGTGCATCTATGAGGGAACATATTAGTGAAGGAGACAGGGTATTAAAAACATCTGTAAATGAAAATGAGTCCTTATAAAAAACTTGAAAATGTGATAGTGGTCCTTCTGGAGATAATTTATAGGATACCCCAGAGGTATTATATCAGGACAATGTTATACCTCTTGTAGATCAAAATGAAAATGTGAGAACTAGAAGCCACATGAAAAGTAAACATTAGGATAAAGTTATCTTTAATATGAAACTTGTAGAACCAAGACATGTACATTTTCCTTATCAAAATATCACAGATATGCATAATTCACCAATATCTGATGATGATATGATTAACTTAATTGATTTAGGTGTGTTAAGGTTATAGATAGTAGAGCAAGATGCCATATATAAACTTTTGCATTAGGAGAGAAAGAAGGAGACCATAAATTCTTTTATGGAAAGAGATTCTTTGCTCATAAATATTGATGAGTTAAAGGAAAGGAATATAATATTTTCTTTTGCTCTTAGAAATTTACAACCAGACCTTTTTGGTGACCTTGCTACCTTAAGAAGTGAGAAAGAACGTCTTTTAAAGGGTTGTGAATTTGAAAATGAAGGTCTTGTCATTAGGAAAGTGAAAATTTATGTGACTCTACCTAAGAAAAAGGAATAAAATAAGTTTACTAAGCCTACTATTGTTGAAAACAACAAGGTTAAGAAAAAGGTTGTTTGAATCAAGATAAATGATCCTATAATGAAACCAAAGATTTCACCGCCTATGTCAAATTTTTGTATAGAAATAGAAAAAGGAAGACAAGAAAGAGATTCCAAGTAGTAAGAGAGCTAGAGAAGGCTAAATTTGAAGCATCTATTGTAGAGACAAGAAAGATGATACAATTCTTGAATTCTTCATCTATATATACCTCTGGGCCATCTACAAATGAAATAGGTATGTGATCACGAACCACTCATGCTACCTTACTTGGTAAACCTAATGCCCTTAATGGTGTTTGTTCTTCATATTCCAAGGTAAATGTTGAATCTAACCAACAGTTAAATGTGCATATGGGTGGAGTTATGATAGTTAGTGCTGGTCCTAGTGGAAACAGTGGACTAGTTTTCCAAAGAAGACCTATACAATTAGAAGGGTATACACAATTTTTTTTTGATGGAATACTAATTTATCTCAATATTATCCAAACTGAATTAAGAGATAAGGAAAATAATTTTTTTGGAAATAATGTATTAGTTGTGAAGAATGCCTTAGGTTGTTGATTGATATGTTGAATCATTATGAGGTAAAACATGAAGATGTAGTTATGAAGTGGTTTGTTCAATCCTTAGTTGAAGATGCCAAGAATTGGTTCAAAAGACTCCTAGATCATAGTATTGACTTGTGGGATACATTTGAAAAATGTTTTAAGGAGCAGTATGGTGATACACCAAATGCTAATATCATGTTGAATGAATCTAATAATAGAAGAAAAAATCAAAATGAGTGTGCATCTAAATTCAATATGAGATTCCAAAAAGGTATGTACAAATTATTCCAATTAATGAGGTTAGATGATAATGTTTTCCTAACTACATATTTTAATGCCTTTGATGGAAATATTGGATATATTTTGAGAGATAAAGAGACAAGGAATTTGATGGATTCCTTTAGAATTTTTGTTAATATACAAAATAATATTAAAATATTTGGCAAATTGGGAGGAAAAAGATATGATCCTAAATCATTTGGAAATAGGGGAAATAAGAAGGATAATAAAATAATTGTGGGAAAAAAAGGAAATACGAGGATAAGTTGGATAAGGTGTTGAATATCCTTAAGGACTTGAAGTGACCTAGCAATATAAATGATAAGATTTCTACCATAGAAAATCCACTATTCAATAAAAACTTCAATAGGAAAAATAGATTGCATAATTTTCCTTATAATACTATGTGGAAGGATGGTAAGCTTTTTGTCCCTCCTATAAAGGGTAATAATGATAAAAATATCCTTGATCCTTTATAGAAAACCTCTATAAATATTGTAGAAGATGCACCCTAATTTATGTCTTGTCAATCTGCCCATTCTTCAGAGCATTATGTAATTGCACAGTCTATATCTGCGTACTAATATGAGGATCTTGAAAAATCAAACCTAGAAGACAATAATGATGACATTGGGTGTAATCTTGTTGATTCATATTTCAAAAATTAAGATGCTTTAGATTATGATGAGGAGATTGATGTTTTTTTGAAAAGGAAAAATAATGCATTGTTCCATCAACAAGTTTTCTCTAATGATGAAAACATTTATGCCAAAGCATGTAACATGGAATTTGTCCCAGAGGGGGTGAACTTGCGAAGACCCTCAAAGGTGGAAATTTCTAGGATTACTGCTAAAATGGTTTCACAGGTGTAAACTGGGTGCATGAAATCAAATGATAATATTGGTAAAGCTTCCAATATATTTATTAAAAGTACTAGTCCCAAGGATCCCATTGGAAGTAAATTTAAGGGTGATTACATTGTAAAGGTCAAGAATCTTGAAGGAAAAACTTGTGAGCCAAAAAAGGTTGATGCTACTAAGATGTCTGTAATACAAAAAAATGATAAGAAAAAAGAGGTTGAGAAGCCAGTTAACCCAGTGGCTAAGTTTGAAAAATAAAAAAATGTGACTGTAATTGATACATTTGAGAAGAAAAAAGATTCTAAAGGTATGAAAATTGATTTTCCTTCTTCCACTCATGTTGACATGTTGTCGGTGTTATCTCAAATCACAATCAAGGTTCCTTTGTCATAATTGTTAAGAATTCTTGAACACAAGAATAGAGCTTGGGTGTGGGTTGATAATATTCAAGATAGTACTTGTACTGATTAAAACACAAGTGAACCTCGAAGGGAGTCTAATAAAATAGTGGAAATTCATGGAGTGGTATCTCAAATAACACCTATGTATCTCAATAGTTCTATAAATTCTTTCCTTGAAAATATTGATCCATTATTTTTTAGTATTGTAGTTAATGGAAAAATAGTATAAAGTTTCATGATAGATTTTAGAGCATCTAACACTGTTATGCCATTTAAAATCATGGAGAGATTGGGTTTGAAGGTTGACACTATTCAAGGTAGGTGTTTTGCAATGGATAAGAGAGAAGTACTAGTCATTGGTAGTATTAATGTGTTACCTTATAATCTTGCAGCTTAACCTGATAAAAAATTGACCGAGTGTCTTAGTTGTAGATATACCATCCCATTGTGGAATGCTACTATCTAAGAAGTAGAGTTCAGCTATGGGGGGAGTATGTAATGTGATTTGTCTTATACCACTTCTAAAATTGATGATAAGTCTATCAAAATTGAGAGGGAGACTATAGTTACTCATATGCTAGAACAAGACATTGATAATGAGACCACTTGCTTTGTAGATACTAATATTAATGCTTTCAGGGCTGAAATTATTATACTTGAGAAGGAATCTATTTGGTTTCCTATCACTGTAGAAGTTAATACAAAGTCAGAAAAAGGTGATTTATGGATAATGTATTTTGATGGTGCAAATTGTAAAGATGGTTTAGGAGCAAGTATCTTGATTATTTCTCCTGATGGGAACACTTATAAATTTTCTTTCACACTAAGTTTTCCTCACACTAATAATATGGCAGGATATGAGACATTATTGATAGGATTGAAGTTGTCTCACAAATATGGAATCAAATGCTTGAATGTGGTTAGTGATTTTGAATTGGTGGTATCTCAAATAAGATTAGTTTATGTTTCCAAAAATAAGAGATTGAAACAATATAGGAATGTTGTTTGGGATATGAGTGAAAATTTTGAGGCATTTAATATTTTTTGGATGGATAGAAGTAATAATAAAATAACTATATTACTATCAATCCAAGTGATGCAACTTTTATAGGAGTTTCTAAAATTGAGATCCAAACCAAACCTAGTCTACCAAATAATATTGAAAATTGGCAAGTTTTTGAAGATGACCAAGATATTTTGAGATTTCTAAATTGTGAAGATCAATATTATGGCCAAGAGCTTGATTGTGCATCTTTAGTAGAAGCTATTGATGGCAAGGATACTATCTTTGTAAATGAAGTCCTTCAACTTAAGACAAACAAGGTTCCTAAAGGATTGGTTATTTTGGAGACTATATTTGATAGTCATAATAGAGCCCAAATGGACACAAAAAAGAGATACCAAATGGACTTGGAATAAATCAACCTTGGAATAGAAGAGGTACCTATAACAGTGTATATTGGAAAAGATATGTCCCTAAAGGTAAGGAGATCTATATTGAGTTATTAAGAGAATATAGGCATTTTTTGCATTGTCATATGATGACTTGAAGGTTTATAGAGAAGATCATTTTCAACATGTCATACCTTTGAAGATGGTTGCTAAGCCTTTTAGGCAAAAACAAAGACCAATCAATCCCACCTTGGCCCCTAAGATGAAAGAAGAATTGATAAAGTTGAGAGATGTTGGAATCATAAAACCTATAAATAATTCTTCTTGGGTATCAAAATTAGTGCCTGTGAGAAAGAAAAATGGAGATATCAGGTTGTGTGTGGATTTTAAAAATTTAAATGCTTCTTCTCTGAAAGATAATTATTGTTTCCCTAGTATGGAGGCCATGTTGCAAAGGATGATTGGTTCTAATTTGATGTCCATGATGGATGGATTTTCTAGTTACAATCAAGTGATTTTAAAGGAGTCAAAGAAATTCCAAACCATTTTCACAACACCTTGGGGCATATGTGTGTATGTTTGGATGCTATTTGGTTTAACAAATACTGGTGCTACTTTTTAGATGGCAATGGATGTTGCATTTTTTGATTTCATTAATGTTTTTCTTGTGGTATATAAAGATGAGTTGACTGCATATTCCAAGAAGGATTAAGATCACTTCTTGCACCTAGAAAAAGTATTTGTAAGGGCCCTAGAATAGGAAATTTCTTTAAACCCAAGGAAATGTGCATTGGGTATAACTTAAGGCAATATATTAGGGCATTTAGTTGTGAAGAAAGGAGTGTGAATTGATCCCGAGAGGGTAGTTTCTATTGACAAGATTCAGATGCCAAAAAATGTAAAACTTATTCAATGTTTCTTTGGCCAAGTGAATTTCTTGAGAAAGTTTGTTATAAATTTTGCTTAAATCAGTAGACCTATTTCAAAGATGTTGAAGGAAGGATCTAAAATTAAGTGGGATGGTGAACCTAATGATGTATTTAAAAATATCAAGCAAGATATTAAAGATGCACCTATACTCAAGGCATTGAATTATACTATGCCCATGCATATATTGTCTTTTGCCTCTTTCCACACTGTTGTTGCAGTATTGATGCAAAAACATATTGAAGGTTTTGAACAACACATTTTATTTTTTAGTAAGTCTTGTAGAATGCTAAATTGAAATATGATATAAATGAGAAAGAAGCATATGCACTTCTAAAGGATGTTAAATATTTTAGATATTATCTAATGGGTGAAATAGTGATTGCTTTTGTGCCAAGTACTGGAGTCAAAGATATTTTCTCACAAGAAGAAGTACCTGGAAGAAGATGCAGATGGATAAATAGGATCTAGGAATTCAATATTGACATTCAAATTGTCAAGTTGGTTAGAGGTTTGGAATTAGCAAAATTGATGCCCAAGCTAGTTTAGATGCTAATCAGATTAATCAAATGGAAATTAATTATACTTGTGATATGGATGCATGCATTTGGTATCAGGATGTCATTTACTACTTGAAGAATATGAAATCCCCACTACGATTGGATGAAAATAAAATTAGGGCTCTAAAGTTATAGGCTATCAAGTATGTGATCATAAGGTCTAAATTATGGAAAACAAATATGGATTGTGTTTTATTCAAGTGTGTTGATGAATATCAGGCTAAAAACCTATTGAAAGAAATGCATGAAGAAATTTGTGGGGGATATTACATGGGTAAAAATAATGCTCAAAAGGTTTTAAGAGTAGGATTTGGTGGCCTTCTATTTTCAAGGATGCTGAGAGGTTAGTAAGAATTTGTGATGCATGTCAAAGGGTCTCTAGCAAGTTAAAGTTTTCAATAAATGCACCATTAAAACTAGTGGAGGTGCAAGATCCTTTCCAATAATGGGGAATGGATTTAATAGGTGAGATTCCAAGTAAATTAAGTGGGGGGCATTCTTGGATTCTAATTTCTATTGATTACTTCACAAAGTGGGTAGAAGCTATTCCTACAAGGAATGCAACTAGAAAAGTGGTAACTGACTTCTTGTTAAATAATATTGTTACTAGATTTGATTTCCTTGAAAGGATAGTATGTGATAATGCAATGTGTTTTAGATATAATGAATATAAGAATTTTTGTGAAAATTTGAGAATTCAAATGTCAGATTCATCTACATACCATCCACAAGGTAATGTAAAGGAATAATCTACCAATAAAAGTTTGATTAAAATTCTTAAAAAGATCCTTGAGAAAAATTAAATGGCATGGAATTCAAAGTTTCCATTGGCTATATGGGCTGATTGAGTAATTGTTAAGAAGGTCATTAGATGTGCACCTTTTGACTTGGTGTATGGAATACAAGAAAGGATGACCCAAAATAATTTGTTGGAGATGTACAAATTTTTCTTGGAACTGTATGATGAGGATTTAGAAGATGAAATGAAGTTAAGAATTGAGGATTTAATTAAGCTGGATGAAACCAAAAGAGAGTCAAGTGCAAAAAATGAAAAGATGTATTTACAAGTTAAAAAATTGTATGACAAAAGAGTTGTGGAAAGGAAATTTTAAATAAATTATTTGGTGTTGCTATGGAATGCTAGATTGAAAGACAAGGGAAAGAATGCAAAGTTTGATCCAATTTGGCTAGGACCTTATTTGATTCATTATAAATTAGGTTAAGATTCATACATCATCAAGGAACTTTCTAGTGATATTTAGGAATTTCCTGTTCATGGAGAGTTTATTTTTGCTAAAAGTATCTTTTTCCATGAATGATGCTTAGGATCTATACATTTGTAAATCTTTGTGAGAAGTGTGGTGTGTTTTTTTTCATTGGGTTTCCCTCTGTACATATGTTTTATTTAGTGTTCTCTATATTTATCATGTCATCAATTTTTTGGCCTATTCACCAGTGATTCTAAGTTCTTGCATGGAGGTAAGTTGCCCATCATCCCCAAATAGAGCCACTGTTGGTCAATTTTCTTATTGCATGGAAAATTTTGTTGAGAATTGCCTAGGTTGAGAAATAGGGTTTATCATGTCCATAGGGTTTCAAAATAAATTTATTTCATTCCAAAACACTACTTTATTCTATTTCTTCATTACCTTTTGGTTTCACTTAATCCATTTTATGTCACATGATTTAAGTCATCGAGCGGGGCTAAATTTTTTTAAGTTATTCTTGATAGGAATGAATACTGGATGTTTGTAGTCATTTTGTAGCTATTGTTGTTGCATTCATGACTATGATTGTCATTGATGTCAACACAGTGATCTTCTGGAGACTAGCAGAGAAGCAAACAGTGTTTTGATTAGTGCACGTGGGATATTGTTGATACATCTATGAGATGTTGAGGTTATATTCTTTGATATGTTATTTTTCTATGGTTAAGAGTGTAGACATAAATTCATTTATTCATAGAAGTTCTGAGCATTTTTGTGGAAGTAGTATTCAGGTAGTGTTATTGAGTAGCGATTTGTGGAAATCAAATGATATCTCCTAATTGGGATGGAATCTAGTTTTGTGCAGTTAAAGGGAAGGTTGAGACACATTGATTGTGATGTGGTTCATAGCACAAAATTCAAGGTCATACGAGTGAAGATTTATTACATCTGGAAGCTGACAGTTTTGTGTAATTTTGATGTAGCATGTGGAAACTTTTATTTTGTATTTGTATGCTGACTCATTTGTAATTATTTGAGTGTGGTATAAAGGAAGGAATGTTTTTCTTTATTGGATATGCAAGGAATAAGAGTAGCAATGTGAAAGAAGTGTGAGCATAGTATGGTTGAATGTGAATGTAAGCATGAAGTGAAGAAAAGAGCTAATGAAGTTGTGAAAGTGAAATTGTAAAGGAAGACATGCGAAGTACAGAGATTTGGAATTGAGATCTAGTTTAGCAAAGAGTATAGTTTGGCATAGTAAGAAGGTAACACATTTCATATTATTTTGCTAAATAATATTAAGGTCATTTTTGTTGGAAATATAGATGCAGTAACTGAGAGGGGGAGGGTGAATCAGTTAACCACAAAAATATTACCACTGATCCCTTAAATATCTTAACAAATTATTTACTGTGCCACTCAGTAAATATACTGAGAAATGCTAAAAACTTGATCCTTGAAGTGTGTAATAATTAAACTATTCTTAAGCATTCATCACTGATTAACTTACATGAATAAAGAAAATAACATGAACACAAGAGACATGAGATTTACTATGGAAACCCAATATGGGAAAAACCACCAATGTAACTAGTTACTATTTTTCACTCTTCTGAAGTGACGTCTGGTTAGAAGCCAGCCCGATAAAAGGTTACAAAACACACTGTTAGGTGTGACCTTGTTAGAGGATTTAATCACCCTGCTAGGAGTGGCCTTGTAAGAGGTCTTGAAACAATTCAATAGAACTGTTACCTTGTTAGAGGATTTACAAAATGGTTGTTAAACCAACTCGGTTAATAGATTTTGATATCACTGCTACAATTGCTAGAGAGTAACAATGAAATGACCTACAACTGAATTGTTGAATATAGATCTCTGTTCTGTTTCACTAGATCCTTACTGATCAACTAAATCTTTGCTGCTCCACAAGGATATCTGACCATCCTTCAAAATTTGCACACACCTTTCTTCAAAATGATTTCTACATGTTGTATGTCTTTTATTCACCAGTTGACCTTCTATATATATGCCATTTCATAATCATTTAGATTTTCAAGTCGGCACTAATAATTATTATAACAGTCAGCTGGGATAAACAAACTGTAATAACAAAATTCTTTGAAAGGGCCGACCTTGCTCAGTAAACATTAATCTTGAAAAGATTTCCTTCGGTGACTAAGAGAACTTGGTAACCACAGTGAATTCTACAACATCCTTTGGAGACCGAGAGAGCTCAGTAACCACTAATTTTCCTTCGATAATCGAGGAGGCTCGGTTAACACTGTTACTCTATCATGTTTCTTTTAGACACCTGAGAGAACTCAGTAGACACTAAAAACTGCCTAGCTGACCGACTGAGCTTGGTAGATACTGAGAACCGCTTAGCTGACCGACTGAACTCGGTAGATATTGAGAGTGATAATTGATATGACATTTGTGTGACATCAAAGACAACACATAGCTAATCCAACAATGTTCTTCAGACAATTGTATCCAACAATCTCCCTCTTTGGCATTGATGGCAACACAACATGTCATAGCACAATGAAATTTCATAGAGAAACCAAGAGTAAGAAAGATATCCTTAGCTTCATTTTGATTCCCATCATCTTCAAACTTCTTTCTCTAACTAAGAACTCTCCCTCTTAACTTCTCAAATTATTCTTCTTAGAAATTTCTTGAAATGATAGCAAACTCTCCCTCTTTGACAACACATGCCAAAGACAAATTACACAATTTTGGTAAATATCAATGTACCTTATGTACTAATTCATATGCAATGATTCCCTAACTATGCTGCATCAACTGATTGATCTTCAACATGTTCTGGTTGATGCATCACTAAAATTTTATTTAGTGAACCTCAGACAGGGGAGTGACCCCTAACTTGCCTCTTAGATACAAGAATGCATCCTTAGGTAGTGGCTTGGTGAAGATATCTACAATTTGTTCTTTTGTATGAATATATTCCAATCTGATTGCCTTGTCCTGCACCAATTCTCTGACAAAGTGATATTTAATTGCAATGTGCTTGGTTTTGGAATGCATTATTGGATTCTTTGAAATATTTATTGCACTTGTATTATCACGAAACATAACAACTGGTTCTTTGATCTCAACCTTCATGCCTTCCAAAAGCTGTTTAAACCATATAATATTAGAGTAGTTTACTACTGCAGCAACATATTCTACTTCTACTATGGATTGGGATGTGCAGTTTTTCTTTTTACTAGTCCAAGATACTAACCTCTTGCCAAGAAAGAATGCTCCACCACTTGTGCTCTTTCTGTCATCAATGTTTCCTGCCCAATCAACATCAGTAAACACTTTTAAATCCAGATTGCCTCCAAATTTATACCACAAGCCATAATCTTCAGTTCCCCTTAAATACCTCAAGATTCTTTTGATTGCCATCATGTGATTTTCTCTGGGTTTAGCCAAGAATCTTGCCACTATTCCAACTGCTAAGGCAATATCAGGCCTTGTGTGTACTACATACTGTAATTTTCCAATCATTGATATGTATAAGGTCTGATCTACTTCTTTTGAATCATCATCTTTGGTAAGCTTTAGTCTGGTACACATGGGTGTACCAACTGGTTTTGAATCTTCCATACCAAATTTCTTAAGTATTTCCCTGATATATTTAGACTGAGTAATGTACATACCATTTTTGTTCTGTTGAATCTGAAGTCCAACAAAGAATTTTATCTGACCAAACATAGACATTTCAAATTCTTTGTTCATAAGCTCTAAAAATTCTTTGCACTGATCATCATTTCCTGTAAACATGGTATCATCCACAAATATTTATGCCAAAACAATTTTGTTATCTGATCCTTCTTTGATGTATAAATTGTTGTTGTCATTAGCCCTTTTGAAATCAATCTGAGTAAGATAGTTATGTAATCTTTCATACCATGCTTTAGGAGCTTGTTTCAGACCATACAATGCTTTGTGTAATTTGCAGACCATATCCCTTTTGTCTGGATCAATAAAACCTTCAGGTTACTCAATGTAGACTTCTTCCTCAAGAATACCATTGAGAAAAGCAAATTTGATATCCATCTGATATACCTTAAATCCTTTATGTGCTGCATATGTAAGTAAAGTCCTCACACCTTCTAATCTTGCAACAGGAGCAAAAGTCTCTCCATAATCTATTCCTTCTTCTTGAGAATATCCTTTACATACCAATCTTGCTTTGTTTCTTGATACTTGACCATCTTCTTCAACTTATTTCTGAATACCGATTTTTTCCCAATTACATTTTTATCTTTAGGCCTAGGTACAAGAGTCTATGTCTTATTTTTCTCTATTTTCTCTATTTCTTCATTCATAGCCTCAATCCAACTTTCATTTTCTAATGCATCTTTGACATTTTTAGGTTCAAAATCAGCAAATAAACATGTACCTTTTAGTTTACTTCTTGTCATAGTACCATCTGATTTGTTTCCAATAATCTGATCTGGTTTATGATGCTTTCTGACGTACTTGGCTAATACAGGTTCCTTGCTTCCTAAATGAGTTACATTGTCATCTTCTTCATCTTCAGGTTCAGATTGCTCAGGCTCGGTAGATACTTGCTGGGTAGCTTCAGACTGAGATTTGGTACATTGTGACTCGGTCTAAATTTCTTCTTGTGACTTGGTTACTGTACTGGGCTCAGTAGATGTAGTCTCCTTACATATGTCTGGCAATGTATCAGGTTTGATGTAAACAAATTTTCTGTAGTCCTCTGGTTCCTTTTTGCTTTCTTCTTCAATCTTTTCTGCAAACTCATCAATTCTCACATGTGCACTTTCTATGATTTTGTGAGTAGGCAAATTTAGACATCTATATGCCTTACTTTTACTACCAAATACTTTTAGGTAACTTACATTTGGTTTGTAGCCATACGATAGCTCATATGGAGTCTTGAATGTGTCTTTTCTCAGTTGTACTCGGTTCAAGGTATGAACTACAGTGTTGATAGCTTCCTTCCAATATTTCATAGCAATGTTCTTTTCAATCATTAGAGTCCTTGCATAGTCCATAATAGATCTTTTCCTTCTTTTGGCTATTCCATTCTGCTTAGGAGTTCTCGGGGCTGATACTTGTCTTTTGATTCCTCTTTCAATGCAAAAATTATTGAATTCATGGGAGATGAATTCACCACCTCTGTCTAATCTCAAGCATTTTATTATTTTTCCTGTTTCGTTTTCTACTCTTGCTAAATACCATTTGAACTTCTCAAATGCTTCAAACTTTTCTCTTAAATACATAACAATCGTCATTCTAGAATAATCATCAACAAAGAGAATAAAGAATTTTTCTTCGGTATAATTCTCAATTCCAATAGGTCCACATAAATCAGTATGCACAATTTCCAAAATATCTTCAGACTGATAGTTTTTACTTTTAAAACTAGACTTTCCCATTTTACCAATTTGACAATTCTTGCATAGACCAACATCAGGTTTCTTCAAAGTAGGAATACCTCTTACTTTCTTGAATTTGCTTATTTTCATCATGTTGTCAAAATTTACATGACATAACCTTTTGTGCCATAACCAACTTTCTTCAATTTGAGCAATAAAACATGAGTAATCACCAAGATCAAGATAAAACATGTTACCTTTGGTTTGTTTGCCTGATCCTATCAGTTTTCCTTTGTCATCCAGCAGTCTTGCTTTGCCATTCATGAATTCAACTTTGAATCCAATGTTGATTAGTTGTGCTACACTTAGAAGATTATGCTTTAGTCCTTCGACCCAATATGCATTATCACATATAAGTTCTTTGGTTAATGAAATTCATCCCTTTCCTTTTATACAATAGGGTTCATTGTTTCCAAACCTTACATTACCACCATCAAAGTTTTCAAAGTGTTCAAACTTGGTCCTGTCACCAATCATATGATGTGAACATCCACTATCTATAATCCATGTATCATTCTTTCTTATATGGGAGATAAGTGCCATCTCATCTTCATCATTATTAGATTCATCTTTTACAGCAATGAAAACAATTTCTTCTTCACTATTATCCGAATCTTTAAAAAACATGTTTTCTTACCTTTATCCTTGAATGATTTGAAATTTTTCTTGCCATTGTACTTGTAATTTTTCTTCTCATCTTTTCTTTGCTTGTTTGGACACCTAGCTGCAATATGACCAATTTCTTCACATGAAAAATAGATTAAGGGATTTTTACCTTTGTATTTTCCTCTGCCTCTTGAATACTTCTTTGCAAGTAATGCTTCAATAACTTCAAGATCACTATCAAAACTTTCCTCTGATTCTTCTTCACTTTCTGATTGGATTTTCTTCCCTTTCTTGAGTGAAATTTTGGCCTCAAAAGATGATTCAATATTTTTAGAAGTTGGAACATAGTTGTCATAGTTATCTAGTTCAAAGGCTATCAATCTTCCAACTAAGGCATCCAAAGTTATATTGTGATTTTCTTCACATCTTCTTTCTTGAATAGCAGAAATTCTTATTGCATAAATAGGGAGTAATGTTCTAAGAACCTTACTTATAACTGTTTCATCATCAATTTTTCCTCCAGAAGCTCTGATTGCAGTAACACTTGTCTTGATCCTTTCAACATATTTTGCAATGTTTTCTTCTTCTCTCATTTTCATTTGATCAAACTGTCCTCTTAGGCTCTCTGCTTTGGCTCTCTTCACATTGTCATCACCGCCATAGATTTTTTTTAGCTTGTTCCACATTTCATGAGTAGTTGTGCAGTCTTTGATTTCATCAAATTCTTCATAGCTAAGAGCTAATGTAATGTCTATCATCATAGTGTTATGGTTCTTCTTCTCTGCAATGTCTTCAACAGTTAATGTGCCAGTAGGAATTGTATATTCTTGATCAATATATTTGCATCCTGAATCACCAATGGAAGCTAGATGTAGTCTCATGAGACCTTGCCATGTTGAAAAGTTATTTTTGTTAAGCCTTGGAATTTATTTTTTGTAAGACATCCTGATCTTTAGCTTAGGTCCTTGAAACCCTTCCTGCAAGCACCAAAAGCTCTGATACCAATTGTTGGAAATATAGATGCAGTAACTGAGAGGGGGGGGGGGGTGAATTAGTTAACCACAAAAATATTACCACTAATCCCTTAAATATCTTAACAAATTATTTACTGTGCCACTCGGTAAATATACAGAGAAACGCTGAAAACTTGATCCTTGAAGTGTGTAATAATTAAACTGTTCTTAAGCATTCATCACTGATTAACTTACATGAATGAAGAAAATAACATGAACACAAGAGACACTAGATTTACCATGGAAACCCAATATGGGAAAAACCACCAATGTAACTAGTTACTATTTTTCATTGTTCTGAAGTGATGCCCAGTTAGAAGCCAACCCGATAAAAGGTTACAAAACACACTGTTAGGTGTGACCTTGTTAGAGTATTTAATCACCTTGCTAGGAGTGGCCTTGTAAAAGGTCTTGAAACAATTCAATAGAACTGTTACCTTGTTAGAGGATTTACAAAATGGTTGTTAAACCAACTTGGTTAAGAGATTTTGATATCACTGCTACAATTTCTAGAGAGTAACAATGAAATGGCCTACAACTAAATTGCTAAATATAGATCTCTGTTCTATTTCACTAGATCCTTACTAATCAATTAAATCTTTGCTGCTCCACAAGGATATCTGACCATCCTTCAAAATTCGCACACACCTTTCTTCAAAATGATTTATGCATGCTGTATGTCTTTTATTCACCACTCGATCTTCTATATATATATGCCATTTCATAATCATTTAGATTGTCAAGTTGGCAGTAATAATTATTATAACAGTCAGCTGGGATAAAAAAATTGTAATAACAAAATTCTTTGAAAGGGCTGACCTTGCTCGGTAAACATTAATCCTGAAAAGATTTCCTTTGGTGACTGAGAGAACTCAGTAACCACAATGAATTCTACAACATCCTTTGGAGATTGAGAGAGCTCAGTAACCACTAATTTTCCTTTGATAACTGATGAGGCTCAGTTAACACTGTTACCCTATCATGTTTCCTTTAGACACCCGAGAGAACTCGGTAGACACTAAAAACTTCCTAGTTGACTGATTGAGCTCGATAGATATTGAGAACCGCTTAGTTGACTGACAAAACTTGGTAGATATTGAGAGTGATAATTGATATGACATTTGTGTGACATCAAAGAAAACACAGATAATCGAACAATGTCCTTTAGACAATTGTATCCAATAATTTTGACAGTGTGTTCAGTGATCTTACCCTGAAGCTGTTTGGGTAGTGGGTCCTTCTGTCTTCCATAACTCCTAATAGGGTTAGAATCTTTTAACAGGGATTCAAAATCTCCTTACAGGGATTCATATGTACTGAATGTATTTCATAAGACTCCTAATAGAGTCCATCCTTTCACAAGGAATATTCATATTAGTGCATCTTTTGTGGGCATCATTCCCATCGGGGTTTACTCTTTGATCAAGAGGTTCCCTAGTCAACATATCTTGTGTTATTGTGTCATTGTGTATGAATATCTTTCTATGGTTGGTAATTACATTTCTTACATGGTTAAATGTTGTTGAAGTTGATAAAGGTTATAATTATCTAATAATTGATTCACCCCCCCCCCTCTCATTTATCTTGGTGGACTTTACTTTCTAACAATTGGTATCAGAGTGGTAGGTCCTTGAAAGAAAATTTTAATAGCTTAAGGAGATCCTTGGTGAATTTCAGGAAAGAAAGCCCTAAGTTTGATGGAGTAAATTTTGACAGCTGGAAAGAGAAGATGAAGACACATCTACTATGTTTAAGACTAGGTTATTGGTTGATTACAAAGAATGAGAAGACTATCATTGGAGAAGATAATCTTGAGACAGGATCTAAAGATGAGCTAGATCTATTCATGTGTAACATACTTGCAAGAGAAGCACTTGTGACAGCACTTTCAGAGAATGAATACAGTCAGGTAAAATATTTAACAAAAGCCCATGAAATTTGGAAAGCTTTACACTCTACTTTTGAAGGTGATGAACATGAAAAGAGAGCTAGATTAAATCATTGGATATGTGCATTTGAAGATACAAGAATGATGGAAGATGAATCTATTAGAAGCTATATTGGTAGAATGTCAAAAATTGTTGCAGGTATAAAATCTTGTGGAGGAGCAAAGACAGAGAATGAAGTGATATGGAAAATTCTGAGGACATTGACTCTTGTATTTAAGTAGACAACATAGATGATTGAACAAGTTATACCTTGTACTACAAACTTTACAAGAGAGACTCTTCTTGGAAGATTGGAAGCAGTAGAAATGAACCTGAGGGTATCAGGAGACTTACCTAGAATGGAGACAACATTTAGTGCTCTTAATATTCATCCTACTTTGTCAAGAAGTACCAGTGTGAGTGGAGATTATGCCAGAAGTAGCAGATTTAGAAATGAATAAGATAAGAAGACTGAAGAAGGTATTTCCTTGCTTGTGAAAAGAGAACTAGATGGTAAGAAACATTTTAAATGTTGGACTTGTCAAGAATATGGTCATTTTGCATCTAAGTGTCCTAAGAGAGTTAAGAAGTATAGAAATAATTTTAAGCCTAGAAGATCTAAGGAATGATATTATGCTAATGATGAAGATCTTGAAGCTAGTATAGAAATAACTTTGAGTGAAAGTGGTACTAAGATTAATGATGAAATAGGATTTGTAGCAATTAAAGAAGAGAATTCTGAATTAGATGTTAAGGAAGAAAAAACATTAGTTTCCCAAGTTGAAAAAAAAGATGATTGGATTATAGATAGTGGTTGTTCACATCATATGACTAGTGACATGAAGAAGTTCATAAAGTTTAACAACTATGATGGAGGAATTGTTAGAGTTGGTAACAATGCACCTTATTTGATTAAAGGTATAGGATCTATTACTCTTGATGGAGAGACTAATAATGATAATGTTTACTTTGTTGATGGATTGAAACATAATCTTTTGAGTGTTGGACAGTTAGTGGATAAGGGATATCAAGTTTGGTTTACTAAAGAAACTTGTGTGATAAAGGATAAAGATGGAAATCTGATTGGAACTGGATCTAGAACCAGAGGTAATGTATTTCAATTGAATCCTACTGAGATGACATGTTTGATTACTAAAATTGATGACAGTTGGTTGTGGCATAGAAGGTTTTGTCATATAAATTTTGATAACATTGTGAAAGTAAGTACTACAATTGTAGTAAGGGATTTGCCTAAAATTATGAACCCTACTAACATGATTTGCAAAGAATGTGTGATGGCTAAGCAAAAGAGAAGTTCATTTCCTAGTAAGAAGTTCACATCGACAGAGAAGTTGGAGATTGTTCATACAGACTTGAGCAGTCCTACCAGGACTAGAGGATTCTATGGAGAAAGGTATTTTATGATTCTTGTTGATGATTTTACAAGAATGATGTGGATTGCATTTCTGAAAGAAAAATCTAAAGTATTTGATAAGTTTAAGATCATTAAGAATAAAGTTGAGAATGAATCTAGAATGAAGATTAAATGTTTGAGATCTGATAGAGGTGGTGAATTTACTTCTAGAGAGGTTAACACTTTTTTGTGAAGTGAATGGCATTAAGAGATAGTTTTCAGCCCCTAGAACACCTGAACAAATGGTATTATAGAAAGAAGAAATAGGTCAGTGACTGAAGCAGGAAGAGCTATGTTATTTGAGAATGATTTGGAAAAGACATTTTGGAGAGAAGAAGTGAATACAATAGTATATACAATGAACATAGTACAAATCAAAGCAGACACAAACAAAACACCTTATGAATTATGGTTTGGACATGCACCCTCAGTTAAGTATTTTAGTATTTTTGGAAGCAAATGTTATATAAAGAGAGATGATGATATTGGAAAGTTTGATCCTAGAAGTGATGAAGGTATTTTTCTTGGATATTCTTTAAAGATCAAATCATATAGATGTTACAATAAGAGAACTAAAACTATTGTTGAAAGCGCAAATGTTAAAGTTGATGAGAAGTTTAAAATTTAGGAAAGAATGCTTGACTATGAATCTGATGAAGAACCTCATCCTTAGCCTAACATTGAAACTACTAAATTATTCTATGAGATTGACAGTGAATTACTGAATGAGAGTCCTGCAAAAGAAACTAGAGAGGAATCTAGAGAAGAATCTATAGTTGAAGCAATATCTATAACTATGACACCAAACAGGTATATATCAAGACATCATCCTATTGAACAAGTTATTGGAAGTTTGGATAGAGGAGTTCTAACTCAAAATAAGGTACATTTATGTTTAATTTCTCAAATTGAACCTAAATCTACTAGTGAAGCTTGTGAAGATGAACATTGGATTAATGTTATGAAAGAAGAACTAGATCAAATTGAAAAGAACAAGACATGAGAATTAGTCCCTAGACCTAAAGAGAAGAATGTGATTGGAACTAAATGGGTATTCAGAAACAAGTTGAATGAACAAGGAGAAGTAGTAAGAAACAAAGCAAGATTATTTTGTAAAGGATACTCGAAACAAGAAGGAATTGACTATAAAGAAACTATTGCACATGTGGAAAGAATTGTAGTAAGAATCTTCTTGGCCTATGCATCTTTTAAGAAATTCAAAGTGTATCAGATGGATGTGAAGTCAACATTTCTGAATGTAGAATTGGAAGAAGAAGTCTACATTGAGCAGCCTGAAGGTTTTCCTTTGACTCAAGAAGGAGACATGGTATGTAAACTAAAAAAAACATTATATGGACTAAAGCAAGCACCTAGAACTTGGTATGCTAGATTGGATAAGTATTTGTGTAAATTGGGATTTACTAAAGGAATAGCTGATAGAAATCTATATACAAAATAAATTGAAAATGGTTTGTTGATTATAGTTATTTTTGTTGATGACATTATCTTTGGAGGAGAAGATGAAGCTAGTGACAAATTTGCTGATGAAATGAAGATGAATTTGAAATAAGTATGATTGGTGAGATGAAATACTTTTTGGGATTACAGATAACACAGAACAATGATGGTATCTTTTTATGTCAGACAAAGTACTTGAATGATATTCAAAAAAGATTTGGAATGGAGAACTGTAAACTAGTTGGAACACCTATTGTTACAGGACATAAACTATCTAGCAAAGATGAAACACCGATAGTTGACCAGAAGAAATATAGATCCATGATTGGAGGATTGCAGTACTTAATACATACTAGACCAGATATACAACATTCAATTGGAATAGTAGCAAGATTTCAAGATGAACCTAGAGAGTCACATTATGCAGCAGTAAAGAGGATACTGAAATATTTAAGGGGTACAATGGACTATGGATTGTGGTATGAAAAATCTGATGATTTTACCCTATGTGCATATACAGATGCTGATTGGGGAGGTAGTGTTGATGACAAGAAAAGCACCAATGGTGGATCATTTTTTCTTGGAGGAAGATTAGTTTCTTGGCTAAGAAAGAAGCATAATTGAATTTCACAAAGCATAGCAGAAGCAGAGTATGTAGCAGTAGCAAACAATTGCAACCAAATAATTTGGATGAAGCAGATGCTAAAGGATATTGGAATTAGGTTTGTTGAGCCCATTGTCATACATTTCAATGACACCAATATAGTTAGTATGTCTAAGAATCTTGTTTTACATTCTAAGACTAAGCATATAGAGATCAAGTATCATGTTGTAAGAGAGAAATTTATTGAAAAAGAAGTCAAACTGGAGTACATAAGCACAAAGGAATAGATAGCGGACATATTTACAAAGCCCTTGCCTAAGGATACATTTGAGTATCTAAGAGGTATGCTTGGGGTTATGCCCTAGCCTACTTTTAAGTAATGATGCAGTTGGTTGCATTTGTCCAGTGGTATATGAGCCCTATCTTTCTTCTGGATTGGATGTTGGTACTTCCTCTATGGGGGAGTATGTGAGCTGAGTCATGAGGACTCTTGTGAATGTATTTTTTTGAATAGTGTCTATTGACATTGACTTGTTGTTGAAATAGTGATGAAATTTCAATCATTGATGTCAATGGGGGAGAAGTGTACATGAAAAACCACTTGTTGGAGAGAACTGAATAGGATAATGAAGCAAGATTTGAAATGTTTGTCAGAGTAGCAGTGTTGTAGTATTGAATTTTTGGAACATTAGATGTTTTTCATCTATGTTGCCATCAATTCCAATGGGGGAGATTATTAGGAATGAATGCTAGATGTTGGCAGTCATTCTGTAGCAGTTGTTGTTGCATTCATGACTATGATTGTCATTAATGTCAACACAGTGATCTTCTGGAGACTAGCAGAGAAGTAGAGTGTTTTGATTAGCACACCTAGGATATTTCAAATACAACTATGTGATGTTGAGGTTATATTATTTGATATGTTATTTGTCTATGATTGTGAGCACAAATAGAAATTCATTTATTCATAGAAGTTATGAGAATTTTTGTGGAAGCAATATTTAGGTAGTGTTCCTGAGTAGCGGTTTGTGGAAATTGGATGATATCTCCTAATCAGGATGGAATCTAGTTTTGCACAATTAAAGGGAAGGTTGAGACACATTGATTATGATGTGGTTCACAGTGCAAACTTTTAGGTCACACAAGTGAAGAATTATTACATCTGGAAGCTGATAGTTTTGTGTAATTCTGATGTAGCGTGTGGAAACTTTTATCTTGTATTTATGTGCTGACTCATTTGTAATTATTTGAGTGTGGTATAAAGGAAGGAGTGTTTTTATTTATTGGATATGTAAGGAATAAGAGTAGAAATGTGAAATAAGTGTGAGCATGGTATGGTTGAATGTAAATGTAAGCATGAAGTGAAGAAAAGAGCTAATGAAGCTGTGAAAGTGAAATTGTGAAGGAAGACATGTGAAGTATAGAGATCTGGAATTGAGATCTGGTGTAGTAGAGAGTGCGGTTTGGCATAGTAAGAAGGTAACATATTTCATATTATTCTACTGAATAATATTAAGGTAATTTGGACAGTGTTTTTAGTGATCTTACTCGGAAGCTATTTGGGCAGTGGGTCCTTTTGTCTTCCATAACTCCTAATAGGGTTAGAATCTTTTAACAGGGATTCAAAATCTCCTTACAGGGATTCATATGTACTAAATGTATTTCATAAGACTCCTAATAGAGTCCATCCTTTCACAAGGAATATTCATATTAGTGCATCTTTTGTGGGCATCATTCCCACCGAGGTTTACTCTTTGATCAAGAGGTTCCCTAGTCAACATATCTTGTGTATGAATATCTTTCTATGGTTGGTAATTACATTGCTTACATGGTTAAATTCTATTGAAGTTGATAAAGGTTATAATTATCTGATAATTGATTCACCCCCCCCCCCCCCCCCCCCTCTTAGTTATCTTGGTGGACTTTACTTTCTAACAATTCTTCCTAGAGGGCCGTTTGAAATATTTTCCTACGTCTATAGTTATCATTTGATTCAAATTTTTACCTAAGTCTTGGCATGTGATAAATTTAGTCTAATTTTTTTTAATCCTATGATGTGTGTGATCCTATAATGAAAATATGTGAAGTGTTTATCCTTTGTGAGATCATCACTATGTGACACCTAGTAGATGGTGGACCATGGTCAGAGCTCAAAACAAGTGATAGATGTCAGTTAGATCAATGTCAATCCAACGAATGGTGTATTTCCAAAATAAAATGATGCTTAAAGGTTATTCTTCATGACATTGTGAGTTTTTGACACTTGTCCTACATGACAGCATCCTACCCAATTTGAATAACATTAAATCTAGCTCAGATCAAGTTGATCTGACGACATGTGTAATACCTTAATGAATAATTGATCAAAGATAAAAAGAGATTACAAGATCATTCTTGATTGCCACATGTCCAAGGTGGAAAGGAAAGACATATCATGAAGTCAAATTAGATTTGACAGTTCTCACAAGCCTTTGAATTGAAGTTATAAGAACTTTATTCATTGCAGCTTCACGATAGATCACCACATAGCCCTGGTAAGCCGCAGAGTGTGAGTAAGATGTGGGTAAAGTTAGATTAGATCTGATGGCTATCATGAACCTGTGAAAGGAATTTAAAAACTATTTTATCATCAGGGCTTCACAATGAAGTGCCACCTATCTAATGAAAAAAAGTAAAAGTGTGCTGACATCTTCTTGTCAAGTTGTTACTATTTCCAATTTCCTCATTGGTCAACTTTCTGAGTTGGATTTCAAGGTGGACCCAAGTTTTAATAACTTGATCTGAGTCATAGGATATTTTTTGATGAAAACTTAGCAATGGCTAGAATTCAAATTTTTCAAAGAGAACATTTTGACCACTGGCAACATTAAATTCTATTCTTGTAAAACTTAATGAGAAGTGTGCGACCATTGAAGTTGTCAGGTTAGTAGCTATTTTCTCAGTGTCATTTCACAAATTTTTTAGCATACATAGAGAAAAATTATTTTTTGAGAACAACAAAATCAAGAGTTTGTAGGTGGAAGAAGCTTTCATGATTTTCAAAAATATAGATTTCAAATTGTAAAATTAGTTCATTTTGTGAACCTGTTAGTTGTAATGGTTTTGTTGAGTTGTGTAATTCATTTAAGGATAGAGACCTTAGTTTTTAAGAATGGCACCACAAAGAGATTTCATTTGAAAATTTGAGTACAAGGATAGGGTTGTGTATTGTAATACCTCT